>CM060732.1:8045841-8603273 GCA_030704615.1 Takakia lepidozioides
CTGAGGCATCACCTCGTCAGGTATTGGGGCAAGCGATGGATCTCAATTGCTTGACCTGGATTATCAGCTTGGCTATGGCTGAGCAACGTAGAGTGTGGAGTGCACTTCCCTTGACAGTCTCTCTGCCTACCGAGATGGTACAGGCAGTGAGTGGGGGCGAGCCGGTGAGGACCACAGGGTGTAGACATCCATGGTACACGTGGGAGGTGCTCGAGGTTCAGAGGGAGTTGGCAGCCAAGGCGGCTGTGATGAATAAGGTTGGGGATTCTTCTCGGGTTGAGGAGGTCCTCAAGGATGAGATGATGGGGCAGGATGAGGCCTTGTCATTGACTGAGCAGGCAGGGAGTACTGCTCATGAGGTTGCGGCATAGCAACCACGGGACGCGTCTCCTACCTCTAAGTCTGATGGACTTAAGGTTACAGTTACGGAGGACAATTGGGAGCCTGACATTGGACCCATTGTCATTGGAGGAGAGAGACGACGTATACGGCGGTTCCTGAGGGCTTACATGAATTGCTTTGCCTCTCGTGCTATGGTGGAGGAGCATGAGAGACATGTTCAGGTTGTGCATCGACCGGGTTTGGTCAATAGGGATGCGGATGGATTGAGTCGCAATCCATGCACGAGCCAGCAGGATGACACTGGAGCTCGGTGGCATGGTGAGACGGACGAGGAGATGGTGCCTGAATGACATGCATCTGCCTTTTTGTGTATCTTGACCTACAACAGGGATGACTGTAGACGGAGTGTATGAGGACCTTGAGGCTAGTGATGAGCCAAGTGGTGCCAGAGATATACATGAGGATTTAGTTGTGTTGGACTACCTCCGCACTGGAGACACGACAGCTAGTGTGACTGCCAAGGAGAGGGATCAGATCCTGCATCGAGCCAAGAGGTTCAAGTGGGAGGGGATATACCTGCTTCAAGTGTGGGAGGATGGTCGGGTGAGGATTGTGCCTCACCCAACACAACGTGCACGGTTAGTGCGGCATGCCCATGAGGAGTTGGGGCATTTTGGAGTGCGACGCACTCATAATTTACTGTAGGGGCAATATTGATGGCGTGGTATGCACACATAAGTGCAATAGTTTGTGGCTAGGTGCATGGTGTGTGACAGGGTGCGTGCTTTATTCAACGCCCCTACACCATAGTTGCATCCTTTACCAATCATGGGATTGGGCTACAGGTGGAGTCTTGACTTCGCAGGGTCGTTGCCACTGACGATGCGCCGCCACAAATATGTGTTGGTGATGGTGGAGCACTTCTCCAAGTGGATTGAGTTGGTTCCATTGCCTGACAAGGCTAGTGAGGGGGCTGCGTATGCATTCTTGGATCGTGTGCTTAGCCGATTCGGTGCTCCAGCTGAGGTACTCACGGACCAAGGGAGAGAGTTCTTGGAGGAGTTTCAGGCTTTGTGTGATAAAGCCTTGATAGACTACCATACCACTGATCATCCTGAGGCCGATGGCTTGGTAGAGAGAGTGGTGCAGACGGTGAAGAGGGGTTTGCGCAAGTATGGCTTGCAAAAGGGACACCTAGGAGATTGGGATCTTCAGGTACCTTGGTTAGCCATGGGCTATAGGTTTAGCAAGCAAGCATCACTTGCCTCCTTCTCACCATATTTCTTTCTCTTTGGCCGAGAGCCAGATTTGCATGCGTCTATTTGCAGGGAGGCTGCAGTATTCCTCAACCTTGATGATCCGGATGTGTGGACACAAGCATGTGCCTAACGGGCAGAGTTGTTTAAGAGGGTCATGCCTATGGCTTTTGAGAACCTTGCTATTGCCCAACACCGAGACGCATTGAGGTATGTCATTATACATGGAGGGGGATAGCGACCAGGTGTTTGGCGTTTCCACCCTGGGGACTATGTGTATCTGCAGCAGACAGCACCTACGACTTTGGATGTCACAACATGACATGTGATTCTAAGGGTCAGGGAGGTGTTGCCTTCAGGAGTGTTGATTCTGGAGGGTTGAGATGGCATGGTATGGAAGGACCATGTGCGCGATTATGCGCCATGTTACCTTCCACATGTGGACGGGAGGATAGATCCCAACCTTGCAGGGGTACCTGCAGGGTTGCGTTGCATGCTATGTAGGCATGCTCGTGGTGCCGCCACTATGCTGGTGTGTGATCGATGCTCAAGAGGTTGGCACATGAGATGCTTGACACCACCTCTTGAGATGGAGATTAGTTATGTCCACACTGCTTGAGATAGTGGAAGTGGATATAACTAGTGGCAGCCAACAAGACATGGGAGGCCAAGCTCATAGGAGTCAATACCCGAGATCTCAGGCTCAAGTTCACAGGTTGCAAGACGGCGACTAACGATGGGGCAACTCTTGTTCCCGGCCTCTTGATCTATCGAGTTTGAGTGTAGTAGGGACAGTGGTGGAGGACTTATTGAGGCTATGGCCACTATCACATCTTGTGGCTATCTGGACTTAGAGGGACTTAAGCGCCAGCTAGGGGGGCGATTGTGATGGACTAGTGGCAGCCTAGTGGTAGACTAGTGGTTGCACTAGTGGTGGCTAGTGGCAGCCTAGTGGTTGGACTAGTGGCTGCAATAGTGGTGGCTAGTGGCTGCACTAGTGACAGACTAGTGTTTGGTGTGCACATGTGTTGTGTAGTTTTAGACAACGATGTAGTTGTGTAGCGATATGTATGCGCACGACAACTGTTAAGTTATTTTACCACTAGTGTGAAATTAGCTAGGAAATAGCTAGCTTTTATATATTGATATTTGGGATTGATCCAAGTGTCAATCCAGGGGCCAATATATGTTTGGGCACTTGGCGTTGTTATCTTCACGGCAGATTGCGGTGGGCTCATCTTTCTCGAGTTGAGCCTCACCGCGTCTAGCTATGGCGCCGTAGTGTGGATTCCCCATGGCGTGGGGTGCACTTGGCTCGACTTAATATATGAGTGATGTTTTCATGTGCAAGTATGTGAGTTTGAGAGAGCTTGTGTGCTTGTATCATTTCTTCTTTATCATTGTGATGGATTAGTGGCAGCCTAGTGGTAGACTAGTGGCTGCACTAGTGGTGGTTAGTGACAGCCTAGTGGTTGGACTAGTGGCTGCACTAGTGGTGGCTAGTGGCAGCCTAGTGGTGGACTAGTGGCTGCACTAGTGATATACTAGTGTTTGGTGTGCACATGTATTGTGTGGTTTTGGACAACGATGTAGTTGTGTAGCGATATGTATGCGCACGACAGCTGTCAAGTTATTTTACCACTAGTGTGAAGTTAGCTAGGAAATAGCTAGCTTTTATATATTGATATTTGGGATTGATCCAAGTGTCAATCCATGGGCCAATATATGTTTGGGCACTTGGCGTCGTTATCTTCACGGCAAATCGCGGTGGGCTCATCTTTCTCGAGTTGAGCCTCACCGCGTCTATGGCACCATAGTGTGGATTCCCCATGGCGTGGGGTGCACTTGGCTCGACTTAATATATGAGTGATGTTTTCATGACATGCAAGTATGTGAGTTTGAGAGAGCTTGTGTGCTTGTATCATTTCTTCTTTATCATTGTGATGGACTAGTGGCAGCCTAGTGGTAGACTAGTGGCTGCACTAGTGGTGGCTAGTGGCAGCCTAGTGATGGACTAGTGGCTGCACTAGTGGTGACTAGTGGTTGTCTAGTGGTGGCTAGTGGCAGCCTAGTGGTGGACTAGTGGCTGTACTAGTGATAGACTAGTGTTTGGTGTGCACATGTGTTGTGTGGTTTTGGACAACGATGTAGTTGTGTAGCGATATGTATGCGCACGACAGGGGCTAGCATGTGGTCCCCGTCATGCCGCTCATCCTATTGCACATTGGGAGTGACATTGGTCCCTACCGAACTATTCACAAAACCAGCTACATTTCCATACACATATGGGTTTCCGTCGCAAATTTTCCGATCCTTGTCAGCCACTATGCCATGAACCACCTCAGTGATATTGACATTCATTGCATATTTGTGAATGACGTGGGGCGGGACATGTCTGTTCAACAACCTCCCACTCCTAATCAAAGTGATACGCCCCAAAGTAGTCTGGAAGCAAATCCACGGTAGCATCATAGGGTGTATCCAGGACCAGGATGTCCTGCATCAGAAATAATCCGTGACCCATGGTAGGGTCCGTTACCCGTTTAACACAATACCAACGACCCCAAAACTGGAAAGGCATGCCCATGGGAATGGGAAGTGGGTGAGGCACAAGAGGTTGTCAGAACATGCTCTGGAATGGTCTTGTGAGGAATGTCTTGGTACCTCTGTGAGAGATAGTGGGATCCTTAGGGCGTCGAAGCAGAGGAGGCAACAATATACCTCCAGCTCTACGCGGAGTATGAGGTGCACAAAGTCATCGTGGTCGAGGGAGCCCGGCTAACCACCCGGAGTAAGGCTGCATGGACCCACCTAATGGACTAGGTAGGGTTGACAAAGATGCATCATAACCAAATGATGAGGACACCGGAGAGGGGGGGGGGGTGGGGGCTGCTGCTCAACGCCCAAAAAACTTGAAACATTCACCATACCCCGCGACCTTACGCATCTCATCTATGTCATGCCACATGATGGGCATCAAAAGAAGCAAGAAGCCCACAACAATTAAATGCCTCCTGCACAATGTAAATGCGAGCTTGCACTTCAAGTCGCGGCTGCAAGATGCGTAGTATATAATGAGGCATCAATACTTACGTCATGATCTACTATGTATCAATATAATGTGTATACTATTAATCATACTATATTTGTACTTATATAAGAAACGTTGGGAAGGGGTAGAATAAGACTTACCTTTGCTGCATCTTTGGAGTGGAGCAGCCTGCCGGCAACCGTGCCCAACAGTAATTGCACCAACACTCCATCTTGGGGGGCTGGTCGACGGTGGAAGTACCGGGGCCTCGTGCCTCTGGACTAGCATGCCTACGACCTCGAGGTGGCAAGCGAGGGAGTAGCCGGTGCAACCGAGTCGATCCCGGAGTGCCGACATCATCCACATCATCCGAAATTTGCCCCCGGACCCTTCTATGATGGTTTCTGCCATGTACTGGAGGTGCATAAGTCTCCTCCTCATGAATGGGAGGCAATGTTGGCAAGGGTGCCGGCTCCAAATCCGCAAGGGTGAGGGATCAGTGACTTCCTACCATAATATGCTAATTAACATATACCACGAACACATATTGCAGGAGCATACCTTTGAACAAAATAAATATATTGTAACAAGTTATAGGTGGTTGGTGGGTTAAAATATATCCACACCTCCGGATCGGCATAAGTGGGCCACATTGCGACCCGGTGGTGTAATTACCCTTATATGATGTAACCCCCATTGGACTTACACCTACTCTCGAAATTTGACTAAGTCCAAATTTGGCTAAGAAAAAATGAATTAAGAGGAGTTTATAGTACATAATAGCCGGGGTAACATAAATAAACCAAAGGCTTTAGGGACATTACAATAATGTCCGGGGTTACGCCCTTTCTACAAACAAATTTATATCACGCCCCATCATTTACTGCATATGTGTATAAGAGTTATACACATAACCCTGTAGCCTGTCCGAGAAACACCCCCCCACACCACATTAGCTGCAGCACGAGAAAGCACAGGGCTACAGTAGCTGCAGGTTGTTTCGTTTACAGGGTTTGGGGGCAACTTTGCTCTACCTATGGCGGACTGTGAGGATGAATTGGACTACATCCTTGAGGAGTTTCAAGACACAGAGGGCACTCAAGCATTCCCTGAGCCTGAAGCATTCCCGGACGGTGATATTCCTTGTAGCCAAAAATTACCAGTGAAGAGGAAGAATCTGGCACCACGGATGGACAAGGGGCAACGACCAATTGTGGACTTTTTCCACTTGAGCACCATGGCTACGGCCTACAATCACCATTTTTCTTTGTACAGCAAGGGCAGGAAGCAAGTCACCCAATTGATTCCATCTGTGGTGTGGAAGGCGGTATACACACACTACTTGGAAGTCCACCCTAATTCTGAATTTGCTGAGGAGACTCTGAAGGATCGTCTACGGAAAACGCTCAAAGAATTGAAAACAGGCACATCAAATGAAGAGGATTCTGACAAGGCGGTGTTACAGAGTGACGAAATGTTGGTGAGGTTAAAGAGTACTGATGGCCATGCCACTCGGAATATAAGAGGCGAAACAACTTGTTACAATCAGGAAGTCCGTCCCCGATCCCATCAACAACTTCTACTGGTGTGGGGGAATCGGATGCACCACCGCCTGTACCTAGTCTTGGCACCGAGTGTAGTCTTGCAATTTCTAATGCAACTATAGGGTCTAAGTCCTCAGGTGAAAAACCAGTGAGCAAGTCTGAGATGCTCTAGCAGCAATCTCGTAGCATTGCTGCCATGGCCCAGCAATTTCAGACTTCATCTGAAAGCCGTGACGCCCTCTTAGCTGCCAAGTTGGAGATCAGCCAAGAGAAGCAAAGCAAGGTCAAAATCAGCAATTTAAAGCAGGCCCGAGACCTCAACTAGGTGTGATAAGTGACAATGAGTTTAAGCTGCAGGTTAAAACTATCTTACATTTGTAGTGATCTGTCTAGTAGTCCCCGTCCCAGCCGAAGTCAGCTGGGTCGCTGTGCTGATCGCGCCTGCCAATCCTTCGCATTATTAACATTTATTCCCCCATGTAGCCCGGGTCCCCTAGGAGATATTCGAAGTACTCATCTTCATGCATGAAGTATTGCCGCCAATTTCTATGAATGTCAGAATGTCGCAGGATGGTAATGTCATGAAATGACCCCGGGTACCCTGAATCTATGTAATTAAACAGTCTATCATTGTTCAATAGTCTCTCATATGCAACTTGCAAAAAACGAGTTTCAAATATTGAGTTGATGTAAGATGATGGTCAACCACGACGGTGTTGTTCATACAGTAGATCTTCTTACGGCCGCTAAACCATGTTTTGTGTTCTTGATTCTTCCAAGGAAGCCGAATTTTGACCAGGGTACCGTCAATCAAACCGATACATCTTTGAAAGTCAGGTATATGAGTGGCCAACCTAGCTTGCTCTTATGGGGTTGGCCAACGGATTTCGTTTGCAATTGTGTGGTTTATGCAGGAAGAGATGAACATGGCATCATCGCACAACGAACTTCTCGACCAATTCCACATCAATGAATCGTAGAAGTTATAATTCTCCTCTACTTCTGGAGTGACAATGTTTGGCATTTTTTTGTAGGCTAATAGCCTAATATTAGTTGTCATGCTTGAGGTATAAAATGAAATTGAGTAATGGTTGGTGAGGGGTTAGCTTACATGGCCTGCCAATGCAAAGTTTTTCTTCGCTTGTCAATCTCACATTTGAGATGATAGTCGGCACTACCAATGCAGCTAGCTCCTCAAACTCTTCTACAATAAAATTAGTGAGCTGCTTGAAAAGTGTAGGTGTGGCTCGCATTGTGGCAAGCACATCCCGGACTCCAACCTCTCGAGCCCTCCTCCATCTCGTTAGAATTGAACAAATCTACCGAACTAGAAGCAACTAGCGCAGCTTGAAGAAACATGGAAGCATCTCTCTCCATGTCGTCGAACAGAGCATCATCACTTGAAGAAGATGAGCTATCATCGCTTGAGGGAGATGACGAGGAGCCTGCCATGTTGTCATCTCCCTCGTTGTCATCGCTTGAGGGAGATGACGAGGAGCTTGCCATGTTGTCTGATCGGCACACAGCCTCTCAGCCCTTAAACCCTAACACTCAATCGTCAGAGGAAGCAGCCATTGCCCTCATCCCCAATTTATGATTTGGTGCCCTCTTTTCTGACTTCGCGCCCAGTTTTCTGCACTTTACGGATTAACTCAAACTCAGAATGAAACCCGTAACTCGGGTCCAAACAGGGTCCCAAACTCAGGCTCACTTTACGGATAACTCTAATGTTTTTTCACTACTCCATACACGACCCCCCCATATACTCAACCACCAGCTCCACCCTCACCCAATGTAACAGCTCTAGCCGCATAACCCAGCCCCCTACCCACACAAAATCTCCCCTAACATGTATATCAAGTCTGCGAAAGTCTGCGAGGTTACTGTGAAAGAGGTTATTTTTTCCTCTCACTATAATTAAGGGGCCTGATTTGTGAGCTGTCGCTCCCAGGTGTTTCCCTTTATAACATATATCAAGTCCCTCATGTGAGCAGTGTCGCGCAGGAATGGATTCCTCCACGTTCTCACCGTGTTGATGCGGAGGAAGATTACAATGAGTTATGGAGTGTGAATTATCAGCACTGCTGAATGCCTCAGCATACGTATATCTTGTCGCTGCTCCTTGTAGCGCATGTGTGAGAATGCACGGAAGCCATCTGTTGCCTCCATGTCTTGGAATAGTCCTGGAGCGACAATAATAGTCCAAGTGAAGCTGGCGGAAGAACAGATAATGTGTCATATGATCAGTGTGGCGAGTACGCCAAAAGTGCAGGAAGGCACGGTTCAATCTGAAAGATGTTCGTGAGCTTGGAGAGAACGACTACCATTCTGAAGAAGACTTGGCCGGAAAATTGCTTGCTTCATGATGAGCTTACGACTGGCGGTGTGTCTGTGCTTTCCCCATCACACAAAACCCCACGAGAGATTTCCAGTAAGTCTTTATTCAAAGGTATTTTAATTTAGCGCGAAGTAATGCTACTGACTATTTCTTTAATGGTAAGGCTTCGTGTTTGGTTTCTTTGGGAGACAGAGAGTAGGAAATCTGTAAAGGAGTTGCAAAACAGGGACAGGAAAAGCGGAGAGCCTCTAAATTTGCAATGTTGCTTGTTTTTTCATAACCTGAGCTACGAGCAAGCATCTCTCGATCTTTGGTGGCTAGTTTAGTACTCCTCAGTGTAAACTGAGGCAAATGGAAGCTGCAATCATCTTATTGCAGTTTTTGGATGGGGGTAAAACAATGATCAAAGAGTGGCTCTGGCAGGAATTCTTTTCGGATCCTTCCCAGCGGAAGGACAACAGGTTTGATAAGGTGAGGCTATCTTCATTTAGGAGGTGATAGATTTTGTCAATTTCATGTCTAGAGGACAGACAGTTCGCTTTTATTGTTGCTATGAGTAGTGCTACGCATCATATGGAAGATTTCTTCCCTCTTCGATGGTTGTAAGTAAGGCTGTCATTGAAGCTATCGCTGCTTACAGAAAAGTCCAAGATCACAAGACTTCAGACACAAGTGGAGGAACAAAGTCCTTTGGATTGAAGGTTTGTTGAATCCTCCTTGGGTGAAAGCAGAGCTAGCTGCCATGACATAAGGTCAAGCACAATCTGGTGATTTTTTTCTATTGCCAATGTGCACCATGGAGCTGCAGCAAGCATACCATGGGTATTGTGATGATTGAGAGGTGCTGGCTCAAACGAAAGAAATTGGTTCAGTTTATTATCAATATAGACAATGGCAGGCAATTTGTAGCTGTCAGTATGTAGCAAAACCCCTTTCATGTATCTAGGAAGTTGTGGGTTGTAGTACAAAGGTCTGTCAACTATGGTTTGTCATTGTCAACCACTTGAGGTGACTGGAAGGATCTATTCATTGTCTTTGGAGGAAGAGATAGCTGCAGCAGGAAAAGTTGAAGGGTGGGGGCAAATCAATCCCAGAGGGCCTGATTTCAAGCATGCTAATACCAAGGAGGCACTGTTGAATGATAGCTACAAGAGACCTGTGTGTGTAGATCTTCAACAGGAAGTAGCAGCAGCACAGTTGTTTGAATCAGGCACCTCCCCTACTACCGCTACCACTGCTTTGAAAAGAGGTCCTGGAGGGGAAGTCCAGAAGAACTCTTCTGGCACTTGTAAGGATGTGAGGATGCTATTTAAGGCGGGACAGTTGGGAGATGTGCTGCGTGTTTTGAACCAAGGAGACATTTCTGCAGACTCCAGTACTTATGTCCATCTCTTGCAGGAGTGCATAAACCTGAAAGGCCTAGCAGAGGGAAAGCAGGTCCACACCCACATAATTCAGACTGGATTCAAGCCAAACCTCTTTCTACTCAACACTCTCGTCAACATGTATGCCAAGTGTGGGAGTGTGGTGGATGCACGCCTGGTATTTGACAGAATGTCTGAACGAGATGCGTTTACGTGGACTATAATGATGGCAGGATATGCCAAGCATGGGTGTGGTAGGGAGGCCTTAGAGGTGTATGAGCAAATGATGTACGAGGGGTTTAGGCCCAACAGGGTCACATTCATCTGTGTTCTCAAGGCCTGTGCCAGCCTGGCAACCCTTCAAAGGGGCATAGAGGTCCATGCAGACATCATCAAAGCTGGAATTGCACCAGACATCATTCTGGAGACTGCCCTTGTTGATATGTATTGCAAATGTGGGAGCATAAATGATGCGTCTGAGGTGTTCAACAGCATGGCTCAACGAAATGTGGTCTCATGGAGTGCAATGGTCGCAGGATATGCTCAGCATGGTTGTGGTAGGGAGGCTTTGGAGACCTATCAGCAAATGTTACGGGAAGGGGTATTGCCCAACAATGTCACATTCATTTCTGTTCTCAAGGCGTGTGCCAGCCTTGCAGCTCTGGAAAAGGGTATAGAGGTCCATGCAGACATCAGCAAAGCTGGAATTGTGCCAGATATCGTTCTGGAGAACACACTCCTCGACATGTATGCCAAATGCGGGAGCATAAAGGATGCGCGTCATGTGTTTGACAACATGCTTAAGCGAGATGTGGTGTCGTGGAATGCAATGGTTGCAGGATATGCTAGGCATGGGTGTGATAGGGAGGCTTTCGAGACCTATCAGCAAATGGTACACGAAGGGGTGATGCCCAACAGTGTCACATTCATCTGTGTTCTCAAGGCATGTGCCAGCCTGTCTGACCTAGAAAAGGGCAAAGAGGTTCATGCTCACATCATCAAAGCTAGAATTGCATCTTATATAATTTTGGAAAATACTGTTGTTGACATGTATGCCAAATGTGGGAACCTAAAGGATGCACGTCAACTGTTTGACAGAATGGCTGAACGAGATGTGGTCTCATGGAATGCAATGATCTCAGGCTATGCTCAGCATGGGTGTGGTAGGGAGGCTTTGGAGATGGATGAGCAAATGATACGGGAAGGGGTGTTGCCCGATAAGGTCACCTTCATTTGCTTTATCAATGCATGTGCCAGCCTGACTGACCTGGAAAAGGGCAAAGAGGTCCATTCCAAGATCATCAAAGCTGGAATTGTGCCAGATGTCATTCTGGAGACTGCCCTTATCAACATGTATGCCAAATGTGGGAGCATAAATGATGCACGTCAAGTATTCGACAATATGACTCAACGAAATGTGGTCTCGTGGAGCTCGATGATTGCAGTGTATGCTCAGCATGGGTGTAATAGGGAGGCCCTACAACTATTTGAACAAATGCAACAGGAAGGCGTGAAGCCTGATGTGGTCTCATGGAGTGCAATGATCGCAGGATATGCGCAGCACGGGTTTGGTAAGGAGGCTTTCAAGACCTATGAGCAAATGATACAGAAAGGGATATCACCCAACAGGGTCACATTCATTTGCATTCTCAAAGCATGTGCCAGCCTTGCAGCTCTGGAAAAGGGCAAAGAGGTCCATGCTGACATCATCAAAGCCGGAATTGCTCCAAATATCATTCTGGAGACTGCCCTTACTGACATGTATGCCAAGTGCGGGAGCATGGCGGATGCTCGTCAAGTGTTTGACAATATGGCTCAACGAAATGTGGTCTCATGGAACGCAATGGTCGCAGGATATGCTCAGCATGGGTATGGTATGGAAGCACTTCAACTATTTGAGCAAATGCAACATGAAGGTTTGAAACCAAATGTGGTCACCTTTATTTGTGTTCTCTCTGCATGTAGCCACGTAGGTCTAGTGGATGAAGGCTGTCACTACTTCAATTCCATGAGTAAAGACCATGGCCTTACTCCTACAGTAGAGCATTTTGGCTGCATGGTAGACCTTCTAGGCCGTGCAGGTCGATTGAAGGAGGCAGATGACTTCATTAACAATATGCCAATTGAACCAGATGCAGCGTTGTGGGGCACCTTGCTTGGTGCCTGCAGAGTTCATGGTAATGTGGAGGTGGCTGAACGGGCAGCCAAATGCCTTCTCAAGTGGGATCCACAGCAAGCTGCGACTTACGTGCTACTATCAAACATGTATGCTGCAGCTGGCAGGTGGGACGATACTGCAAAGGTGAGAAGAATGACGAAAGAGAGAGGTATCAGAAAGGAGCCAGGTCACTCCTGCATTGAGGTCAACAACCAGCTGCATACATTTGTTGTTGATGACAAATTGCATCCACAAATTGAGGAAATCCATGCTGAGCTGACGAGATTGTCTGAGCAGATGAAGGAAGCGGGTTACGTGCCCAACACACGCTTTGTATTGCACCATGTAGAGGAAGACCAAAAGAGAGTTTGTCTTTGCCACCACAGTGAGAAGCTGGCCATTGTTTTTGGGCTCATCAACATTGCCCCTGGGACACCTGTCCGTGTCATCAAGAACCTTCGGGTGTGTGGTGATTGCCACACTGTCACCAAGTTTATCTCGAAGATTGTTGGGAGGGCAATTGTTGTACGGGATGCAATCCGCTTTCACCACTTTCAAGATGGTGTTTGTTCTTGTGGGGACTACTGGTGAAGCAGAGGGTGAGCAGGTAATTTATGCCAGAAGTTGTAGCCGCGTGTGGGCCTTGTGGATAGCCATCACTAAGCTGATTCCATGAGTTGAGATCATGGCCTTCCTGTATTGCAGGATCTGGCTGCATGGTGGACACTCTTGCCCATGCAGGGCATTGGATGTGTTGAGTCCCAATCAAACCAGGTGATGTTGTGTGGATGACTTTCCTTGCTGCCCACTGAATTCAGCACGATGTGGAGGTAGCAGAACACGGATCAAAACACCTTCTCAATTGGGATGGAGAGCAGATATGTGCTACTATCAACTGCCTATGCTGTAGCCAGCTATTTTCACTATACTGCAAAGGTGAGAGAAATGATGCAGTCAGGAGGAGGTCAGAGCACAGTTGGGAGGCAACGCAGTTTTTTATTTCTTGCAGCTGCAGTGGGCCATGTGGCTAAACCACAGCAGAACCCATCTCTCACTCTTTGTGCGCTTGCCACCTAGTTCTTTGAAGTTAGGCTACTTTAGGCTACTCAATTCTTTATCGAATGTGCACTAAACCAAATTTTAACCATTCCAAGACATGCAACCCCTCGCGGTGCAAGGTCAGGCATCCTGGGAAGAGGACTGAGTCTGGAAATTGGACAAATTGGACCACAGCAACTAAGCATGATTCTTTGCCTGCAGCTTTAACCCTGTAGTTTACTCTGACTTTCTTGAAAAGCTTCAGGTTGTAACATGTCCACATGAACAGTTCGAAAATAAATCTGGCATCCAACCTAACACTCATGTTCAGATGAACTCGTGTCTCCATACTAACCCTCCTCCGCAAAGAAAACCTCTATTCTATCTCGCAGAAGTCTGAGAAGTCTAAGTGGGAAGTAAGGAGGTAAGGGATTTAGGATAAAGGAAACGAAGAAGAAATTCATTACATCCCTGTGGAGGAATTGACCAGGGATGAGTCGAAAACCCAGTGGGTACTCTTCGCTGTACCTCTTTCTGCACAGGCAACCCTTGGCTGATGATGATGATAGTTTTTATTTCAGCTAGGTTGCTCTCTTCTTGTTAGCAGTCTCTCTACCTCTGGGCCTTTGAAACCTTTCAAAATTTTCACATCCGTCCCAGCATAAAATCTATGGTCTGCCCTTGGATGATCACATGAAATCTCAATACATTCTAACAGAAGGGCTTCCATTTTGACTGGAAGAGCTGATGGTGGTTGCCGCCACACTACCAGTGTTTGAGCCCACAACTGACTCAGCAAGAGCCTCCTGGGAAGAAGATGCATCCCCAATGTAACTTGAGATCGCAGCTGGTAGCTCCGGCATGGTTTCCTGCCTTGTCATTGCCACTGCTATGATGATGTGTGCCTCTGTGCTCAATTCAGCCTCCAGTTGTGCTTGAGCTTGATCCCCAGTTTGGTTGCTATATTCCACAGCGGCTGCCTCCTGCAAAGTACAGAGAACTTGATCCATTTACGCCCAAACAGTCTGGAACCTACTCACATCCACACAAGTAACTCGATTGTTCTCCGGGCTTTAGTCATCTCCTACATGTATCAGCCTCACACCCCCCGCCCCCCCCCCTTTTCTACTCTGATGCTTCAAGACTTGAAAGAAAGGCGTAGATAATCATATGAAGTTAAAAAGTCACAAATACCGCTGCAGTCAGGTTTTCGTGGAGATTCATCATCTCCTCAACCACAGCACACACATCCTTCAAGGCTGCTGCTTCGCGCTCTTTCTCCTGTGCAGCCCTGTGCTCCCGGAGCTTCATCCCCTTATGTGTTATAGGGCATTCTTACCTTCCAACTGAACACCAACAACTGACATGGTGTAGTATGGCAACAGACATCTCGTACGCCCAGAAAACATCTGAACACATGATATGTCAGAAAGACATGGCACTCCAGCAAACCTCCAGAGGCTAAGATATGGTCCACCACTTCTTTCAGTCAGTCCTGCCCTATGATGTCTGTAGGTGATCATGAGAAATCAATAAGGTCATTACACAGCTTTGGAACTGACGGCTATCTGAGCCACAGTAGGAGGGCTGGAAAGGGGGAGGTGGAGGATCAATCAATACCCGTATAAGCTGTTCCTGAATAGCTATTGTGCGCTGTCGCACCGCATCATCAGGTGGGAGGCCACGCAATACATTCACGACGTCCCTCACCAAACGACCAAGTTTGAACATGCTCTCCTGTATAATGCTCACCCAGGGGCTTGGCATGCAACCAACCTCAATATTGATTGCAATTCTAACTCACTACCCAACTATGACCAATGCCACAAAACTCCATGCAGATTGCTGGCAGAGGGTTTATGGCCCAAAAACTACAAGATCACATGTTTTCAGCTCCACCCACTACTCAAAAGTTGAGTGTCCAAGTAGAAACATGATTTGAGGGGCGGAGGCAAGCAGTTGCGGGTGTCAGCTCTCGTTAATTTATCACAGGCTAGAACAGAGTCCAAAAGCAGGTCAAAACCAGAGAATTCAACTGAAGTGTTCTGCTCTTTGCTGATTAAAAAGAAAAGATCTATCTACAAAAAGAACCATAACTGCTGACACATAAGTATGCGATGCACTCCAGGACAACCAAAAAGTAGGATCATTACACAAAGATGATGAGATAATGATCCAGATTTATGCGTTCAGATGATGATGTCTGTTGTGTGATGATGAGAGAGAGAGTCTGTGTGGCAGAGTAGGTGGACATGAAATCAAGACCTAAACCTCTAAGGACAGATCAAATATTAACAGCGTATCTTTTCACATATGGAAATCGGATCATTTATCAATAAATGCAAAGCTTTTACAACACGAGCGTGAATAGACGATGAAGAACCGTTCCACTCTGATTTGAACGACCGAAGGTGGATCTGTTGTGAAAGCAAATATGAGAGAGACAGAGCAGGGGCAATCTTCTCGGTTTAACAGTATCCTTCATCCATACAGGTCTGGCTCCTACGATCGCCGGGAGAGGAGGAGAGAGGTAGGCAAAATTATCTGCAAACTACGAGCGTGGGCTTACCAAATTTGTATCTCGCGCACAGTCCCCACTTCACTTCACTTCAAAGAGGACTGCGTTCAGAGTAAGCATGGAATGATTGATCGTTGCTGCAAGACTTCCCCCGATACCGAACCAGTTCACGGAAACTGACATTCCATATCCAACACTCATAGAATACCGGTCGCCCACAAGATAATTCTTTTCCTGCTGCCTTCTTTGTTCCCTTGTTTATCATCTCCTTCCCTGCCCTCCTCCTCTTCTCCTCCTCCCTCGCTGCTCAAACAACACAGTAGAACCCCTAACGGAAAGGAACCCACTAACGAGAGACTAATGAGGATTCCGTTAAGTCCTAAGTAAGGTAATTATGGACGTTAAACTCCCTTGATATTTTGCGGAGCACTGCAACGCAGCGAGGAGCGAAAGAAGAGAGAAAGAGAAGAGAAGCGAGGGAGATGGCGGAAGGCACAGAGTTGGTGTCGGACGCGGATCCGCGGGCGGCCACGTTCTCTTTCACTGATGAAGATCACACTCTTGGCAACTCTCTGCGATTTATTCTCAACAAAGAGTACGGATATTTCGTTTTGATTTAATCTTGCATCTCCCGTTGTGGCTACTTGTATCCCCTGTCTCGTCTACATTGGCTCGAATCCTAGAATTCTAGCCGAAGAACAGCATGCATAATTTCCTCGTGACAGACGGAGGGCTTTTGTCATGCGAGTTTCTTTGCTTTGAGATTGCCGATTCCTGTCCATCGGAACACACGAAATCCCAACGTGTTATCATGCACACATAAACTGGATGCCCTGTATGATCATCAAGGTTTTTCAATGATATGCGAAGCCGGGTTAGCACCAACCGTTCGGCCTGAAGGAAAACTTCCGAGCCTAGTCTTAAACAGGGGATGAAGCTAGTTTAGCTGAAGATTCCTCGGTGTTGAGCCACCTTCTCTGGAAAAATGCGGTGTAAAACTTTCAAGGATAAATGTAAATTGGAGCCCATCATATGGCGGTGCTTTCTATTTGGGTGGACCCTAATTCTTTCCCCTTGGCCATCACAGCCTTCCCTTTTCATCAGACAAGGGTTCAGAATGTCATTGATTGCAAATTGACAACAACGAACCACTGATATGTGGTTCATTTGAATGTGCAGGGGGCATTACCCTTCCAGAAAGGGAAATGCTCACCATCCTTCATTGTTTTTATTGCCAGAGTGTTCAAACTGATTTTCGATCTCAAAAGCACATGAACAGAGTTTTCCCTTAAGCATTGAGAGCCCTCCGTCCCATTATCTTATGCAGTTCTTGGGGTACTGGGTCCCTCACTTCAGAGTCGTCTACTGGAGGGGCATGCCACTTGGCAGCTGGAGGAATCTGAGGCCCATATTAATCCGAACCCATTCTCCCGGTTGAGGTGTTTCTCCAGATATCGCTATTTCTGTTAGGGTAAGTTGGAGACGGGCCCACATCCCAATCTGCAGACAGGTTGATGCAAACATATGTGAAACACCCTAGTTTGGTTAGAGATCAGTGGTTAAGCAACTCCACAGTTGTTTGCATGGTCTTTGGAGTGTTAGCCAGTGGTTGAAGCAGTCACGGCTTGATCAACGCAGTGCAACTGACCCGTCATGTTGAGGATCCATTTCTGTAGGATAGTTTGAGCCTGAGTATAAATGTGTCATGTCTGTTGGGTAACTCAGATTAACTGAGCATGTTGAATGTTCTTCTGGTTATGATGAGGTGAATCTGTTACTGTTGGCTGCAGTCCCAGGGTCTCCTTCTGTGGTTACAGCATTCCTCACCCATCTGAGAATCGGGTCAATATCCGAGTTCAAACCACGGGTGAGTTGAAGTATTCCCAACTGGCTTACAACAACAATTATCAGGCAGCATGCTCTTGCTGTGATTTGAGTATCAGCTGAAGCTGGATTCTTTGCAGTCCAAATCATCAAGTTTACAGAATCAACAAATTGAGCAATGTAAGCAGAAGTGTAGCGATTGATGAGACTGTAGGCCATGACCCCAACTCGTGTGCTCTATAGTGGAAGAAAGAAAAACGGAAGTAGCCATTTTTTTAGCAGGGTCTTGAGTCTCGTTTTTACCAACCCAACTGCCAAGTTCTAGGAGCTTGGAATCCAGTATAGTTCAGAGTGATGCTTATTGTTCATGCGATTATGCTGTGGAAAAATTTCCCAGTCAGGTATTGAATGTTTGGTAACTTGAGCTCTCTCCTGAATGGACAGGAGGGTCAATTATCACCAATTTGGGAAGTTAGCCACTTGGCAGCCATTTGGGGGCTTCTTAGATGACGGAACACTGCTGGATAAGAATGAAATGTAACTTGTAGGGTTCCAAACAGACAGGTTTTTGTTGGAAATGCTCTTGTAGGTTATTTTGTGTGTTTGAAATGCAAATGCCATAGACCCAAGATCATTCATCGAATCCAAACAAGAGCAATTAAAAGTGAGAAGGCTGTCCAGCCTTGTCCTCTGGTTGTGGGCATTGAAACCTAGTTCGGCAGTGGCTTCCACTGGGTTTTCTCGTGCTTACATTGAACTGTTATTGGTGGATTGCAGGTGCACCAGCAAAACAGGTGTTGAAAGATGCATTGCATGACTTGATTGCTGTAGGGGAACATGTGAATGCGGCATTTGGGAGATCAGTGGAGCAACATAAGGCCACACAAGGCATGAATGACATGAGCATGAGGTCAGGCGTGACCTCCCAACACACCTCCGGCAGTGTTAAAGATCACTAAACTCACTAGTTGATCGAAACTTTGCCTTCTTCGATATCCAAAGTGTGGTCCTCTGAAGTCCATGAATGAACCAATCCCTTCCTATTTATCCAGAGTGTGGTCCTCTGAAGTACATGGATGAACCAATCCCTTCTTGTTGTTCTTGTTGTCTCTGAAATCCATGAATGAGCCAGTGAAGTTCAAATGAACCAACTTATTTCTTAATGATGTAGTGAATTCTACAAACATTCCCTTTCTCCTTAGTTTTCCGTCTATCAAGTGTCGTCATATCATTACTGCATCAAACATCACATCTTGAAGGCAAGAGATTTTACGATCTTCAGTATCAAAGGAAAACAGAAATTTCATAGCACTTTCCTTGCTGCTCCCTCCATTCTCTCAGACAATGACAACAGCTACAAATGGCTTAAACTGCATAATGTGCAAAATCTCCTGAGGAAGATCATGATCAGCCCTTTGAGAAAGTACTCCATCCCGCAGGAAGATCCTGAAAGTATGATCCGGTAAATAGGCTACCAAATGGTTCGTGAGAAGGAGCTTGAGCAAGCAGCTCACAATCGCTATCTTATGAACTCAATGACAGCAAAGCAACTTCAATGTATGTGGAAGTAATGGCACATCTTCAGCATCCTTAGTGAGTTTCTGCTGCCATGGATCAACAGAACATGGAAAGTCCTGCCACTTTTTGGATGCTAGCAAGGCAGACTTAGGGCCTTACCATGCGAGTGGAAGTCCCCGCAACCTGCTGAAGGCCTGCTGATTGGTTGATTGCTCGTAAACTGACACCCTCGGGTACCACACGAGAGGAACGGCAACAAGAAGGCCATATGACGTGGTGCTTATGTGGAACCTCTTCGGGAAAGTAGGATTTCCAGGGACTATTGCCTGGAAATCCGAAAAGTTAGGGAACTACTTTGTCGCGATCTGCTCTTTCTCGCCGTGGCCCTCATCTGGTTCATTCATTTTTGCTTCTCAACGATCTGTTCCCGTGCCCCACTGCCGCTCATGTGGTAGCGTTGGTTTGTTTTTGCTGACATGGGCCTACTCTCCTTAACATACAGGTGCTATAATCCTAGCCAGGGACTTCCATGTCACTCGAGCTCACTGCCGCTCGTGTGGCTCTCAGCAGCTGCTGTCACCCTTCCTCTGCCACGTGTTGCAGGCCAACCTCTCCCTTCTTGGTACACGCACTGCCTTGTGCTCAAGACAGCCCACTAATCCAACGGACCTGTGCAGGCGGATCCAATGGATCCAACGGCCCAAATTCAAAAACCAAAATCTACGACCTACAACCGGGACGTCTGGTCGCGGGTGACCGGGTGACAACTGCCGGTGCGGGAGTGACGTGGCACCCGTGGGCTGCGCGGGTCGTGGGTGGGCTGTGCGGTGGTGGGGGGGGCGGTGTGAGACTGCAATGTGTGCTGCGCGATGGCGACTTGGAAAGCTCCCTGCGATTTCCCTGCGCCTGCATGCAAACTGCGCTCTCTACAATCCCTTCACGCCGGTCAGTCTCCCCAGGTGCTGGAATTTTGTTGTAAAGGGCAGAGATGAAGGACCAGGGAGTGGGCTCTTTATGTTTGAGATGCTGGGTGGCTGTAGCATAATTATGGCATTGCTTGGTGAACTCAGGTCCAGTCTCGGTGTTTGAGGTGTAGGAAGAACTTCCCTTTTTAGGAGAAAGAGATGGAGTGGTTGTAGCATGTGGTGACAGTGTAATAAGAATACCACCTTTGTGAAGGCAGTTCCGTTTGTCTAGCAGTCAGCGTTCATTTTCAATTTATTCAAGCCTTGATATTGAATGAGCTGGAGTTCTTTAGCTGGCAAGGATTGCAGTCCGGATTGGGTAACATAACGGATTCAAATTCGGAGCTTTTCGTCTCACTTTGTAATCCAGGATCGGACGGTTCCTCCTATTCATAGGTTGTTGAGTTGCAGTGTTCTGAATCAAGTAATCAGCGACTTTGAGTACAACTAAAGAGGGAGCCGCATGGGGAAGAAGGGGGGGCACATGTTGGAGACACCTGCCTTTCTCGGCACCACGAATGTGAATAAGGCACGACGGCAGCGGCGTTTGAACTTCGCCATTTTCGTTACGTTCTTATCCGTCGACGTTTTATTTGCCACTGTAAGACGATGTTCCTACTATACGAATCAGGAATCACAACCTCCATTGGATCAAGAAAATATGTGGCACAATTCAATTCCACCCATAATTAATCCCACACGAAGGAGAGTAACGAGTTCTGGCCATGATCATCACTGTACCCTTGGTGTAATTCTTGGCATTCTTTGGGACTTTCGAATCCAGAGAAAGCTATATAACAACAAAGGCTCACTTCTCGTACTTTGGAAAGGTTTTCTGGCTCGTTGCTATCTTGATTTGGTTATTCTAATAGATTGTTCAAGAATGTGCCCATCATGACTTGGAAATTATCTAGGGCAAAGAGCAAAATCTGAATTTAGTGTCTCCCCCAAAGGCCCCAGTTTTGGAAGGGTATATTTTTGCCTCTAAATGTTGATTCAGTGACGTTACTACAAATGTCCCTCCCTCCCTCTCCCCCTCCATTCTCAGTTGGGGATCAATTAGGTTGGTTTCAAGTAATTGTTATAACGGGTAGAAGCTGGCTGGATGTTGATTGCTGCAGCTTTTATTCACAACGGTGCATGTTTGGAGCGCCAAGAATGAGTTCTCTTTGAAAGGGTTGTGGAATTCACTTACACATTTTACCACAGATGCGTTGGATCTGCTTCTACTCAGTCTTTTGCGGGTGGGGAGCCTTTCAGGCCTAGCCTACATTGGTAGTGAGCTTGCCTGGAGAGAAGCGGTGTCCGAAGAGCGGGAGAAGGTTCACAAATCACAGTCAAACACAGATGAGAATACTAATGGAAAGCTGCAAACTGCTTCCAAAGTTCGGAATGGTGATAGCAGAGAGCCACTTTTACCAAAGAAAGAAGTCAGGAGTCCTAAAGCTCCTACCACCATCCAGGAAGAGTGGTTCTCAGGCTCCTCCAAAAAGGACATTGTCCTTTTCATAGTCTTTTTGCTATGTACCGGCTTCCAGGTACCTCTTCTCGTTGACTTTCGTGCCCTTCAGTTAGCTGGGAGTTTAATTGCCAAAAAGAAGTTTCTAGTGCTTCAGATATCCTTCTCTCTCCCATGCCTCCTCATTATGAAATTTCTCTGTTGGGGATACATCAACAGTACTTCAGTCAGCGTTCTCTTCCAGCATAATGTCTGTACTAGCTCGTACCTCAAACATTCCCTTGTGATGAGATTGTTTGTGGCTGTGTACCTGCACCATCTCAAATTTAGGATGGTCTTATGTACCCCAGTTAGAATCCTGTGTTGACTATCAGGATATAGCCAGCGTTTGCAGGAAACAGTCAAGATATCTCTCTCTTTGTCATGTCAGAGAGGCTAAGATCATTGAAATCCGATGGCCTGCCAATGCAAACTTTCAAAAACCTCCATATGTGACAATATACTGGCTCCACCTCATGCTGGTAGGCGTGCTCTTGTATTTCTACTGGATCTCATAGCCCTTCTGTAGAGGTATACCATTCCTTATTGTTGTCTGATCACACGCAACTATAACTGCCCCACCTCCCTTCTCACAAAGTCTTCACACTGCATGATGGCAGGCATACGTGGGTGCCAAGTGCGTTGGATTCTATTTTGATGATGTACATAGACTGTTGAGTGTGCCAGTGGAAGTATGGCAAGGCATCTTGATGGGCACTACCGTCATCTGGATCAACGGACAAAGCTCTATGTTGTCGCGTGTTGTGGACTCCAATCGTGTCCTGGGTCGCGCCCTCTTTTTGGATGGAAGGCATGCTGCCCAGAACAAAGAGGACCCCTGTGTGGCCCTCCGCACAAACATGTAATAATGCCTATGTTTTCTTTGCTTGAGGTGCACAGAACACGAGGTGGGATTGAGAGGAAGGGGTAAGAGGAAGACCAGGTTTGGTTTGGGTAAACTGAATTTCTAGTTATGATTGAGTTATACAAGGTATCCCAGTTGTGGTAGGTTGCCCTCTTGCTGTGGTCTCTGTCTCAGCAGTGGGTTGACAGTGTTTGTCAGGCTTGATGAGGCAAATGGGTCTTTCGTCAAAGATTAAATCCAAGTTAGGATCCTCTGCTAAAGCTAATTGCAATGATAGCACATGGAAGCATTAACTGGTGTAGATCTGGTTGTGCAAGTGACTTACAATTAGCAGGGTGGGAATGGTTAGCAGCAATCCTGCCGGCACGCAGGAAATGAGCGTGGAAGGGACATTGAGAGGGGACAAAGGAGTGAAAGATGAGAATGAGGTGGACCAAAATACCTACTTGATGCGTGCTATTTCGTTGGCACGAAACGAAGCTCTTCTCCTTTCATGTGGTTTCTTCTGCCTCGGCGTCTCATCTATCTCTAGCTTGATTTTACCAAACTACCAGGTCCTACCCACTCCGACTTCTCTGTTTTTCCTCTTTTTCTTTGCTTAGCCTTCATTTTCAGAGGGTTCCATGAGAAAGGGAATCAGACAAATTCCTTACGGCTGCTAGTATCCTGCATGGACTATGTCTCAAGGCTATAGCAAAGGGTGCTGGCAGGGGACTGTCAATGGAAGCACACCTTTGTCTATCTGGCTCGTCATGTTCCTTTACTGTTGCAGGGTAAGATATTGGACAATGTGATCCAAAGGGAGCGAGAGTTATTCAAGAGGGCTGTGCTGTTGTTAATTGCCTTCAGCTTGGTGACCGGCCTGTTTGAAGCTGCCCGAAATCTCAGCTTCACTGTGGTTGGCAAGCGCGTGTTGAAGACTCTGCAGGACAAACTTTTCATGGGCATTGTCATTCAAGATATTGTGTATTTTGATGGCACTACATCTGGAGAGGTTATTTGCTTCCTTGGTGACTGCACTTAGAGTAAGCTTGAGAAGATTGGAAACCAACTTGCCCTGTGTCTTGTACATGACAACTGATTGACAAGCAAAGATTGCAGAACAGTTCAAGCAGGAGATTGCTGCATATCCATCAGAATTTTTTGCTCGCAGGGGGTCAACAGGGCTGGTATTAATGTCCTTGTTATAAAAGCATCCAAGCTTTCACAATTTGATTCTAAGATGTGATCCATGTGTTTATGTTCAGCTGACCTCAAGGCTTACGAATGATGTGTCATCAATGGCCAATCCGGTGAATTGGATGCTCTCATCACTGCTGCGCAATGTTCTATCTCTGACAGGTGGATTTGTAATGTGCTTCATCATAAGCTGGAAGCTTAGTATGCTTGCCTTCACCACCATGGCACCTATTATGCACATCACCTTCGTTTACTCTCGCTGGTCTAGGCAGCTCAACCGCAAACGCTACGCTTTGCTGGCAGAAGCTAATTCAGCTGCCTCTGAAGCTCTTGGAAACATTCGCACGGTGCGTGCCTTTTCCACAGAAGATGTGGAGATTGAGAGGTTTAAGTCAAAGACACTTGCTGCTATGCAAAAGGGTGTGAGAGATGCGTTTGCGTATGCAGGTGCAGTTGCTATCAATGATTGGCTGGATCTCGGAGCATCAGTACTTATACTTTGGTGAGTAGATTGTTAAAACTGCCTTTTCTTTTTCTCTCTTATGGAGCTTACTCCCTAGCTATCAGCTTCTTCCCTAGGTAATGCAATTGCATCTGCCTTTTGGTTTTCAGTAGGACAACCTCAGATATGCTTGTCTCTCTTATTATTCTAGCCTGCAGAGGAACTTTTGGCGACGGTAATAAAGTGTTAATCAACCTGTCAGTCACGCCTGCAATGGGTTCATGGCCTTCACTAGGACTTATGGTAGTTCTGCTTGTGTGGTAAGGTACGGAGGAGTATTGGTGATGAACAATCGTCTGTCAGCAGGCAAGCTCATCACTTTCCAACTGTATTGGAACCAAATACAAAGTGGGTACAAAAGTATCATGTCTGTGTTGATGTCCCTCACGCGTGCAGCAGGGGCCGCCCAGCGTGTCCTTTCATTGGTGGATGCCCTCCCTGACATCGATCCAAATGCTGGCACCATGGTTGGCTCCCCTCTCTCTTTCTTTCTTCCTCTCTCACTCACTCACACTCTCTCTCTCTCTGCTACGGCAAACAATGTCTTATGAGTACATTCTCTCTCTCTCTCCCTGTGAAAAGGAGATTGTAATTGCCCTATGTGCGGGCAACCCGAAGACAATATCCATTTGCTGATACTTTGTCCGGGGTATTCTCACCAGAGAGTGACCCTCTTCAGTCCTGCACCTCTATTCACCAACTTTCAAAATCTCAAGGCTGAGCCTAAATCCCTGGCCCTGTTGGGCTCTATCTGAGCTGCTCACACACGGCAGATTGATGCTTGTGTGAAGGGCTTTCTAGAGGATATCTGGAAGGCCCTAACTAATTGTTTATATCGAGGTAGTCACATACTGGAGTGAGCCCCTCACAAAGGTAGTGCCTATTCCCTATGTTTCTGTCCAAACTGGGTGCGGGGTCTATGGCCACAAGGCTACGACCAACAAAATTTTATGAGTACATTCTCTCTCTCTCTCTGTCTGTTCCGCTCAAACTGGGCGCGGGATCAATGGCCACAAGGCTACGGCAAACAACGTCTTATGAGTACATTCTCTCTCGCTGTCTGTGAGACCACAAGGCTACGGCTAACAACGTCTTATGAGTACATTCTTTCTCTGTGTGTGTCTGTGTGTGTCTCTGATTCCTGCTTTTGTTAGGAAAGGGAGATGCTTCCCAGATCCAACTTTATTAGCCACAAACCATCTCTCTGTCTCTCTCTTTTGATGTGGTCGTCTTCTTTTATACCTCAGGGACACCTTTGGACGTTGAAATGTTCCTTCTTTCTTTCTTTATCTTGTTCAGGGTTGAGGGTGGCTTATGGGGAAACCTACCTTGACTAGAGACTGTCGTAATTGCAACTATAGGGGAGGCCAGAAGTCCCCTCTTGTTAAATTGAGGAAAGTACTTTGTATCTTCAGAGAATGCTCATTCTTGGCATAAGTTTTCGATTGCAAGGACCATCCAGCACTGCATAGCACTTTACCTGCATGAGGCCCTCCTCCTGCTGTGCTAACTTGAGTTGCATTTGTTCCTGATGGTCACAGGTTTCATCTCTGGAAGGAGAGATAAGATTGGAGGACGTCCATTTCTATTATCAGATGCGACCACAGTATCCGGTTATATCAGGGGTGCACTTACAGGTAGGAAGAGGCCAAGTGTGCGCACTGGTTGGACGGAGCGGTGGTGGCAAGTCCACCATTGTGCACTTGCTTATGCGTTACTACGACCCCACCCAGGGTCGCATTTTACTAGATGGTTGGGACCTACGCAATCTCAATCTGAAATCTGTGCATAAGTACATGGGATTGGTGGCCCAGGATACACAGCTGTTTGCATGTTCGATTGAGGAGAACATCACTTATGGATTGTCAAATTACCGGCTTGAGGATTTGCTGGAGGCAGCCAGGTGGGTTGTGTGCATCTGTCTACGGCACATTCATGGTCTTTGTGGTTGTCAGATTTGTGTTTTTCGCATTTGGCTTTTTGTTTTGTTGATGGCTCTGTTTAGTTGGCCTTGGCCTCAAGTTTCTAAACAGCAAAGCTATCCCTTCTGTGAAAATACCACCACATCAACCTCCACTTCATGATATACATGCAAGTACATAGCAGGTTCTTACTTATGAAATGGGAGTGTTCAGGTATGCAAATGCTCATGACTTCATCATGAGATTTCCTGATGGATATGCAACGCGTGTTGGGGAGCGTGGGGTGCGCCTTTCTGGTGGTCAGCGCCAGGTATTCATTCTATCATCCACAATATCAGTCGCCCCAGTGATTCACATGCTGGTTTCGCATTTGGCTGTCCAGTACACTAAGTATAGGGGAAGCTGCTGGTCACAGGCCTTTATGCATGGTAAGTTTGCTGGTGACCTGGTTGGGAACCTTGCATAAAGGTGTGTGGATGACCGTTCAGTCAGTTACGTCAGAGGGTGAGGTAAACTAGTTAACACACCTTTTTCCCTTTGATATGGTCTGGATGCTTCAATTTCCTTGCTGCAAGTTGGAGAGGGTCTGACGCAGTCTGTTTGCATGAACACAGCGGATTGCAATTGCCCGGATGCTGCTACGGCGGCCAAAGGTGTTGCTGCTGGATGAGGCCACAAGTTCGCTGGACACAGAGAGTGAGGCACTGGTGCAACAAGCGCTGGATCGGCTCATTGGGGAGGGTGGGCGCACCATTGTCTTGGTGGCTCACCGGCTCTCTACAGTGCGCAATGCTGACAACATTGCAGTCTTGGATAAGGGCTCGCTTGTGGAACAGGGCACTCATGATCAGCTCTTGCAGAGAAGTATGTCTTCTCTCCAATCGGGCACTTTTCAGTCTGTTTATTATGTTAACTGGATGTATTTTGGTATGTAAACATGGGAACACTGTCAATCTCTTCAGGAATCTCCACAGATGCTTATAAGATTAAGGTGCAATTTGCAGAAGATGGGGTGTATGAGAGGCTTATACGGAGGCAGTTGCACAAAGCAAGCAGCCGCAGCTGGGAGGACCCTGAGGATGAATCCATTGGTGATGATATCAACATGCTTTTGGACGATGATGCTTCTCATACTTGATGTCTTGTTTGATGTTGACCATATGAATCTTTGCCACAGCCCCCCTGCGCATTGCCTTGCTCTCGACACATTCTTTCCTGAAGAGAGCTGCAATGGCACTTGGTTCCTTTGGGGGAAAGTTGAAGTAGTCCAGGGTCCCCATTGAGTAGATTTAGTAATGTTCTGGGGTCCTTGCCAATTGCAAGACATCCTTGGATTCTTCTTGTGGTGTCATTGATAACAGTCCTTCTATCAGAACGTGCTCACTTTTCTAATGTTCTAGTGTGCTGTATCGTGTTTTGTATGGCCCTGCAACACAGTTACGAGGATGTTCCTGTATTGTCCGGAGTACATTGACATTTCCAGTATATAAGCTGTCAAGTGACAAGCATCCGACGAATCCCACTGGTGATGCTCAGAAATTCCCCCAAATATTTGTGGTGAAAGCCTGCACGGTAGCAGGAAGAAGGGTTTCTTCTCTTGGGTCTTGGTATGTACTTCGAGAGGGAGAGAGATGAAGGGTGTAATTTAGGAGGGATTCTTCTCTTCTTGTGTGGTCCTAAGTTGTGATATCGTCAAGAGTTTCCAGAATATGAGCTGCACGATTGGAAAACAATGGTGTCATCCTGGTCCAACAGACGAGTTTGATTGCGAATCCAGCACAATAGTCAAGACAACTCACAGGGGCCTTTGACTTCTATCAAGCTTCTCTCCCACTCAAATGTCCTTATTAAACTTTCAAGCAGCTGGACGAAGAGATCTTCTATCTACATATCTACAAGAATGTGCAGCACCATGCCTTTGTTTTTCATCATTATTAAAAACCCATCTGGTATTCAAAACACTGCTAGTCCTGGTGCCTGTGACCCATAACAACACATAGATCACCTCTTTACAGTGAGTACAATCCTTTGGTCCAACTGGAAAGCTGGTCTGAAACGAAACCAACGTTGTCTTCCACGTTTGGGTGAACGAGTCTCTAAACCTTCGTGCAATGTTGGTCGGAAAGGCAAGTGATAATGATCCCATATGGACTGCTGAAGACACTCCCATTGTTTAGTCAACAGGGTTGTAAGACTACCTAGTTTCCTTATCACTCCGCGCCCAAGCAAGTTATTGCTTACACTTTCTACAGCCATGAGGGGAAGTATCTCACATCCAAGTAACGAGTCTCAAGATTTCGACTGGCACTCTCTCCCACTACCAAACTAGTGGAGGTCCCAGGGCTTTCTTTTTTTCCCGGATTGTCGTTTCTGTTATCACGGTCAAGGGCGATGGTAGAAGAAATGTAAGGCTTATGAACTTGAGCAATACAATGGCCAATTGCCAGTGTTCCATTGCAACCAGTTTCGACGAAGGAATCTGAAATCATCTTCAGTTTTAGCACATCAAGCGGACCACCCAGCTACACATTAGACACAGTTCAGAGCAAAACAGTTGGAAAGAGCGAAACAGCGAAACACGAGAATGACGCCGTCCGGAAGGAGGGCAGCACGTACTGGACGGACATCCGTCCGGTCGCATGGAACTGGCGTGGTGATCCGGTGGGCCCGCAAGATCTGGACGGACGTTCGTCTGCAAGAAAGGATATTCCGTAGGAGATCTTGTGGCACAGGTGACGGCGTCATCAACGCGGCATTGGACTACTCAGCGGCGCAGAATCTGCGAACAGCAGATCCCACCCACTGCAACTTCCCAGCACCGGCACCTCCAACCCCCACACATTTCCCTCCCCGACTCGTTCCTTCGCTCTGTTCCTCGTACATTCCTCGAATCCCTCATCGTATTTGCAGATCAGCACGCGGTTGTCTTGTCAACTCCGTGAGATTTCTGAGCTCAAAACGACCCACGACGCTTCCCAACTGCCATCAAGCTAATCACTCAGCCACAACCATCACTAATACGTACTTCCTGCACGACCAGGAGCGCTTTTAGGAAGTCGGTTACACTCTTGACACCACAAAATCCTGAAACTGCAACTGATACACAATATCTTACCCTCTCATCAAGATTAGTAAGGTGCTACCATTGGGCACCGATCTGCAAAACCCGGGGGGAAATTTCCATGGATCCCTCAAAGCTGCTGTGTGATTCATGCATCCACTTACTTCTCAGCAAATCACAAAGATCCTGAGGTGGGTTTGTCTCATAAAGCCGCTGTGTGATCGATCACAAAGCGGCCTGCTTTACACGGATTCAACTCAGAAACCCTGCGGATTATGTTGAAAAAATTGTAGAGCCCATCTCGCCGTGCTCCTCGAAAGGTCAGACGCTGAAGATTGCTCATCTTCGGGACGCGTCGATCCATCCAAATCTGCGAGAACGTGGAGCGCAGTTGCAACCAAAGCGAAGCCGTTACGGTGCACACGCGCGATAGTTAGTTCGCACATGCGGAGGTTAGAGGCGCTAGTGACCTACCTCCCTATCCTATCCCGGGTGATGTATGGGAGCGTGATAGGAACCCGATTGTTGGAGTGAAAGGAACATGGTGGGCCTAGCGTAACGCTTGGCTTCACCCGGAGAATGCCAAGGCAATCCACCCGGCCCGCTTGTGGAGCGTGGTTCGACACAAGGGGTGGGCTTATAAGACCTCTGCACACTACACACCCCTGCGCTTTCTCGGACCTATGCACCTGCCCACGCTGTGCTAGCCTGTCGCTTCTCACATTTTGCTTTCTGTGGAAGTGTTGATCTTGGAATCCGCAGCGGGAGTTGGAGTTGGCGTCTGGTGAGTGTGTGAAGGTATCGTGGGGCGAAATTGTACTTGGGTCTTGTTATAACTGGGATAGAGAGAGGAGACAGAGGGCAAGGAAGGATGGGGATGGAGGAGCGTGCGCACGTACGATACTCAACATTGTCGACACAGGATGACCACCGAGATGGGCGTCTGCTACCTGGGCGTCCGACTTCCGTGGAAGACTTGCGTTACCGATTTGAGCTTCCTGAGGAAGTTCCATGGAAGTCCATAGCGCTGGCATTGTTCTTACTGGCATTTGGGTCTCTGTTTCTTGTTATCTCGCACTTCATCTACACTGAACACATGGGCGGGGACATGTCGCAAGCTTATGGGTTTCTTGTGTTGGGAGTCCTTCTGTTTCTTCCTGGTGTGTCCATCTTTTCAACTCGATTATTTTGTGAATTATCGTTCTGGCTAGTCGTCTGTTCGACGAGAAGTCTTCGTCTTCTGCTCTCTTACTCCATTACGCTTGAATTACGTCTTCTTTTCGTTCTTGTGCATTCAGCTATCTCTCTCTCTCTCACACACAGACACGCACTAGCTTTTACTCGCACGATTGCACGCGGCCGCCATAGCCCTGCAAGGCATTGCCGGTGGACGGCTAGGAGTTTAAATTAGGTTGGGCAATCCCACTAGGACTCAGTAGAGTGTGGTTAGCAAGTTTAGAGTCAGCACCCGTCTATAGTTATGCAGTGTCAAATGTAGTTGAGCACCGGCGTTCTTCACCATCCAATAACAATTTCCTGCTAACAATGGGCCTTTCTCTCTGGCGATGACAGGTTTCTATGAGACCAGAATAGCCTACTACTCTTGGCGTGGCTATAAGGGCTACAGTTACTCCCGCATTCCTGCTTACTGATAGCCTTGCCTCGTCAGGGATGAGCCGCCCAGTTGGTGACGGGCCAAAGGCCTGAAGTGACGCAGAAAGAACCCTCGCTGGGGGGAAATGGGGCCATTCCCAGCATGAGCTAACAAAACTCACGTGTACTGACAACTTTTCAATGGGAGAGCTTTGGTTGGGGGTACCTGATGGTTTCTTCTATGCAATCCCTGAGATCAAGTTCAGTTTGAACTTGGCTACTGTAGTGACCCCGGGAGGTTTTTCTGCACCTGTGGATAAGTTTCACTAGGATAAGACTCCTACTGCTTGAACTGTAAAGCTCTAAATGGTCATGTTTAAACAGGTGGAGATCAAATTTTGAGGAGGCTGACAAGAGGGTTCCAAGTTTTCTTCAGTCGGACTGCTGACATGTTGGGATTTACTGATTTAACCTGTTGGAAAGAGAGACAGATGTTTGACAGAGGTGCGTGTGATTTTGCACAGACATTTTGCATGGGGAAAATCTTCACATTTTTTATGTCAGTGGTTATGCTCAACAAGCATTGCAATTATGTCTGAATGTGCATGAGGGAGAGTGATGGTGAAATTCCTTCATAAATCTAATGCTGAGAGGTTATAATATCTCCCATTTTCCCTTGTGTGTGCATGACCTAGAGTAGAGATCTGGGTAGTGGTATGCATGTGGAAACAAATCTAGGGCTTCACTTGACCCAGAGTCAGTCACCTATACTCAATGCCTCTAAGCATGGTGATAGTGAGGTTGAATGTGATTCTCGAATGCTGCTGTCTGGGGTCCAGTTGAGAGACAGGTTTTTTTTATTGTTGAGACTTTCACAAGAGTTGCTGCACTTATAGAGGACCACTATGACCACTATGACAAAGGTCCAAGTGAATTCACATAATGGCTATGTTCTATGGTTTGCTGTTGACTAACCATGACAAGTCTGCTTCAAGAGCATAGGTACTGAAGCACAGAGTCAATGCAGCTCAAGGAAAATGGCTTCCAGGATGTTCTCGTTTTAAGGGAGCTCCATATGGACCCATGGCTGAACTTTTTCAAGACTTTGTCTCTTGAGGGTAGCATAGGCAGCTTTGGAGAAGGTCTCCTTTCCCTCCTGTCGTTGCAAGTAATAGTTATTTAACAGATTTGTTGCTTGCCAGAAAGTCCTGTTTACTTCTTCTTGGTGGTCTTCCCAAGTGACTTGCGAATTACCTTGTAAACTTCATCAGGAGACAGTACGGTGGATACCTGAAAGCAAGGGTAGTGTTAGCTTGCTCTGTCTGAGGAACTCATGCATGGACCTAGAAGTGATGGAGATGTACTGGTAGAAGGCCAATTTAGTGGCAGGTAGAAGCCAAAACCTACAATTCCACTTGATCCAATGTGGAGGACTGACTGGATTTCTATTCTTTGTTAACCTCATATTATTGCATATGCAACCTGAGTACTTTTTAGCAGTAGATGTGTACTAACTTTCTCAATGTTGGCCATGCGAGCCCAGAGAGATATAGAGACCCCATCAATTTTCTGCTAGGTTACAAAGCATGTTTTAATTTCAAGATTTGTTGTCCAGTCCACGAAGGTACAATTGAGGTCAGAGTTGTTGTTGTGATTACCCTCTCCACCATGTCAGGGTTCATCTTTTCATAGAAACTGACAACAGGCATCGTCTGCGCTTCATCGGCCTCGAAGTTTCGTGCAATGGTCTTAGGGTGGTTGTCCTTGGGAGCCTTTGGGTCATTAGCCGCCTCACTGTTAAGCTTCTTTTTCCGCACTTCCATCACTTCTTTGGGGCAGTCCAAGTAGATCACCATCTTGGGCCTTCCCACCTGGACAAATTTCAGCCTTTGGTGAGTGTATAGTAGCACGTTTCTGATCGGTCATGATCATTGTTTGTTATTTGAGATTGTCTGCATTAGGTCTATGAAACGCCTCATTACTGGGAGGTGCAAATGCAGGGGACTGACCAAGGCGAGATTCCATAAACTCTTCCCTCTTTCTCTTAGTATACTGGCAACATGTCTGGTCTAAGTACACTAGAAGGAATTGTTGCTGAGTACGAATAAACTTAGCACCTTTTTCTCAAAGCGAGCGATCAGCGCCTGGGTCTGCTCTGATGCACGAGGAAAACCGTCAATCACGAACCCCTTGCTGTTAACATCTTTATCCATTGCCTTCTTCAATAGCTTTAGTGTATCATCCAGAGGGAGAGGTTCCCCATCCTTCATCAGATGTTCGCAATTTTCGTCACCTTTACTCTCCTTTTCCATCTCTTCTCTCATCAAGTCGCCTGCAGATAGATGTACATATCCGAAGTCCTTTGCAATTTTTGTACACTGGGTGCTTTTGCCACAGCAAGGACCGCCTGCAATGCAGCACAAGTTTTGATGGGTTGGACACTGTTTCAAAGAATTTACGTACACTTAAACTGCTTGCATAGGAACCGGTGAACATCTTTTCGAGTACAGGGACTCAAATTGAATGTCCATATCCGTTCCCGCTATTCAGGCTCTGGATCCCTCAGCCAGAGGTGTATCTCGGGTGGATCGCTAACCTCAGGTAAATGAGAAGAGAGTACGTAGAAGGTGCAGGCATACCAAGGACGAAGACGAGAGGCTTTTTCTTGGAACAACTGCAACCCATGTTGTTGAATTACTCTACCATTATCCTTCCTCCCATGGCAACCGAACTTCTCATAGGCTTCAATCCCAGGTTGGACGTCTTTGCAATTAGAAAAGGAGATTAATACGTTTTGAGAGCCCCCAGGAAACACAGAAATTGTTGGAGCTCCGAATCCTTCTTTCCGATTGTCTTGTGGATGACATTGGTACTCTCTAACTCGCTTAAACAAGCTCCACGCCCAAGTTGAATGCAAGCAATAGGAGGTTTTCTCTGTACAACCCAATTTTCCTTCATACTTGAAATGAAATGACTGAAATGTTCTGGCTACACTTCAATTCGAGGATCCGGATCTTGTATCAGTAAGACGCCATTGCAGGCTTGCATCACTTCTCTCTCAAAAAAATCCTTACTCATCTCCGTGTGATGAGTCTGAAAAAGTCTGAAAATGCACAAGAGGGCAGGTGATCAGAATCCTAGTCCTGGCACCCAACTTCCTCTCTAAAATGCGGTGTGTCTGCATCCGGGAGAGGGCGCAGAGGTTGCATCGGACTCGAGCGTTTCAACGTGACGTTTCCTTTGTAAGAGTATCGTAAGGACCCTAAACCCGTGGAAGTGATGTCCTTAATACGAATGTTTGGCTTAAGAACTATACAGGACCCTAAACCCGCACCAAGTTTTTGGGTTTCTTTTGCTACATTCGGATTTCATGCATGGTGCCTAGTCTTCTGCCTGCACGGTACCTTTCCATGGAACGCTGCCAGGAAAGTTTTGTCCCTGTTCTGGGCTCTTTCCCTGCTCTCCAACTACCACAAAAAAAGATGAAAAACACAGGCACTGGGAAAAATGGATTTGAATGACGGTGCTGACAAAGCTGTCCAGGTAGAAGTCTGTATATGCACATCTGAAGTTCATAGTCTCACTCAATGAGAAACATGCACAAGAATTACACGACCCCATTCCCCCCTGGGTTTCTCAGCTACCTTGCAAAGAACAAGAACAGATTGTAGGTGGGCACAGTGGGAAACATCCTCAGATTGATACCAAACTTTCAAACACCAAAAAGTATGAGCAGAGTTGGCAGCTAGGACTTCCATGGTTCTATGCCTTTAGATTTCAGCTGGTGATAGAAACATACACTAATGATTTCTTGAAGCCAACTGAGGGCAAAGAAGTGCATTGATCCCACCCATTCTAATCCCGCATCCTTCAATCACCGAGGATAGTCGTTGATACTCCAAACAAAATGCCCTTGAGTGTGTGGTGATTGAGCAAAGTGGGAACTCGAGCCTTCCTGAAAAACCAGCACATCTCTGGCACATCAAAACAAGGAGCTAACACCTGTGAATTGGCAATGTAAGAAGCTGCAACAATCCCTGTGGGACACTCATATGAGTACCCCTGATTACCTCAATTAAGTTCCGTGGTTAAAACTGATGGATACCAAGCGACAGGGTTTTCTCTGGGAGCCTTTGCGTGTGCAAGAGGCAAAATGCTCATCTGTAGTCCCAGTACACCTGGGATCACTTGTAAAAAATGTGCCCATAACTTGCCTAAGGTCTTACCCTGATTTCTCAGCCGCAACACGTGCAAAACTTGTTCAGAAACCTCAATCCGACACCCCTACAGTGCAACAAATGATTGAAATATACTAAGATTGCGCCTCTTTCTACTTCTTACATGTTATGACTGGGAAGAGAGTGATACTCTTTCTTGCTTACCAACAGATCATTCAACGATTCACATTGAAGTGGACCCATTTGAGCTATGACGATCCGGGGCTTGTGCTTGTGCTTGCGCCTGGAGAGCTTTCTCCTTCTCAAAGGACTCGACGGCCTCCTGCAGATCATCACTTCCACCCACAGCTTTCATGGTGTACAAGTACACTGAGGCTACAAAGGTTGTTAAACCGGCGGCCACAAGTAAGTTTCGAGCCTTCTCTCTGTCCATACCAAGCAACTTGCCCGCCCTTGCCATGGCCGGAGAGACACCGAACAAAGTCACAGAGGAACAACAAAATGCTACAAATCTGGGAAGCCGGTCGAACCTTTACACCCTTACAGTTGCGGGAGATCTTTGATGCTTCTGGAGAGAACTAGGGCCTCTGGGCAAACAGATCCTGAAAGAAAATTGCCAGAATGTGCTTACTCACATTGTCCGAAGGATCTCATAAAAAAGAATATGCTTTTGTCATTCGTCTAGAACTCCCTACTGAGATTGTTTTCTTGAGATCTTCTGGTGCAAGGTGTCGTATACATCCCATGTTATTATCGTGGAAGGAGAAGTCCAGAGTCCAGAGATGCGGATCTTCCTATGTATTGAATGTCGGGGAGCTATGGTGGGTCTCCTTTTAGGGACAAACCAGCAACACAGCCACTTGTTCAAGTTGCTTCCCTCCACTCACCCCTATCTGTCAGTTAGAATACTCTCTGTCCCTCTGCCAAGGTGGAACTGGACAAACAATATAACCTTCAGATGGCATTATGATTTGAGCGATCTGATCAGTATATTGCTGAGGCGGAGGTCGTATCGTCTGTGGAACTGGGTCCTCTCTATTCGCCTCTCACTGTATGGTGGTCTCCCAGTGATCTCTTCCTTCTCTTGTTTCAGAGTATCTCTCTTTTTGCTGTCGATAAGGTGATTGTTGGCGCTCAGGACTGTTGAGCGTCGCCAGAACTCCGTATTCGTCTGTCAACCTTCTTTCTCTGGCTCTCTCTAGCTCTATGCACAACTACCACGATGGACAACGACCTTTTTACTGAGGGGTGGGTCAGGCTTATGTTAGTCTTTGGTTTCTTGCACGCATTCAAACCGGGTTTTGCCCTTATGTCACTTTACAGCTGGGTCGGTTTTGATTTCAACAATTTCACAGCAGAATGTCTCTTGCTTCGGGGGGAGATCCCTTTCATTCTCAAAATGCCAGTAGAGAATGAAAGGATCTCTCACCTTCATTAAGCAAGAGGCATTCTGCTGGAAATGTTGGAATCAAAACCGACCAGTCCAATGTGGGATCACCTGGGATAATTGCTTCCTGAGTCACCAGGGACTTAATTGTATGTAGCTCTTGCAGAGCTCCGGCCCGATGACAGGCATCTGTTCTTCAGGAATATGGAAATGCTGTGATTCATCTTTCCTCGGATTATTGGGTCTGCGACGTGCTGTCAGTTTCTACAGCTTCGTTAGACGTCAAAGTGAGATAACCGCAGGGCCGATACCCTCCTCTCTCCCATGGATCCTCTCCACATACCATCTAAACCTTCTTCCTCGTTCTCCTCTTCGGACGAGCTTCCGGTGGTGATCCCACTCTATGTGAAGGCAATTTCAGGGTCCTTGAGGGGCTTGGTTGAAGCTTGTTGCCCGCAGCCAATAGATGTTATTAAAACTTGGTTGCAGTTAGATCACGGGAGAGAGTACAAAGGAATTTCGCACTGTGGCGCAACAATTCTGAAGAGGGAGGGTGTGCGCGCACTGTGGAAAGGGTTAAACCCTTTTGCAACGCACACTCAAGTATACCCAGCGTATGGGAACTAACGTCATACTGGAGTCGGCATTTGCTGATCCCAAAACTGGGAAGCTCAGTCCTGCTGGACGTCTGGCTGCGGGTTTTGGCGCTGGCGTTTCGTTATTGTGACCGTTTGAGGTATGGCTGCGTTTTCTCGTGTCATTTCTGGTCCTTACATAGGCTCTATGTGTAATATCAGTTTCCTACTTCCTAGAAAGAGGCCGGAAGCGATGAGAAAGGAAGAGACGGGGGTGCTCACAGGGCGCTAGGAAGGGGGACGGGGGTTGGGTGTAGAGGACGCAAGTCCATGCTGTGTGTGGCTTGGAGAATGCTTACCTCCAGATACCATGAAAGGACTCATTCTTGTGGACGAAGCACGTCGTGGACACTCTCAATTATACCACATGCACACAGATAGAGAGAGAAAAAGACTCAAGAAACAAAAGAATTTTATTATTCCCATGGGAGACAAGGAAAATGTGAATCACAGAAACCTAATGACTATTAATCAACCTGCCTGAGCATGTTGTTGGGGGTCCTCGTAACTAGGAAACTTGAAATTAACGATAATCAGGCTATGCAACAGTGTCGTGCGCATACATATCGCTACACAACTACATCGCTGTCCAAAACCATACAACACATGTGCACACCACACACTAGTATACCACTAGTCCACCACTAGTCCAGCCACTAGTCCAACCACTAGGCTGCCACTAGTCAGTCGTTGGGTTGCCCACTATGGCAGTCAGTAGTCCACCACAATCGCCCCCCTAGCTGGTGCTTAGGTCCCTTTAAGTCCAGGTAGCCACAAGATGTGATAGTGACCGTGGCCTCACTAAGTCCTCCACCACTGTCCCTACTACACTCAAACTCGATAGATCAAGAGGCCGGGTGCAAGAGTTGCCCCATCGTTAGTCGCCGTCTTGCAACCTGTGAACTTGAACCTGGGATCTCGTGTATTGATTCCTATGAGCTTGGCCTCCTATGTCTTGTTAGCTGCCTCTAGTCATGTCCACTGCCACTATCCCAAGCAATGTGGACACAACCAATTTCCATCAGGAACCTTCTCAAGAGGTGGTGTCAAACATCCCATATGTCAACCTCTTGAGCATCGATCACACACCAGCATAGTGGCTGCCCCTTTGGCAGAAACACAGAGCATGCACCTCAAACCTGCAGGTACCACTGCCAAGTTTGGGTCAACTCTGCCATCGACATTGGGAAGGTGACATGACGCACAATTACGCACATGGTCCTTCCAAGTCATGTCATCTTGACCCTCCAAGATCAGGACCCCTGAAGGCAACACCTTTCGAACCCTCAGAATAACACACCTTGCAGTAACATCCAGGGTCGTAGAAGCAGTCTGCTGCAAATAAACATAGTCACCAGGGCTAAACCTCCGAACCCCCGGACGATATCCTCCACCACGTATAGTGGCATACCTCAACGTATCACGGTGCTGTGTAATGACAAGGTTATCAAAAGCCATGGGCATGACTTTCTTGAACAACTCTGCACGCTGATCACATGCACGTACCCACACGTCCGGATCGTCGAAGTTAAGGACTTGAGCAGTGTCCCTACGAATGGCTGCAGGCAAATCCGGCTCTCGGCCAAAGAGAAGGAAATATGGTGAGAAAAAGGCAAGTGATGCTTGTTTGCTGAACCTGTAGCCCATGGCTAACCAAGGAACCTGAAGATCCCAATCTCCTAGGTGTCCCTTCTGCAAGCCATACTTGCGCAAACCCCTCTTCACCGTCTGAACAACTCTCTCTGTCAAGCCATCAGCCTCAGGATGATCCCGAGAAGTGGTGCGGTGGTCTATCAAGGCTTTATCACACAAAGCCTGAAACTCTCCCAAGAACTCTTTCCCTTGGTCCGTGAGTACCTCAGCTGGAGCACCGAATCGGCTAAGCACACGATCCAAGAATGCATACGTAGCCCCCTCACTAGCCTTGTCAGACAATGGAACCAACTCAATCCACTTGGAGAAGTGCTCCACCATCACTAACACATATCTGTGGTGACGCATAGTCAGTGGCAACGGTCATGCGAAGTCAAGACTCCACATGTAGCCCAATCCCATGATTGGTAAATGATGCAACTGTGGTGTATGGGCGTTGAATGAAGCACGCACCCTGTCACACACCATGCACCTAGCCACGAATTGTTGCACCTCTGTATGCATACCACGCCACCAATACTGCCCCTGCAGTAAACTGTGAGTGCGTCGCACTCCAAAATGCCCCAACTCCTCATTAACCGTGCACGCTGTGTGGGGTGAGGCACAATCCTCACCCGACCATCCTCCCATACCCGGAGCAGGTGTATCCCATCCCACTTGAACCTCTTGGCTCGTTGTAGGATCCGATCCCTCTCCCTGCACTACAACAGATCGTAGTAGTTATGACTGCCAAACTGTGGTAGTCATGGTTTTCTTGACTTTAACAATGACTGCACCATGTTTTTATATGAAATTGACCTCTCGCAGTCGTTCATACGACTGTAGTCATATGAATGACTATCTAAGTAGTCGTCTGTATGACTACATGGCTCCGGAATGGGCGGAAGGCTAGTCAACGGCAATTGACCAGATTTAGCTCACCATTCATAGTCATTTCCATGACCACAGTGTACATGGATGAGGTTACATAGTCATGATGACTACTGGGGATTTTGTAATTTGGTGTGTATAATACAATTAAAACACCATATGATCACATGATTGACTAATGGGTGTATTGGTTAGCAGGTAGTGAACTACAACTCTTATAGTAAAGAGGTTGCAGGTTCAAACTCCTTTAAGTACAATCAAATGGATAAGATGGCCCTAGGGTTAGTAGGCAAGCTAGGGATAGTACGTGGTACCCTAGATGGGCTTCCACGTGGTTTTTTCATTATTATAAAATGCATTATGCCACGTGGCACAATGCGGTGCGACGCGGCGTTTGACATATATTTTTATTTTTTTAGTTTTAATTTAATTTAATTTAATTTTTTTAATCAATTGCACCTCGCCACGTGACGCGGCAGCGGCGACTGCAGTATGGTATATATGATTGCAGTGAGAGATATCACTTGGTTCATCTGACTGTAGTCATCCGGACCGTACCATCCTGTACTCATTGTATTCACTTGGTTTACACGACTTACAGTCATAGAAATCATATGTACCGTTTATGACTGCACAATAGTCATATATACAGTCATAAATACCGCGATCTGTTATAGTGCTGGCAGTCACAGTGGCTGCCGTGTCTCCAGTGCGGAGATAATCCAACACAGCTGAATCCTCGTGTATATCTCTGGCACCACCTGGCTCATCACTAGCCTCAGGGTTCTCAGACACTCCGTCTACAGTCATCTCTGTTGTAGGTCTTACATGACCTCCCGATGCCAAGATACACAAAAAGACAGATGCATGTCATCCAGGCACCATCTCCTCGTCCGTCTCACCACGCCACCGAACTCCAGTGTCATCCTGTTGGCTCGTGCATGGATTGCGACTCAATCCATCCGCATCCTGATTGACCAAACCCGGTCGATGCACAACCTGAAAGTCATACTCCTGGAGTATGAGTGCCCACCGTGCAAGCTTCCCCGTAAGCTTGTCTGACTCCATCAACCACTTGAGTGGCTGGTGATCCGTGACAAGGGTGAAGAGATTGCCGTATAGATAGCACCTGAAGTGTGCCACGGTCCATACTGCAGCTAAGCACTCTCCCTCATATGAGCTGTACTTAGCCTCTGCAGCGTTGTTCGAGCGGCTAGCATAAGCCACTACGAACTCTCTTCCCTCATCATCCACCTGTGTGAGCACCGCTCCAAGCCCCAGCATGCTCCAATCCGTATGCAGTTGAAAGGGACGCCCCCTGATAGGTCGTCTCAGGATAGGCGCCGAGGTCAACCTCGTCTTGAGCTCTTGAAAAGCTCGTTCCTGCTCATCTTCCCACTGCCACTCCTGGTCTACCTTGGTCAGCTTGGTTAGAGCCTTTGCAATGGCACTAAATCCCTTGACAAACCGTCTATAATAGTTTGCCAATCCCATGAAAGCTCAAACTCGGCTCACATCCGTGGGGCGTGGAATTTGTGCAATGGCCTCTACCTTAGTCTGCTGTACCCCCAATCCTCCAGGATATATCATATAACCCACATACTCAATCTGGTTGTGGAAAAACTTGCACTTCCCCGGATGCAACTTCAATCTGTGCGCTCTCAAGCGCTCAAACACCACCTGAAGGTGTCTCTCATGCTCCTCCACCGTAGCACTAAAGATGATGATGTCATCTATGTAGCACCAAGCAAAGTCCACCCCTGCTAGAATCATATCCATGGCTCTCTGAAACTCTGCAGGAGCGTTCTTAAGCCCAAATGGTAAGATCCGCCACTGATATAGGCAATCCTTGCCGTGCTCATTGATCCCCCAGAATGTCGTCTTCTGCTTGTCCGCCTGCCCATCAGTGGCACATTCTCCAAGATGTATGTTGGAGATACAGCTTGATGAAGCTGCAAGTGGCGCAAAACCCGCACCATCTCCCAAAACAGACCCGACCTCGAGTCTCGCAATCCATTGCCATGCCCGGCTGATGAATGCCCTTGGCAGGGCCAACCTGCCACTACCAGATCAATGGAGCCAACCCGCTCCAAATCCTGCGCCCCCGGCAACGAAATGTTTGCTGACAAGGCCTGCTGATATCCACGAACTGTAGACACCGGCAACAACTTAGGGTACTGCTGCACCAATTGAGCAACATGGCTAAGTGAAACGCGTCGTACAGTCTCATCCCTCTCCACATACAGGTAACGCCGAACTCGTACACCTGCCTGTAACACAACAACCAATCCGGTGCTGATCCCGCCAAACAAGTCCAGAAGACAAATGTCTTCATCCGGATACTGCCACACAATAGGTGTGGTATCCAATGGTGACAACTGAGGTGGTCCTGGTGCAATCCCCGCACTCTCCTCCTCTCCTGATGGTACAAAAGCCTCCACCCAGACTTGTTACACCCGTCGATCAACAACCTGCTGCAAATCCTTGCTCGTGCCCCACAATGGAATCTGAGCAACCATGGCAGGAAACTCCGCCATACCATACATGTCATCCTGCTCTCCCGGAGGTGTGTCATCCTCTGAATGAGCGTTACCCTCTAGCAACTCTCCAGGCCAAGTCACTGCACATGTGAATGCTGCTAGTGTCGGCATCTTGCCCCGCTGGGCAATCGCAACTCCTCCTATGAGCATCACAGGGAGCTGCACACGCCGGCCCTCCCCTGACTGCCATCCAGGCCTATAGGAAGCTGACTCCTCCCAAAAATCCAGGGTGAAGCCCATGGGGTACAACACTGCCCCACCAACCAGGACATCGTACGAGACAGCGTCTGTCACAATGGCCTTGGCTTGCATCACTGAGCCATTTGTAGGGTGATCCGGCTGTAGTCTGATAGCCAACTCACGGCGTGTCATGCCCCGAGCCTGCTCCAATCCTCCCAGAGACGTATGTATCTGGAAATGACAAGGCTCCATATCCGCCTCCGTGAGGCCCAAGCCTGCAATAGCAGCTCTGCCCAGCATCAATGGCTGAGCTCCCGAGTCCAACAACACCCGCAGTGGCCGGTACCTCTTGCCTGCCGGTCCACTCAAATAGAAAATGTCATCCTGGTTGTCTAATATGACAACTCCAGGTGTCACCATGGCGCGCTCAATGGCTGGCCTAGCTGGCAGCTCCATCAACCTGGCAGCTGCAGCTTGCCATGGTGCCACCGTGGCAGTCTTGACCCTCAAATCCGAGGATCCCTCCGGCACTACACCTCCCACTATCTCCGCAGAAGATGAAGTAACCTCCCCACTCTCACAGAGTGTAGCTGCCAGCCTGAATACCTCAGTTGGTCTTACCCCCGGCGTCGCAATCATGGTAGCCGAGAACATTGGAGCCTGACACACAGATGTGGCCGCTCCCAGCAGCACACTAGCTGCCGTAGCCTTGGCAACACTAGGTAGTGATGTTGCCCGTGTAGCTCTCCCCAATGGCATAGTAACCGCCTCGGTAACAGTCGGGCGAGAACTAGGTGCCATGGATGGCGTCGACAATGTCTCCGCCAATGTGAATGACTGAGGAAGCCTAGCCTGACGGCTTGCCTCCCCACACTGTGGATCCAACTCCACCTCTGCACCTCGTGGCTCAGGAACTCGTGTTGCTCCTCGGGTCACGGCTGCAGCAAACTCCACCTGCACTAGTGGTAGTGCTGCTCCGCACATGAATCCCATGCCTCCCATATCTCCTCTCTCATGAGCCGGAGGTAGACCATCCAGCCTTGGAGCCGGTACCACCTGAGCTGTAGCCATGGCAGCAGCTTATGATGGGGTACGGTGGAAAGCGTCCATTTTTTATATGTATTTTGGTATGACTAATAGAAGCTGAGGCGAGCCTCTGCTCTAGCTGCTGAAGCCGGTTGGCCATGCCTTGGTCAACACCCTGACCCCCACGTCCTTGGCCATGTTGAGCTTGCCCTTGGCCTCCACCTCGTGCCTGGCCACCTCGTCATCTCGGGGTTGCTCCACCTCGCCCCCGGCCATCATTGTTCCCTTGGAACTGGCCTGGGCGCAACTCAGGATGCAAACCATAGCACTGGGCTTCTCCATGCCCGTACTTGTCACAATGCCCACACTGCAACTGTGCAGGCTGTGCCGGTGCCAAACCATTGCCTCCCTCTGGGCAATCCTTCTTGACATGGGGTCCTCCACATGTCCAGCACACCACATCCGCCCGTTGTTGGCCAGCAAATGAAGGGAGAGACCCCTGCATCTGAGGTCCTCTCTGCCTTCCCTGAGCTTCACCTGAGCCCCATTGTTGCCTTGAGCACGTTGAAGTAGTGGTTGGCTAGGAGCACCACTACCCCGTGGTGTCTCCTTAGCAAATCCCACTATGACCACTCGTTCCTCCACTACGTTGAGCTCTATCCGCTCTGCCAGCAAAAACACATTTGCTAAGGTAGGTTGGGCCGCTTGTAGGAGAGTTGCATCCCGCACCCTTCTCCTCAGCTCCTTGTCCAATATCCCATACCAGAATTGGACTGCCTGAGCTTCCGTAACCCCTTGGGTTACATTTATCAAGCACCTCATGCGAGTGAAAGCCTCCATCAAGCTCTCAGTCGGCTTCCGTTGGAACACTACAAGAGATGAGCATTTTTAGGACTACGGCTTTGGCGGAGTCATAAAAACTGCACTAGGTATACGACTACAAAGCGCTGAAATGCGTTGCAATCATAGTTTTATCACTATGTAGTAATGGATATCACTACATGACTCTGGAAAGTTAGGGAGCATTGGTCAAACATTGTTGATCACGATGACAGGGATGGTTTATATGAGTAGTGTGATATGTTTGACTACACGTGGACGACGTTTCATGAATCTTATGACTCCACGACTGAAGATGGTTTCACAGCTCTAATTATACGACTACATCACTACACGTGTCATTTTGAAGCCACATACACGAATGTATTCATCCATTGGATGAGTTCATCCACAGCATGACATGGCATGTAAACTTATGACTGCCTAAGTGCAGGTTGTTTCATAACCCTATATATATGACTACATCACTACATGTGTCATTTTAAAGGCATTTATATGATTCTATTACTACACGTGTCATTTTGAAGGCATATACATGAATGGATCCATCCATTGGATGAGCTCATCCATCCATATTTACCACAGATTCCTATCAGCTTTGAATATGTGTGGGGATTTGATATATGTTCAATAAATTGGACTTGGATGGACGTGGCTTAACAAGCATCGCAAGATATATGAGATTAAAATATGCAATGGTCATGGTTGTACATGGAAATGATTTTGAATCGATAGATTGTATAAGGTCTAACGGTTTAAGATTAGGTATATCGAATTTCATGAGCAAATTCGCTTAAGTCCTGGCTGAGAGTTTTGGCAGATGCAACAATAGAAGGGGATGATGATGGTAGTAGGATTTTAGTTTATGACCACTAGAATGAATCAAAGTGCAAAAAGTTAATCTTTTGACAACATGAAAGTATCCAAAAAGAGGTAACAGAGATGAGGAGAAGCTGTGGAATGAATACTTTTCTGACCCCAGTCAATGGTGGGACAACCGAGCCAAAAAGGTGAATGTCTGTCATGATTTTGATCACCAGTCATGTTGCGACCCGAGGCCCTGTTATCTTGGGCTAACATGCAGGGCAGTGCTGAAAGTCTGGCTTTCCGTTGTAAAAGTAATGAACTTTTCATATTTTGGAGGTTGTGTGACCTGGTTGGGATTAATTGCATCTTTGTGCAAGATCTTTCTACATGTTTAACTGTGTGCCGGTTCCTACGAAGCATTGCATCTGATGAGGCCCTCTGGTGCAGGCTGTAAGTTTTCCTTCCATAGCATTTTGTCCCCTTGGTTTTGCTGTCTAGGGCTGTGATCATGGCATTTATGCTTCTGATCTCGGCTGCCTCTGCTACCACCCAAGGTCATTCATTCTTAATGTTAGTTTATTCAAAAATGCCGTTGTAGTGTCTCATTGTACATCGTATATTTGAGTCTCAGTATGTTGACCAGTGGACCCCTCGCATGTCATTTAGTCTGAGAAAGGCGTGGGAGTCCTGATGATGTATGATCATGCGGCCGAGGAGGTTTGAGACTGAGGGATCCTCTGGATTTGATGGGTGATCTTAATAAGAGGGGCTCATCTATGTCAAAGTTTTGGGTTAATTCAGAAACCAGCAAACGATATCTCCTATAGGTCGTGGTAAACTTTCAGATACTGTCTCCGATGGGGCCCTCCTTTGCGGAATGATCGTCGCGAGAATCCATGGGGCAGTGCATGGAAGAAGCTTTACTTTGAGGTTGGTTAATCATTTTTCTACATACCTTTTTGTGGTTGTTGACACATAATTGCCTGGACATGGGCAGTTATTCAGTTTGTAGTGAGTGACGCAGTATTGCCAACATTCCAGTGGGGTATGTTTTGTTCAGTTACCCTGTTAAGTTGTAAAGTGATGGAAGTAGCTTCAATGTTTTAGGTGCTTACCATGTGTCTATGTCCAAAGATGGGAAGGGATCTAGCCTCTGCATCAGCCTTTCTGTTCATTTCTGTCCCACTTGTGTATCCCCATTCTTGGAGAAAATTTCATGGCTTACATCACTGTCCTCTCATGCTTGCATTTGATTGGATAAAGAGGGGATAGAAGGAGTCAAAATAGAGAAGCCCGCTGAGTATTGTATGGTGTGAGCAGCGCGACCAGGTGGATATGATGGAATTTGTGAGGAACATACCTGGTGAGTTTCGCAGTATTATATTCAGATGTAGGCTGCAAAGCGCAGTCAGGCTCCTCTTCATTCGCAGGTAGTGAATTGACCCTTATTATTTCCTTATTCAACATTGTTGCATAGGATGTTGTACACTTTGGCACCAAACTATTGAATTACTTGTATAGGGTTGGGATGTGAGAACAAAACATTCAGAACCTTTATTTCTCGTTAACTGTAATTGTTCGTAAAGTTGAAAATACTGTCTGAAGTCACATCCTGTGCTCAAGTGTTGCAGTACCTGCTTTCCCCATAGAATCAGTTTTCTTGATCTATGGCTCATATCCAGTACATCTTGGAAGGTTTTAAAAGGATTTCCAGCTGGTCCCTTCTTTGTACACTAATCTGTTTCTTATGAGTGCAGTGTGGTAGGTTATGATGTTGTACTTCGGGCTTGCCATTATTGGAAGTTGGTCAACAGAGCTAAGGACCCAGATAGTTTTGTGGATTTTTTCGGTTCTCAGGTACATGATGATCTTGTGATGGTGGATACATCGGTTGCAGACCAAGTGACAGCATGGCATCGCAGCCAAAGCATGACTGACGTATATGCTGGTGATCATTGGTGCTCTGGTAGAACCTGTACGTACCATCAAATTGGTGACGTTTTCTTGTGCGAGAAGACTGGCCCACAATGCTGTTCCTACCTATACTCAGACTTTGCCAACCTCCAATACTCAACCTTTGTACACGATTTAGATTCTGAACACTGCCCCTGCCCTGGTGGACATGTATGCCAAATGTGGGTGCATCGAGGATGCCAAGGGAATGTTCAACACTATGGCTGAACGAGATGTGGTGTCGTGGAGTGCGATGCTTGCAGGGTAGGGGGTGCGGGATGGAGGCTTTGGAGACCTATGAGCAAATGATGGGGGAAGGGGGCACCTTCTTCAATAGCACAGCGGCTACAAGTGGGTAGATGGTCAACTGGAAACAGCAGCACAATTCATAGAATAAGGCGCTGCTAATGAAGGCAGGGATGCCTCGGCGTGAGCCTGGTCACGTGAGCGCAACTGCGCTCACGCCACGTCACCTTGCGCCAATGCCACGTCACGGGGCTCACTCAACGTCATCACACGTGAAGGCCGCGTCACCACGCGCCCAGAAAGAAGTGGAGTGTATTCCCGCGGATTGGCACCCTTTACCGCGGAAACAAGCTGGACGACATAATAAAAGGCATTGAATAAAGGATGGATGAATATACAGTTGGATGATAAATAGATGGATGAGTGTGAAAAATGAATGTAGATGGATGAATGAGGGATGGATAAGAGTAAAATGGATGAATGTATAATGGATGTTGAGCAATGACAAAAATTCATGACAGGAAGATGCACGACCAAAACTTTTGACGAATGCACAACGTATATGAAATGAGTGTGGAAGGTTTGTGGGGTGGATTAAAGAGTATAGAGGATGAATGTACAATGGATGTTGAACAAAGGAAAACATTCATGAATGGAGCACACATGAATACACTGTAGATGAATGCACAATGGATATGAGAAGAATCAGGGAGGTTTGTGAGATGGATTCATACATATTGCAATTTAAATGAAAGTTGATTCTGTGATTATTATTTGTTCTAAAGGAACAACTACAGTGGAGGAAGGGGATTCAACGTTTTCCAGATAGTATGAAAATGAATATTAAAATAATATAGTTCAGTCTGACTCAGAGTCAGTACAATGTATCCCCGCTTCCTCTGCATCTAAGTCTAAGTATTTTAGAACACCGGATCCACGCTGGATACACCTACGGCTGGGCAGTAAAAAGTCAGGGGATAGGGACTCGGCCACGTGAAGTGCCATTGCTTCGGCATAAACAGGAAGTAAAAAATTGGAAAGGGGGCTGTCGAAAACAGACTCGCCAGAAATGACTGTATCTCCTGAAGATCCACCGTTGCCTTTCCTGAAAGACAGCCTGAAAAAGTTATTACTGTAACTTTGATGTTATTGAGAAATTGAGTATGGCTCCCAAAGAGGGTTTAGCACTTACTCACATGAAAAGTCGTTGTCGACCTGCTTATCTTCGGGATCATCATCATTTTGAATTTGAATCCGATCAGTCTGTGTGCCTGAAGTGGAGCCAGACAGAAGGGGGAGGAGCACTGTGTTGTAGAGGTCAGAATCACCCTCCATGCCAAAAAGGCTTCTTCCGCCTGCCTTGCATGCATGGTAAGTTGCTCCTGCACCACACATGAGGACATGAACAGTTTGGTGGGGGGGATTTAAGCAGATGAAACTGTTGAAAGAAAACCAATTCGGACGGGAAAGAACGAACCTGTGGACACAAAAAGATCGACCACCCGTGCAGAGTGGTGGCTGCATGACTCCAGCAGTATTTGCATGAACGCTGGGGACTTTTTCTTTGCACCTCTCCAGGGAGTGCCATCTGGTCTCTTCAGAGTCTGACTGGACTGCATGAAGTTGTACAAAATGTCATCGACATGGGGCTCATAGGGGGGGTTGACGAAACAACCCTGGTCAGAAATCTCAAAGCTGCGGATGGAGGATGGTGTCTTGGAGGTGCGAATCCTACGCAGGCACATCGCCTCGAACAGCCTCGTCTGCCAAAGATAGCAGGTTAGTGTGGTAAACACAATCTATAGTGGAAGTGTGTACATCGGCTATTAAGAACTCAGACACAAAAAAATCATTTTTATCACGAATCGGTGATGATCGGTGTCGATTATAACAGATTCTACTAGAGTGGAGCTGCAGAGAACATTGAAACTCATCTTGAAAGCACAAGCAGAAGGGAGACGGCATACCAGCTGACCAGGGAAACCCCCTTTCACAAGGTAGAGGCTGTTCACACAATTCCATGTGCGCAAAACTTCAAACCCTGAAGACTTGAGGTATGATGCCAATGCCCGACGACTATCATTGTCATATGACTGAAAAAACAGAAGTGTCCCTGCATCAGAGAGGAAGTTATTACAGAACCCGAACACCCAACTCCAGTAGTTGTCCTCGAATTTGTTCCAGCGTGGCGTCTTGCCTTTTGGAAGAACTTCTGGCACAGCCTGGCCATCCGGGATGTCGAGAATGACAATGTCGGCCGCATATATTTTCTGCACACCGCACACGAAGGTGGGACCTGTGCTCACCTGCAACAGACATGTTTTTTATAAGAACGATGGCAAGAATGTTTTCAAAGAACGAGACTGAAATACTGCCAACGAAACTTTCAGAGAAAAAGGAAAGAAACTGGAATTCTCACCAAATTGAGGAATGAGATTATATTGTCCCAGGTAGGCGAAGGCACCCCAGTGTATCCTCTCTTTCGACTCTGCATCATCGACAGCCAACCCTCATTAACAATTTTCATCTCTCCTGCCGAATCAGAACGGGAAGGGTGTGGTTTGGCATCGAACACGCACTGAACAGTGCGGGTATATCTTCCAGCAGTAAAGTCATGCCCACTCTCCATCTCCTTTTCTTTCTCCTTCCCCTTGTCCTTTTCCTTCTCTTTGGACTTGTCTTTGTCCTTTGGCTTTGCTGGTGAGATGGCTATGACATCAACAGCCTTGTCTTTTGGTTTGCGGCCCGCCTTCTTTCCCTTCTGCGGCGTTCCCTGAGCATCAGGCTCCTTGGCAGCCAATGTTGCTATGTTTCGTTGGTACTCTTCGTCAGTCAAAGGCGCCAGCATCTCAGCGTTATTGTTCAAGTATTTCATATGCTGTTCTTGAAAGGTCGTGTGCTCCGGTGGGCAGTCAAGGTACCACCCACAGTCTCTGAAGTGAGAAGGACTCCAGTCCTTCAATATCCTGCAGTATACATGGTTGGATCGTTTGCAGGGTCCGACCACATGTCAAGATAGTCTGGAATTCCGCTCAGGTGATTTCCTTCCATAAGCACATATTTCGTGTACCTGAAAAATAGGAGATAAATCCCAACCCACCAAAGCGCTCAGTGAGTAAGATGCAAGTAGAACAGAATGAAAAAAACATAGAATGAAATGGCTCTGAGAACTGCTCCAAGGACCTTTCAGGACCACACAACTGCTCCGGATGTGAATGTCGTCAACGCCATTCAAAACATTCCATTCAATGATACTGTAAATACACCCTAATCCACGTGAATGCAAACTATCGTTTTGGAATGACACAGACATAGAAGTGAATGTCGTCAACGACATTCACTTTGGATTTGTGAACACGAATCAAAAAAAAGGCCGAAGTTATTCCTCAAATGAAGCAAATCAAAGTATGGAAATCATAAACTCGAGTAAGGACCCTCCAGGAAACTCAATGCACATTCATAACGAACATATCACTGAGGACCTCACAAACACTGTATGGTGATGGCGTCAACGCCATCACAAAAATACAACAAAGAACCAATTACGTAGCTCCCAATCCATGTAATTCAATTTCGCGGGTGAACTAATACAGACACAGAGTGAATTGTTTCAACGACATTCACTTTGGATTCTCATAACAGAGTTACAAGCCTCCAGATTCCTCGCAAGAGGCAAAAACAATCAGAACAACTGAATGTCTGCATTGACATTCAGCAAAATGAATGAGGAACCCTCACTTTAACCTCTATGGACATTACAAAAATTTACATAACTCTGAGGACCCTCAACAACTCCGGATGTGAATGTCGTCAACGCCATTCAAGACATTATCAATTCTAAGCAGGGACCTATAATTACACCCTTAGATCCTAACCAGGTGAATTCCTATACTCGCTTAAGAATGACTCAGAAAAGAAATGAATGGTCGTCAACGACATTCAATCTGGATCTATGATTGCAATCCTTATGAAGCCACATTTTTTCCCAAAAAGCATGAGTTTCAAGTATGACATTGCACCTGTACACAACTCGCATCATGGCCCACTCTCCACCAACCTGACGGTCAAAGTCGTTGGACCGTAAAATGGTTACCATCTTTGGAGACTCCCGGAAAAAAACAGTATCTCCAGGTGAGACTCTCCACTTCCTTATGTATGCCCCAAATCCGGTTAAGACATTTGGGGAGGGAAACATCGAAATGTTCAGGTCTTCAAAGTCGATCCAGCACAATGACGGCGCGCTTTTCGAGCTGCAAATTGGATATTTGTCAGAATTGCAAATAAAAATCCATCACATACTTGAAGAAAAGAAAACGGCATTTGAATACACACCTGACTCCAAAATGTAGCCTTGTGGAGCCAGTTATCAACACCAAATCACTGATTCCTTTCACCTTTGTGCCAGCTGTATGGTGTCTCTTTGGGAACTGAATTCAAGTCCTTTATTGTTTGATCTGAGTTCCATATCTCCAGCCACCTTATTTTTTGTTTGTGGGTCGACCTCGATATGGCCAGCCGGTGCAATTTCTCCTGCTGCATCTCCGGATGCACATGCTTGTCATAGTGTGTTTTGATCGCTGGAGGAACCTCAGGACCAAGTCCAGGATCTACTATTCTAGCTGCTTTCCGAAGGCTGACATCAATTTGGTTCTTCGCATTTCAAACCCTTCTTTTATATTGCAGCTTCCACACCCTTTGATGTCCTTAGTTCCTCTGGTGTAGTGCGGGATATTCGGATTTTCCCTTCTCATCTGCCTCTGCCAGTTCTTGCTCCATTGATTTCAGTAGTGATTAGCTCCGAAGGGACTACAAACATGTATTCGAAAGTAAACAGAGTACAGACTCGGGCTGCGCATACATGTACTCCAGAAACGCCTCTCGTTCAAAGAATACCAAGTGCCTGCGCTCTTCCTGTTTCGCACTTCTTGATGATATTGGTTGGGTAGTACTGTCCGAAAATCATCCAGCTTCATCAGACCAATCCTCTGAATTTGGAATAGTGTGTGGACCAAGCTTGTTGTCACATGCGATTTCTCTGTCGATCTGCAAAAATTGGAAACATTGCATTCCTTAACACTGTTTTTTGAGGATTCATAAGACACTACAGAGGGAATGAATTCTCCTGGATGACTTACTTGTCACGCCGTGCATAGCTGTAAGAAGCCTAGCGATGTCGTTTCCAGGATCCAAAACCATTGCCTCCACAGCAACATGCTGTCTTTGTCTTTCGCATGGTGTTTCTGATGTATCCCATCCATGCCAGCAATCGGTGGTTGCCGTCCCAGACGTAGAACATGTGGTGTAGAATTGCTGGGTGTTCTTTCCCATCATGAGGCCCGCCTCGAACTCCTCATTGGCATCTTTCCAGCACTCATCCCAGTTATCACTGATCTCTGGAGACACTAATGTGCTTTTCCCATTTATATCCGTCAGGACACATAAAAAACTTGTGCACCAAGTCTATATCCATGCACAAAATCACTCTCCAATTTTGTTATGTCATGGGAAAGAGGTGGACCCAACAGGCATTGATATCATCCGGCACAGAGGGTTCCAGACGCCCTCCAGATATGAGCATGTCCCTTATAACCTCCTGAGAGTTTACCTTCTTGAATGACATGAGTTCTTTCACCTGGTCAAGGTAGTGCACTTCAGATTCATCTGCTTCATCTGGATTCTCTGAGCTTTTTCCGGACTCGTCCCCATCTCCAGATCCTTTCCCCTCTGATCCTGTAGGCTTCGACCTCACAGTTTTCTGCACGATGCCATTCAGTTCTGACTGAGTAATTTGCAAATAGTGAACGGCCGTAACGACCATCACTCTGTCTCAAGAAACTCACTATGAATGGTGTGAACAATTCAGCACAATCTACACAAACAAAGTTGATCCTGCCGTATTCAAAACAAAAGCGAGAGCGATAGCGAACGGCTGTTAACGACAATCACAAAGATAGGACCTGCCAGATCGGTGTTTGTGTATGACATCTATGTGTAAGTGATTGCGGCAACGACATTCAGTATAGTTTAGGCGGACAGTAATGCAGTTTTTTTTGTATCTATTCAAATTGCTCATTGTTATTACCTGTCGCCAGCATGGGAAGAGAAGGACTGCTTGAAAGGCAATCAGACAGACTGTATGATCGAACAACCGATGATTGATGGTACGTCAGTCACCCACTCTTGTGCGGTAAACCCTTAGCAGAGGAGTAGAAAGCAAATAACCGTTGTGATGGTCGGTAACGACAATCCCTGTCTGGGACATTCCACTCAATCTCTTCAACAATGAAATGTAAGTTAGAGAAAACTACTGGCGCCTTCTTAGGTTTTTGAAATTGGATCCCCTTCTACAGCTTTCCTCTTCCCTCTCACATCTGCTGGAATTTCTGTCTGCTCTAGGGTTTCTGGACTCTCCAGGGGGGGTTCGCGTTCCTCGTGCTTCCACCTCCTTCATGTCCCTGCGAGTCATCTCTGCATCCACAGGCTGGCGCACTCTTATCGCTGACTGTGTCACAGCCGCTGCCTCAGTCTCCGTCTGCTCTTGTGAATCAGTCTCCGCGTTCACCTGCTGCTTGGCCCTGTGTTCTCCAACAAACGACGCCTCGTCATTTGCTCTCTTGCTCTGCGTCTCTCTCTTGGAAGTAAAATAAAGAGACTTTCTTCTCTTCGTATTGTAGAAGGAACCTCTCCAGCTTGACTACCACTCTCTCTCTAGCGCGAAAAGTAGAAAACGCAGTGACTCCCGATTTCTTGCGGGATTGCCTGCGTTGTTGCTTGTCTCTAGAAGCATCGGATTCCCTCTCGCGTGACCATTACACATAGTCGTTCCCTTATTAGTGCACATGCCACAATTGGTGTACAAGCTATTCGTACTCAGTTATGGATGTCTGACGTGTGTCGCCCAAAATAAACGGCGTGTTCTTATTAGAACGGTTTCAATTTTAAAAATAACAGCGAATCCCAGAAATCTTGGCGCACAGTCTTACACAAATAAATGTAAAGGAACGAGAGTTTGATGACAATTTTGGAATATCATACACGGTCATCCTTGTTAGCCAAACCCCACATTCGTTTCACATTGGAACTTTCCAGGTGCGCATGATCATTGGTAGTAGTATAAAGATACATTTACTTAATCTGTAATCCCATCCTCAGATCCTGTGGCATGCTTCAGGAAGTCGGCTTTTGTTTTGGGTTTTATTGATGAGGTTCTGATTAACGGTTTAACAGCTGCCGACACTGCTCCTAGGGATACTCTGACCACTGGGCCCACAAGAAAAGTAATTAAATGGCCGCTGCATATCTGGAAAGAATAACATAATATGCACAGTCGTTGTCTGAGCTTCCTCCGCCATATTCTCTTCTCATTCTTCAACTGTTTTCTGGAGACATTAGTAAACCGATTTACACTAGATCTGCGATAGCAAGGTATAAACGTACGCGAGGAAGGAAGATGGCTTCCTCTGAAGCGGAGTTCTTCTCTGACGACAAACCAGTGCCGTTCTCCCAGGAAGTCCTTGACAATGGATTTGCAATTGTTCTGGAACATGTCCTTGGCTACCCGTTTTCAGCTGCAGAATGGCTCCATCTTTTTGGGAAAGAGGTGTACGATCTTAAAGGGAAGTTTTTGAAATATCCTTCCAAAACCGTGATGAGACGGCTCATATCAGCCAGTGGAGAGTGCGTCCTGGTCGATACGAGTACTTGGAGAGCCGGCGAAAGTCGCTTTGGGTCATATGTGACGCCCGGGACTGCTGCTATATTGGTCGTTGAAGACAAGGGAGGTGGTGGTGAAAAAAGAACAGACGTCCTCACTCCAATCGTTGAGCTTTTGGATTCTTCCGATGATGACATAAGTGAAATTCCAAATCCAGTCCTTCTACTGTGGTTGGAGAGCTGATGAAGAAGAGATTTGTGTGTCATTCCAAAATTGCGGACGATGGGAGGAATGGCTGGATTCAAAAGTGAGTTGCGGGGAATTGATTGGGAATCTTTGAAGCAGATGCATGTGAAGTTTCTTGCCGGAGACTTTTGATTGGCGATATCCTATTCGAGCTGCCTCCTCCTCCGCGAGTTGGAGGTGTAACAATCATGATGCATGGAATGGACAAGAACACGACGGGCACCCGTGGTGCAGAACAAAACATCCAATATTCAGATGATGACAGCTTGTTTTCAGGAGGACAGTTTGCAATGGACACCTTAGGTGTGATCATTTGAATTGCAGACACTTTCTTCAGTCTTGGTTCATAATCAAAGCGAATGGGAGGGTCTGGCGGAAAATCCATTTCAGCCTGGACTGCCCCCCCACCGGCAACACTTTCGTCTGCAAATTCTGCAAACTTGTGCCATCCTGCTTGGCGCTCTGCGGAGCAAGAATGTACTATGTTGTCCACCGTTTGAAAAACATGACAAGAGCTTGTGTGCATTTCGGATTCCATACCATCCTGTCTCGAAGGTGGATTACAGGGAGAGTGTTGAGACAGTATCGAGGTTGATTAAACAGGAGTTCGGGAAAAACCCATCCGCAACAACATCTGCAATTGCTCTTGGCGCAAACAAGTCCTTCTTGGAAGCCATATTTTGAGTGAAGGGATTATGTGGGGACTAAACTTGACGGTTGCAGCATTGGACCTGGTCATGGATCATTTCTTCACTTTAAGTTCACCTAACATTCGGCATCAATCAATGCATTGAGAATGGGCTCTGGGATCAGAGGCTACATAGACAAAACATTTTGGGAATTGAACGAGTGAGCAAGTACGATTACATCATCCAGGACAATGTTTCCCAGGTCAAGGTGCCATCAAAGTTTTTTTTTTCAAAATGTCGACTGTTGGGGAGGGCAGTGGGGTTAGCCTCGTGAAGCGGATGCAAAAGACTGGGGACTTGCAGAACTGTTTTCTTATGTTTGATCATATGAACGAGTGAAGGATTGGACAACAATGGCTTGTCATGTCTACGATCCAGTGTACCAACGAGTTTATGACAATTGCAGTTTGTGACATGCAATCCGAGGATACGGAATCCCAGAAGCTCATGTGGAATTCCCTGATACGTGTCATGGGCTGCCATCTCCAAATTTTGCAGGTTTCATGGCGGATAGTGCTCAAGCAAATTTCATGCTGTTCGTATTGTCTTCGGATCGGGCGACCCAACAGTGCCTATGCCAGGAAGAAACGTACATGTCTATTCCATTGGACACAATCTCTGGAAAACATACAAGTCGGACATCAAACCAGAGATGCAGACTCAGCACAAGTAAATTGTGCAAAGAGTACAAAGATGCTAGAACAATGAAGGAGGCGGACCTTTGTTTCCAGACAATTCTGCCTGGTAGTTCTCTTCTGGCGCTGCATCACTTGAGAGTATGAGAGCATTGGAAGATTGGCTGGCGTTTTGGCACTTCCGGTATAGACAGTGGGGAGCAGCCATGCCATTGTTACGAGGCTTATATTTATTGCTTTATTCATACATTTGCTTTCCTTTTATTGTGTCCTCGCTTTCTTTATGTTGTTTTCTGTTCACTGTTTTGAAGTGTGGTTCTGCACTTTGCAAAACATGTCCATTGAGGAAATGGCGGACATGCCATCTTGCAATTTGGCAGAAACTGTGCACAACGCATGGTTGCAGCAGTCTGGGAAACGAGGTCGGGATTTGTATGTGGCAACAACAGATGATTTGATACGTGCCTTGCAACAACAAACCCGATACCGTGATTTCTTACGAGGTGGGGTTGGTGGCAAGGGTCCGGACAAATGGGAGTTGATGTTGCGTGCTGCAAACAGATCTGGGGATCCAATCAAGATAGCACGGGCGGTGAGCATGTATGCCCAGGGAACGCCAGTTGTTTCTAGAGTTCCACATCTTGAAGGGGAGGAGAGATTTGGCTCCTGTAAGAGGAAATTGAACACTCCACCTGGTTCGGATTCAGATTCCCACTGGGCAGGCCGTGATAACTTCTCGAAGCCTCGTGTTCCCCTGCATGACAGCTCCATGTCCGGAACCTCCATTGTGGAGGAACCTCCAACACGACGGCAAGCTCCAGCATCAAACAGTGCCACTGAAATGGTGCAGGAGAGAAACAACCCCCTTGATGTGCTTGAGTCCGCATGCCCCGACCACGTTTGGCACATAGAACGCACAAGTGTAGGGTCTCGTGTGAAATGTACAGCGATCAGGGCAACTAATTTTGAGAAGTGCACTTCATCTATATCCAGAGGTGGTGCCCGAACTCCTGCTCCGACTTTCACGGGCTTGATGCGTCCATACGGTCAACCAGAAGCCAAGAACCACAGGTTCTGATTCTGCGCAGATGATTGTGCCAGATGTGTGCATGGAACTGTGCGTCCTTCCGTAGTGATGAAGCCATCTCTTCTAACCGTTTGGCCCGTGAAGGTGGGAACATATCTCAGCTTTCAGGAGATTGAAATGCTGGAGGAGGCAGGTTTTTCCCTTGCGAGACAACCCCAACTCCATGCATGTGCTACTACTTCTGCGTCCTCCCGGGTCCCCCCGGCAAATCCTGACTTGTGGCCAACCGAACGAGATGGAAAGCTCGTTCGGCGTTTCCCTCCAACCGCTGAACACTTTGGCAAAGTGGAGTCCGCAAGAATGCTCCAAGCTCGTGTTGGAAGCACCACGGAAGTACCCGATCTAGGATATGGTCGGGTATTCACAATCGTCACTTCCACATCTGCTGTTCATGACAGGACCTACGACATCACGGTTTCCAATTTCCCCAATTGCACGTCCTGATTTTGTGAATATGCTATCAACCAGTTTGGGCAAGAGAGGTAAATTCATACCCTGCAAACATTTGTATTTCATATTTTGAAGAGGATGGTTTGCGATCCCAAACGTGACAACTTCATTCACCAGGCCACTATGAGTTTCAACGAGGTCAATACTCTATTGCAATGTGGTATGTGGACGACCATGATTTGAATGTGTAATTCACATCAATTCGTCGGCGGTGCAATGATATGGCCTACAACTATACGGAGTGAACTCTGAGTGACAACTTTTAGGTAGTGCACATTTGTCATTGCACCGTTCAAAGTCTACATGTCTTGCTGTCGCTATGCACTACAATCAACTTTTGAAGATGATCATAACTCTCATTGTTATTTGAGGAGGGAGGAAGGTCTTCCCGTGGCAGCCTTTATGGCGCACACTTTGTGAGGATATTTTTTCGTCCTCGTAATTGTAAAAGTGAAACAAGCATTTGTAATTGCACAATGTTGGATGCTGCAATTGTAGGCCTCAACGCTCGTCTTGATTCTATTTAGGCAAGATTCCCTGTATTAATTCCACGGTCATAGGACCATCCTCGGTTATAGGCGGCACATGTTAATGCTAACGTGGCAGATGACGGACAGTGCCACGTCATCATTTACCGCCACATCAGCATGCTGACATGATGCTCACGCCACGTCAGCGTGTGTGCAGGCTCATGCCACGTCAGCTGGCGTGAGCGTACGCTCACGCCACGTCACTCCTGCATGAGCGTACGCTCGCGCGCTCACGCCATTGCGTCGTTGCTAATGAAGGTATCTTCTTCAATGTATTTCACCCTGTTTTCCCCTGCTATCAGAGTCGTCCCTAAATTTTCATGTTGAATTCTGCAAGTTAGCTCGTTGGTGGATCTATGGTGGTTTTGGAGTGATTTTGATATGTTACTGCCAATGTGGTCGACAGGAAAGTATCGAAAAATAGATAACATAGACTCGAGGAGAAGCTCTGGAATGAATACGTTTCCGCCCTCAGTCAATGGTGGAACAATCGAGGCAAAAGGTGAATGTCTTTTGGAAGCAGACGCAAGTCAGCATAGGAACTAGTGTGATAAGTAGGGTTGGGGTGTTTGCTCAAGCAATTCTAAGCTATCATTCTCAGCTGCTAGCAGCAAGGCGAGGATGTATGCATGATTTGTGCAGGGGCATGGATAGCTGAAAGAGCAGGGATAGAGTGTGGGTCCAGATTCATCCAAGAGGGCCGGATTTCAAGCTCCAGATTATCTATGATTCCCTATGGAAGGATAGGTACAAGAAACCTGCATGGGTCGATGGTCAACTGGAAGCCACAGCAACAGCGGCACAATTGATCAAATCAGGCACTGTTAATCAAGGCACCTTCTTCAATACATTTCACCCTGTTTTTCTCTCTTATCAGAATCGGCCGTATCAAGAAGTATTGCACTGTTTAACAGGGTCCTTGATTCTAGTAGCACCAGAACAAACTAGTAATACAACCCATGTGTGTGGGCTTGCTTATTTTTTGCTTATTGGGCCTTTTCAGGCATGGATTTTTGGACCTTGTGGCCTTTGAGGTGTCCATTGGGACAGTGGTCTCATTTGGATTTTTGTAATATAATTTACAGGACGTGTATTCCCTTGTACTTGTCTATTTTGACTGTCCTTGTGGTTGTTAGTATGCAAGAGGGTCCATTCTGTTTTTATATCGGAATTTCACCATGTAAAGAAGAATTTAAATCATTTAATATATTTTCGTTTTATATAACATTATTAAATTAAACAATAATACCATTTAATAAAAATTTCCAAACTGTTATCCCCCTGTTTTTAAAAATAAAATATAAATTTAAGAATTTAAAATTATAAATATAAACTATTAAGTTATTTTCAAATAACATTCTTGATGACACGTGGCATAAACCCTTGCTCGAACTAGAATATGTGGCATTATATGACACGACATTCTTTTATCCATATTTTCACCATGTATAAAGATAAGTAGTCATATATGTTAGTCATATATTTTGTTTAAGTGCCACATGTCACATCTGGAGTGCAACATGTGTCGTGACGTGTCGCTTGCACAGTGGTGCATGTGTTCATCTAAAGCCTCTTCATGTAGGCAACGCTCAGCAGACAATGTAGTCATATAGTTAGTCATATGTAAGTCATAGAGTTGTGACTACATCGCTCTCTTATGCATGACTCTAGGTGCCACGTACGCAGTCACGGCTATGACTTGCAAAACGCAGTCCTAAAGACTAGTCGCTATGACAGGGCTTTTTTCACTACAAAGTGATGTAGTCATGAATGCATATAGAACTGAAAAAATAGTCATATGTGCAGTCATAAAAACGCTCATCTGTTGTAGTGAAACTCTTGCAAGCTCCACAACTTCTCTGTCCTCACCCCTTGGTAGTTCCCTCTCAACTCTTCGAAGAACTCCACAACAGGGTTGAAGGTAGGCACGGGTATTGGTGCTGGTGCGGTAGTGGCTTGGGTGGACGTCGTAGCTACGGTACCACCAGTCCTACTAGTCCCATTGTTGCTTGCTGAAGCTGTCGGTGCAACAGCAGGTGTAGTCACTGCCCTCGTGACTCTAGTGCCCCTAGTGATGGAGACATAGTCGGGTGACCAGTACATCCTCCACTCCTCGATCTCAACCTCATGCCCTCGCCTGAACTAATGGTAATCATCCATAGGCGGCCCCTCGAGGTGCTGAAACAGCCCCTTCCATACCATGAAAGGCGTAAATAGTTGTGGATTGCGCATTTGCTGCAAATCACACCAACTATCAAACTCTTGGATAAAATCATCCAACTCGATGGTGCCCACCGCCCGAGAGTACCTTCGTGGCCCCTTGGTAGCTCCATACATCTCCTCCATTGTGTCCCACAACAATCGCAAGGAAACAACTTGCACCGCCGGTGTGAGTCCTCCTGATTCACAATCCGAATCAGAACCTTCCGTAGAAAACACAGGAGGTGAAGGTGGCCTAAACCGCACACCTCGTCTCGTGTATCTACTAGTATCGCTAGTGCTCGAACCGGCACCGTCCCCAGCAACTAGTGGCACCTCCGTGTAGACAAACTGTCACTCAACCGGTCATGAACATGTCCCTAACCCCCTCTCCACAAGCACTAGAAGCATTCGTGTCTTTTCCGAATCAACTGCATGTCCAAAACCACTGAGGGAACAACTTTGAGATGTCTGTTACTACTGCACAGTCATAACGGATAAATTCGCATTTCTAATGGCGGATAGAAGTTGCATCAATGACTCCGCAGTCGGCGCAATATTCGCGACGATTTAATTCAATTACATAAATTGTTTTAAAAAAAAAAACAGCAATTACAAGTGGTTTTAAGCACTAGAGAACGACTCTTAACAACTAGGCATTCATTGCACACCCTATTCAAAAATGGAATTTTTATAAGTGCTCCACATGGCTCACGACGTGGAATATTTTAATGTATTCTAGGGCTTGTGTGGCTCGTAGAGATTGTTCTAATCGTCGGATGTAAAATGATCTAAGGGTGGAAGAGTAACTTTGTCCTTTGTCTGAATTTGTCTAAGTGTTGGGAGAGGGATGGAGGCTTGAGAGAGAGACGAGCAAGTGATGCGAGAAGGACGAAGACCAAATCGAGGCCCATGTCTTGTTGTTGCAATCGTTTATGGCGTCAAGAACGCATTATGTGCAAATGTGGGCTCTTGGCTCCCCTTTGTACCATGATTTGGTATTCTTCCTGATGATCACAAGGTTCTTGGGGGAATCAGCTTGGTCTTAGCAGCCCATATTTTAATCTCTGCCCGCTCAGCTGCACCGTGTGGTTCTTACGAACCAATCCCACATTACCTGATTATAGATACAAGCAGCACGCACAGAGGTCTTCTTGGGTTCATGGTCAGTCTAATCCGCATGGGTCATGACACAAGGTAGTGGACAATGTGGTGAGGCCACCTTCTTCTTCGAGCTATTTCAGCCTGTTTTGCCGAGATGTAGTGTCGTGGAGTGCAATGCTTGCAGGGTATGCACAGTAGGGACGTGGGATGGAGGCTTTGGAGACCTATGAAGTTGCGAAGGGAGAGTTTGATAACATGGCTGAACGAGATGTTGTGGAACACGCTGAATCTCGCAAGATATGGCCAACATGTGTGCGGGATGAGGGCATTGGATACATATGAGCAAATGTTGCGAGAAGGGGTGCAGCTTGACCGGGTCACGTTCATTTGTGTTTGCAATGCATGTGCAAACCTGGCAGCCCTGGAGACTTGGTAAAGGGCAAAGAGGTCCATCGTGACATCGTCAAAGCTGGAACTGTACCAGATGTAACAATACCTTGTCGACATGTATGCCAAACATGGGAGCATTCCCTTGTGGACAAGGAGTGTTCAACAATATGGCTGAGTGAAATGTGGTGTGGTGGAATGTCATGATCGCAGGACATGCACAACATGGGCGGAGATTGCGGGTTTTGGAGACCTATGAGCAAATGATGTGGGTCTAGGGGGTGAAGCCCGAGCACATTACGTTTGTTTGTGTTTGTAGTGCATGTGCGAGCCTGTTGGAGAAGGGCAAAGAGGTCCATGGTTGCATCATCAAAGCTGGAATTGTGGTAGATATCATTCTGAACATGAATACCCTTCTAGATAGGGAGTGTTCAACAATATGGCTGAGCGAAATGTGGTGTCGTGGAAAGTGATGATCGCAGGACATGCACAACAGGGGCGGGGATTGCAGGTTTTGGAGACCTATGAGCAGTTGATGTGGGAGGGGGTGAAGTCTGACCACATTACGTTCAGAGAGTTCAAATGCCTCTCCACCATGACCTTGCTTAGCTAACCATGCCTTGCTGATGTTGTTGTCTTGCACTTGAGCTGTTTTTGGACACTGGCTGGAACATCCACAAGGCGGCTCTGCTCAAGAGAGAAATCAGCTTGAATGCAGGGGCAAATTTTGAGATCACAATCACCACTCAGAACGTTGTTCTTTGCACCGACATGGCATGTCAGCATGCATATCAGCCCAAACTCATTACTCCGTGAGCCTTCCACTGCCGGACCCATTCAAGCCAGATCTTCGAAACGCAGGGATGGAACGGGGTTTTGAAACCAGCATTGCCCAACTGGATAATTCAGCTCCGCATCTTGGTCCATTAATCTGCTGCACATTGTGAAGTTTTCTGCCCGTTCACCGCAAGTTGAAGAAGGAGTATTCTTAAAACACGGGTACTCATAATCTGAAAATGGCTCCAGCTTATGTTGCTTGAGTACGAATATGAGTGTGGTTGGCTTGGCAGCTTTACATCTGGTCCATCCCACTCGATATGTTGAGCGGGTTCTGCTTGACTTCTCTCACACAAAAGACGCTGCCAAGATGGGGTTTGCTGCCCTAGATGACTTCCCGTCGTTGTTCTGGGCTGCAACATACAATTAATCTGGCCCATGGCGAGGGGCCTTGCCTTCCACCAATCATCTGTAAGTCCTGTAAAACTGTTTTTGTGGCAGTTTGTAAGCAGTGGGCAGCGATGGTGGGATGTTGTAGGATTTGATGAACTCAATGCCGTGTACTGACAACAACCCCTCATCTCTTATGCAAGCATTCAACAAGCCAAGTTGACTACAGAGCCAGCCCCCCACGTTTCTAGTTGCCTAATGTTCTTCATCTCCTGGGCAGAGCATTTTCCAAGGTCTCCATCTGTGATGTGATGACACACTATCTTCTCATGTGGTTCAGCTTCTGGTCTTGCTCTTGTTTGCACCACCCCAATGAAGGGCAATTCCCACCTACTTGATTCTCTCCATATGGTTGTCTTGGCAGGGTTTCCCACAACCGCCTTTCCTTTTCAGACTATCAGTCATCAGCCTCGTTCTCCAATGCTTCACTTTCTTCCCAAGTGAAGTGCTCTCCTCTTTTATGCTTCAACGTCCCTGCAGGTGTCTTTTCCTTCATCTCCCGTGGTGCTTTCGAATGAATGAGCACTGATTTGCATCTGTTGGCAACACTTACGGTGTCCCTTTCCTTGCATGCCATTGCAGGCCCGTCATTGACTTTCTTGGCACGGAAGTCTCCTCCTTCTCCCTCATTTTCTGGCTCTGTTGGTGCCCCATTCACCATGCTATCAGGGCTGCATTTATTTCGTGGTGTTGCGCTAGCCAAGGGCGATCTTTCACTGGTCCGATTGTTGGCAGCAGCTGATTGGAGTCTTCTTGGCAGAGTCTCTCACGAGCTCCCATCAATTTCAGGCATAAGGTTTTCTACCCTGCCCTTCCACTTTTCATAAGCGAGGTGCATGTCTTCCTCCCTTTCACTCTTCAGCCTCTCAGGCAGATTTTTCTTCATGCGATTGCTGCTCCCATACTTCTAGTCCTTGTTTAATTTTCTCCAGCCATCACCCTCAGATTTGACAAGGTATTGCTGCCCTTCCTTGTGTCTTTCCTCACTCCCAGCTGCTGGTTTTATCCCAAATTCACCTCTCATCCTTGCCTGGGGTTTTGCTTGCCAAACAGCCCTTGTGTGGGGAACTTCAACGAAAGGCAACGTCTCATTCTCAGCTCCTGTCTTTGTACCTCTTTGCAGCAGTCCAACCTCGAGTGCCTCACTTTCTGATTGCTGGGTTGCATTCTTCGACCGCCAACCTTTGACAGGAAAGTGTGCTCCATCTTCCTCATCTTCTACTGGTTCCCTTGATGCTTCACCTCGTATGTCTTCCTCCTCATGTTTTAGCAGCAGCTCCCATGCCTGAATTGCTACTTTTCCTCGTAGTTGATCTTGTGCTTTCATTTTTCTCCGTAGCTTAATCAACTGTTTTGTCTTGGCAGCTCCCTTGCCATGAGTGCCTTGTCTCACTGCATCTCCCTTGGCTGCCCACCATCCGTGGAGTCTTTCTTGCACTATTCTGACCCTCGTTGGCATGCATTTTGCTGCGATGCCCCACATGTATTTGCTGCTCTTTTTAATCATCAACATAGTGCTCCAGAGCCAGTTCCTCATTGTTGACCAGTTGACATTCTCAGCCCTTGGACCCCATTTTCCCTTCTCCCATGTTGCCTCGTCTTTCTGCTTCATCATTTGCTTTACTTGCACGATGTTGCTTCTTCCCTACAACTCATCATGTGTTGTGGCTCTTTCCCATGTTGCACTCACTCCCATCACACGTTGTGCAGTTGATAAGATTGAGATGAGTTGATGCATGATAGGGGGAGGGCTTGCTGGTTATGTTGTCCGATAGGCCCCACGCACAGAGTCAAAGCTGGAAGTCAGCCTTGCAAGGACCCAATTGAGAGAAGTCTGGTGGGGGTAGCATCTTGGGGGATGGCAGTTAGGGCAATGTGTGTCTAGGGCAATATATGTCATAGCAGCGGGTGATGTGCTGCCATTTTGAGGATAGAGACAGCCTGTAAGCTGTAGATTTGTATCAGTGGTTTCTTCTGACACATATTGCTCCCAGTTTGCCACAATCAGTTTTGTTTGCGTTTGTAGTGCATGTGCGAGCCTGCTGGGGAAGGGCAAAGAGGTCCATGGTTGCATCGTCAAAGCTGGAATTGTGGCAGATGTCATTCTGAACAATACCCTTGTGGACAGGGAGTGTTCAACAATATGGCTGAGCGAAGGATAGAGTGTAATGACTGCTAATGAAGGCACCTTCTTCAATTTCACCTTGTTTTCCCCTCTTATCAGAATCGCCCCTAATTATTCATGTCTGAATTCTGCAAGTTAGCTGGTTGAGTTAAGCTTTGATAGTTTGGAGTGACTTTGACATGATTCTGCCAATGTGACAACAAGAAAGTATCAGAAACAGGTAACACAGACGAGGAGAAGTTGTGGAATGAATACTTTTATGACCCCAGTCAATGGTGGGACAATCGAGGCAAGAAGGTGAATGTTTGTTGGATTATAGAGAGTAGCAGATGCAATTGAGCGTAGGAACTAGTGTGATAAGTTGAGTTGGGTGCTTCCTAGAACAAGTCTAGGCTGTCATCGTCAACTGCTAGCAACAAGGCAAGGTTGTATGCATGATTCGTGCGAGGCATGGATAGGTGAAAGAGCAAGGATAGAGTGTGGGTGCAGATTCACCCAAGAGGGCCGGGCTTCAAGCTCCAGATTAACTATGAAGCTACAAGAAACCTGCATGGGTAGATGGTCAACTGGCAGCAACGGCACAATTGATAAAATCAGACATTGTTAATGAAGGCATCTTCTTCAGCACATTTCACCCTGTTTTTCCCTCTTATCAGAATCTGCCCAAAATTTCCATGTTGAATTCTGCAAGTTAACTGGTTGAGTGAATCTAGTTTGGAGTGACTTTGACATGATACTGCTATGTGACAACATGAAAGTATCAAAAAACAAGTAACAGACATGAGGAGAAGCTGTGGAATGAATACTTTTCTACCCCCAGTCAATGATGGGACAACCGAGGCAAAAAGGTGAATGTCTGCTACATTTCAGAGAATAGCAGACGCAATTGAGCATAGGAACTAGTGTGATAAGCTGAGTTGGGTGTTTCCTAGAACAAATGTAGGTTGTCATTGTCAGCTACTAGTAGCAAGGCAAGGATGAATGCATGATTTGTGCAGGGGCATGGATAGCTGAAGGAGCAGGGATAGAGTGTGGTCCAGATTCATCCTAGAGGGCCAAATTTCAAGCACAAGATTACCTATGATTCCCTGTGGATCAATAACTACAAGAAACCTCCATGGGTAGATGGTCTATTCCGTGGAACTCACTGAAGTCTTGCATTATGAGGATCAGAACTGCTTGGCAGCTTACTTGCACGAGGCCTTGACCCTTAGGCAATCCCCAGAGCAGCAGTAGCTTTTGGGCTGCTTTTTTACTTTGTGTTTTTCATTTTGTCCCATAAGCTCTTTGAGCTTTCCGTAGATGTAATAAAGTACCATTTTGTTTCATTTCATTCATTTTCATTTCATTTTGTTTCATGGCATGTCTTTCATCGTTTGTGCATTTCTAAGGTATGATTAGTTCTCTTGTATGGCATTACTAGTCGACTCACTACAAACACCAAAACTCCAAATCACTATTGTTCAAGTAATTTCGAGCACTTCATGTAAAGTAGTAAAGCAGTGGTTGCGCCAACTTCCGCAGTCGCAATTGCCACTGGGCATGTAGCACTGCAAGTTATGTGGTCTACTACCACGTGGCGCCCCGGGCCCGTGGCCACGTGGCAGCAATGCTGCTCGTCGTGGCGCCGCCACGTCGGCGTCCACATCGTCGTCCACGTCCGCGTCCATGTGTCACCGCGCTTCGGTGAGTCGGTCTATTCATCCGGAGGGAAAAGTCAAAGTCAGCCCAAAAGGTCAGACACACGGGCGGCCCGTCTGGTTACGCCACGTGGTTCTTCAGCATTAATCGCATTAATCGCTGAGCAGTTGTTCGCGCGTCTGCGTCCTTTACCACTCCAATCATTGGATGTCCAACCCAACTACCACGTCTGTTGTAACTAGTCGTTTGTAACTTCCAGTCGATCCCAATTTTTTTACTTTTACAACTCAAAATGAGTCGTTACTCCAGTGGTAAATGACACGAATGCTTCTAGTGAAGGTAACCGGGTAGAGAACTTGTTGCGGCTTATGGTTTGGAATACTAGCTTCCTAACATAACCTACACCTGCACCTGCATCCACCGCAAGCACTTCTATGGTTGGCTGGTCATCACCTCCAATCTCACCACATGAGAAACAATGATGGTCTGACTGGTCATCACCCCAGCCTCACCATCGACAGCATGCTCTAGGACTGGCCGGTGATCAAATCCGGACCAATCACCTATAAAAACAAGCGCCCACACAAAACTAACATGGCGCACAGTCAAACATGCAGGTATGGAGGGGATCCAAACACAAGAAATCAGAACGACAACTCCCCCATACCAAAAACAATTCCATGGTGTTGCTTCTGCAAGGACACCCCAGCCCAAACCCGGACTGACTCTTGCCTCCACCTACGTCAAGACCACATGTCAGTCCTTAGGCAGTCCACCAGTGCCTCCACGAGTCAGCACAGGCCGTCCGCAGGTCAATACGGGCCACCACAGACCAGCACAGGCCCACACAGATCACTGGTCACAGCCCGTCACAGCCCCAAAAGCCAAAGGTCACAGCCTGTCACAGCCCTACACAGGTCACAGGGTCACAGCCCTACACAGGTCACAGGGTCACAGCCCCATAGGCCACAGCCTGTCACAGCCCGTCACAGCCCCAAAGGCTACATGTCACAGCCTGTCACAGCCCCCACGGCCACAGATCACAGCCTGTCACAGCCCTACAAAGGTCACAGGGGTCACAGCCCCAAAGGCCACAGCCTATCACAGCCCTACACAGGTCACATGGGTCATAGCCCCAAAGGCCACAGCCTGTCACAGCCCCTCACAGGCCACAGGGCACAGCCTGTCACAGTGTCTCAGAGCCCTTCACAGCCCCACAGCCCATAGGGCACAACCTATCACAACCCCTCACAGCCCCTCACAGCCTCTCACAGCCCCACAGGCCACCTATCACAGCCCATCACAGCCCTACACAGGTCATAGGATCACGGCCCTACATGCCATAGCCCATCACAGCCCCATCCATGGCCACTCATGGTAGTTTAGCCATTTTTCCAAGGGTTTAGCCACGCTAAGCTAGGGTTTGTGTCTCTTGGACTCTAGGCTTCTTTGCACCGAGCTATGGCGGCTATGAAGAAATCAGCAAGGTATTCTTGCTCTTTCGGCTTCCACATACCACCAATAGTAGCCCTAAGCCATGAGAAAGATGGTTGCGACAAACCAAGCCTTATTTCTCACTTAGACTCCCCAAACACGCCACCAAACTCAATGGCAAACAACCAAGCCTTGCTGGTTTCCAGCCCTTGTAAGCACTCATTCAAGCGTTTTCCTTGGCCATAGCATTTGTCTTAGAGCCTATTCCAGCCCCCTACACCTGCCACTTCAAGAGCCATGCTCTATCTAGGCTTGAGGTTGAAACCCCACCTCACATATGCCCTACAAGTGCTTTTCTTTCACCCAAGTGGGAACCAGCCCTAGCCCTTCAATTCTAGCTCTCTAAAGCTTGAAAACAAAAGCCCAATGGACTGAAGGCATGCTCCACACATGCCCCACTCTCACCACAAGAGAATCAGCCCTTTTGCTTCCTTTCTTGCACCCACCAACCTGAAAATACAAGCTTCAGTGGGCTGGAAGCATTCTCCACACATGCCCTACAGGGAAACCAACCCCTTCCTTCCTTTCTTGCACTCCCAAACCTGAAAGTACAAGCCTTCAACGGGCTGAAAGCATGCTCCACACATGCGTTGCCCTCACATAAGAGAAGTCAACCCTTCCCTCTTCCTTGCTTGCCCTCCAAGCTTGAAGATGGAAGCTTCAATGGGCTGCATGCATGCTCCACACATGCATCCTCTTCACACAAGAGGTAATATCAGCCCCATATCTTGGCTCTTTGGCTCCTTGATGCTCTCTAAGACAAGACTAAGCACTCCACAGCCCTTGCCAAGCTCCTGAAACCCTAAGGCTTACATTTCCAGCTACAAGACACTCCTCTTGTGGTGCAAGAGCTCTTCTTCCAAGCTCTGAAACCCTAGGTGCAGATTCCATGGCCTTGTCGCACATCTTAGCTCCTATTCCAGCCCTGCTCTTGCCATGACAAGAGCCCTCTCAATGCTGAAGCTCGAGATTGAAACCCAATCTCAACATACTCCACAAAGTGCACTGATTTGCCCCAAGCCAAATCAGCCCTTTCACTTGGTCTTTCAATCCTTCACACAATGAAAGCTCGCATTCCCAAGTCCAGTTCTCAGCTTTGCCACCAAAGCCACTCTAACCTGCTTTTTACTGGTCATCTTCCCAATCGTGCTTGCTCATGCAGCATGTACACAATCTGAAACCATCAAGGTGCTCTAGAATTACCTGCAGCATGGTGCTTTCATCTTTGAAGCTGAAGATCGAATGCCAAGGTCTATTACCTCGTAATCCACATCGCCTCCGCTTCTAACAATCAAGAGCTCCACGGTGCTCCTTGCATAACAACCTGGTTTCTTTCATTCTCAAGCAAAAACCACAAGTGCTACAACTAACTCATATCTGGCACTCACAGATACGAACTCATATTTCTCGAGTGATAAAAATGAAGAATACAAGCACGAGCTCACAAAGCTGAAGCATAAATTCATGCATATATAACCTCATCACTCAAATACAAGTCAAGCCAAGTGCACCCCACGCCATGGGGAATCCACACTACGGCGCCATAGGTAGGCGCGGTGAGGCTGAACTCGAGAAAGATGAGCCTCCCGCGCTTGCCGTGAAGATAACCACTCCAGGGCCTAAATCTGCCTTGACCCCTAGATTGATACTTGGGCCAATCCCAAATGTCAATATGTAAAAGCTAGCTATTTCCTAGCTAATTTCACACTAGTGGTGAAATAACTTGACAACAGACATTTGACTGTTGATGGATTGGTTGTACGTATGATATCTTGCTAGAAAACACAAATTTCGGTCCAGTTCTGCTGCTATGATGTACTTCCTCTCAGTCTGTGCTTGAGAAAGAGAGGGAGACAGCTTGCATTTTACACTGGCTTCGTTGAAGTGTTTTCTGGTGAAGTTTCATCTCCCCTTCCTTCTTCCAAAGAGAGGGGGGGGCGAGAGAGAGAGAAGATACTTTTTGTCATGTCAAGACAAAGACAAGACCCCTAGGGTCGTTGTCATGAAAGAATAAATAGACATATCAGCCACTTAACAGTGGCACCATCCATCAATCATCAAGCTTAGAAAATCCAGAATTACATCCATGCACAGTAATGTGTTCATGTCAGTATTATTTATAACCTAAAGGGCATGCCACTGATGCTGATTGACCACCAGTCAAGATCATGATACACTTACAGAGGTCTGGGTGGGATGGCGGGTACTTGGCCATATTTTGGCCTTGATGTGGTGCAGGTCACATAATCATACAAATTTACTGTCTACAAGCTATAATCCAAGCATACTTACTAAAACCCCATGGGTGTCATGGAGGGTTTTCTTAAAAAAGAAAGGAACGCTTGGATATCACAGATTTAAATACCTTGCATTGCCAGTATTTGTTTAGACTGGTGTGCAGTACAGCTTGCCCCCACAGGGGATGTGGATATGTCTGGTAAGTTCTCTAGAATACCCCTATACCTTTATTTCTTGCTACAGCTGAAAATCAAAGCTCATGACACAACAAGGTAAATATAAAGGACTGCATACACATCCTGTGACAGTATATGATACTGTCAGTACACCCTTCACATCATTCCACATTTGACCATGTCATTACACCATGTCCAGGGGGTATTTCCACTTGACCACCTTGGCTGCCTCAAAAACCAATTACCATTTATATTACTGCCATATTTCAGTGTCAGCCGAATAGCCACCGGTAGAAACTTCACCATACCTTGGCCTAAGCATCTAGCTAACAAAACCATCTGGGTTGGAACATAACATGGACCTTTTACCAACAGAGGTAGCCGAGTAGCTGCATGAGCAACCATTTCCTTGCAGCCTCTCACTTTGTTTCCAACTACCATAAGGTAAGCAAAGAAAACTAGGGCCTGGAAAACAGATGTGTGTCTCTCACACAAGCCATCATAAATCAGGCTGTCACCACATAACAGAGGTTTTCCACCGGCTGGGCCGAACTAGCTCATCGTAGAAAGCATTACACTTGTTCTTCAAAAATCAAGGAAGGAAAGAGGTAGGATCAAGAAAAACCATAGAGTAGTTTAGTTTTTCAACATTTTAAGATGAGTCTCTGGCAAGCGATTCCTTCCCCTGCTCTGCAATCCCACTTGGCATCCAGCAGCACCTAGACATCAGAATATTAAGTGGAAGCCCTCACCTGTGCCCGTCCCAAAAACAACCACAACGCATTGTGAGTTAGTGAGGATGCACGAGGTGAGTAACAGGCTTCCACACTTGTTATCGAGGTCAAATACACTTCAATCTAAGCGCAGAGAATGCCAAAGAAAGCAGGAAACAAAACAAACAGAAAAAGAATTTTTTTTACTGTCTGGGGGAGAGTCGTCATCTCTCCACAAGCTAACCGTGCAGGGAGGACTCCGCCAACACCACAACACTGCTACCTTAACCAAAGCAAAGTCTTGCCAAGCACAAGAAAAAAGAGCTCGGTCTCAAAAGGTAGGGTTTATAAAGGGAGGGAGAGAGACTTCATTGTTCTACCAAGACGCCGCCATTCATCAGAGATCCAGAGGAGGGCTCCTAGGGAAACGTCATAAGCATGCAGGTGGTACCTCCGCCATCACTGCCGCGGTTCCTTTGTGCAGCAAAAAAACAGACAACTGAGACAGTGAATCTTCCCTCATCTCTAAGCCACCGCCATCGCCTTAAAGAGCCCGCCAAGGCGGCGCTCACATGAGCCATAAACACTCAAGGATTGGCACCTCAAGGTATCTGCAGCACGAGCACCATTGCTCCTCACAAGCCACCATCGCGCGCGTTCTCGCAACACAAAAAAAAAGACATTAGGGTTGCGCAGGGTTTTCCCCTGTCTGGCCCGTCATTCATCCTTCTTAGGATGAAAAACATCCGCCAGTCTGTCCGTCCGACGGACGTTGTCCGTTTCTCATTCGAGGAAGATGAAAGACATCGTGCTTTCATCCTGTCTTGCACTCAATGGATGTAGTCCGTATTTCATCTAGGTTAGATGAAAAACATCGGGGGTTTATACCTGTCTTGCCCCGTATTTAGGTCCTATCAGATGAAGTCCTTTTTTCATCCAAGTTGGATTGAAAAAGTAGAAACTGACGGGAGTTTTGCAACTCACAGGTATTTTAGTGAAGAAATATTTCACTAGGAAATATTTTTTTGTATTTTGGATGAAAAAACATCCAAAATTCCCTGCAACCCAAGTTTTCAATTTTTTTCCAATTTCCTCAAAGATGGAAGTCGGGACAACAATTCCATAAACCCAGTTTCCAGAGGGAGAGAGAGGGAGAGAGAGGGAGAATGTACTCATGAGATGTTGGTTGCTGAAGCCTTGTGGCCATAGACCCCATGCCCACTTTGTGTGGAACAAAAGGGAGAGAAATTTAATGGTACTTTATAGCGTCCGCGGAAAGCTCAAAGAGCATGTGGGACAAGAGAAAGGAAGAAATAAGAAAGAGAGGGGACCCACCACAAGCAGCCCAAAGGCAACTATGCTCAAGGGATTGTGTAAGAGTAAACACCTCGTGGAGGTAAGCTGTGAAGCATTTCTGATCCTCGAAATAGAAGACCTCCACGAAAGAGTGGTATTATGGAATAGACAATTGCATCTCCCACGGATCTCATAGTAGAAAGGGAAGTGAAAAAAATGTTCTTCATTTCCGATTTCCCTGTTTCCAGTGCAAACGGGGCATAGGTGGTCCTCATGTTGCAGGTTGTCCCACCTACCAGTCTCTATCCGCAGACTGTGGGAGCCCTCCCTAAGCCTCCCCAATGCCCTTAGAAGAGAGGGAGATAGAAACAGACAGGTGATTGGGTCACAGGATTCTTTTGTCATGGAGGACCAAGAATGTCTCCCGATAAAACTGCAGTTTTGTTGTAAGATTGGCTGGTTTCCATGAGAGAGTGAGAGAGAGAGAGAGATTGTACTCATAAGACATTGTTTGCCAGAGAGAGAGAGAGAGAGAGAGAGTTTGTGTGTGTGTCGGGGTGTACCCATAAGAGGTTGTTTGCCATAGCCTTGTGGCCATAGACCCCATGCCTAGTTTGGGCAGAACAAAAGGGAACAGACACTACCTTTGTGAGGGCTCACTCCGGTAGTGGGACTTACCTTGATATAGACAATTAGTTCAGGCTTTCCAGATATCTTCTAGAAAGCCCTTCAGACAAGCATCAACCTGCTGTATGTAAGCGAGAGAGAGAGAGAGAGAGAGATGGGCTGAAAATTAAGTTTATGACATCAACAGGAGACATCCATGTCTACCCAACTGGTAGAACCCGCTTCTGATAAAAGAGAGAGAGATGATCAATCTGGAATGTCTTTTTTGGCTGGTGGTACAGTTGGTGAAGATCCGGCTACAGCAACAGAGAGGGCTAGGCCGAGATGATTTGAAGTACCAGGGGCCCTTGCATTGTGCTCGTACAATTATCTGAGAAGAAGGCATTCTGGGGCTATGGTCAGGGGCTGCTCCCACTGTCCTGCGCAATGGTGTCAACCAGGCGGTTATGTTCAGTGGGAAGAATGCCTGTGACCGTGTCCTTTGGAAGAAAAAAGAGGGTGACAGTCGTATTCTTCAGCCGTGGCAATCTATGATCTCTGGGTTTCTAGCTGGAACTGCTGGTCCTCTGGTAACGGGCCCATTCGATGTTGTGAAGACGAGGTTGATGGCTCAGACCCGGGGTCCAACAGGAGAGCTCCGTTACAATGGGATGGTGCATGCCTTGCATCAAATTTATGCTGATGAAGGGGTGTTGGCACTATGGAGAGGGTCGCTACCCCGTTTGATGCGGATTCGCCCAGGTCAAGCCATCATGTGGGCTGTCGTCGACCAGGTCACTGGGTTTTATGAACGCAAGTTCTTGAGGCCAGCTATGGTAGGGGGTAGATAGGGAGACAGATAGCAGGGAAAATGAAGCCATATTGAGGAGATAGACTGTATTTATTGACTGTTCCGTATGGCAATGTCCCCATGAGATATCCAGCCAGCCAGAGGGGCTCATGTTGTGTAGCTTGGCATAGCTAGTGGAGCAGAGTAGAAGAGGGAATAGGGATGAGAAGAAAAATGAAGGGCTTTCACTATCACTGCTGCAGGTAGTGGGTTCTATTTTCCGAATAAGTTTCTGCTTTAATGTCCCTTCTTTAAAATCTACCCGAAAGGAGGGTAAGGGGTTAACGAGAGAGAGTTGGGGGTCAACAATAATGAAGAAATAGACCTATCTACTGGGCTCCAGCACAAGTCAGTTCCTCATAGCGTGAAATTGACTCCTCTGACGGGCAGGAGGACGAGGGTGAGGGTGAAGGGGAGGCTCCTTCTATTTCATTGTTGAGATCGAAATTTGAATCAAGTCTGGATTGTGTACAAGTTTGAGCAAATTCTTTCAAGGTGGGCTCAGCTTGAACAAGATGTTCTCTCTCTTTCCCTCCTTTCTCTCTGTCTGATGCAGCCTCGTTTTTCACAATCCATAATGCTCTTGTCCCAGTTTGGTATGTATACATGCCTTGAAGCTGTGAGATGGAGGTGTGACCAACCCAGAACTGCAAGGAGCCCACAAGGGCGTGCCATTGCCACAATCCCGAATATTCTCGTATTATTCTCAGGAAAATAAAGGATATACCTTTGTGATCTCCAGGATAATAGAAATATCCGACCATAATTCTTTTTATACTCCACTCCATTTTAAGGAAAAAAAGAAAAAGGAAAGTCTGAAATCTGAAAGGGAGGGAGGGAGGGAGGGAGGGAGGCAGAACTTGGAGACAGAGAGGGAGAGGGCGTGATGGTGAGGAAGAAGGAGGAGGGCAGTGCGGGTGCCACTGTAGGCAAGAGTAAGGGGAAGGATGCATCAAAGTCTGGTAAAGATGCTCCGAAGAAGGAGCGTCTCTCAGTGTCTGCGTTTCTCTCGAATATTGACAAGCCTAAGCCTGTTGCCGCCCCAAAAGCCAAGCCCAAGATGGGTTCTGCAGCGGGTGCCTATACATCGGGAATAGATCTACCTCCTTCTGATGATGAAGATGAGGAGGTACTAATTTCTGCTCGGAAGCTCGTCACTGCAGAGTTTTGAGTTTTGAACGGGTGCCCTGCTCTTCTCTTGTGTCTCTCTGAGGCTCTCTTTGGCTCTGTCTTTGTGTCTTGATGTCTTTTTCTTGTTTCCTGTGCGGGTGCATGCATGTACTCCCGAATTGAACATATCGAAGGTAAGAGGGCGTAACTGAACAGAATTTGGAGATTCATGTTTTTACAGGTGTTTGATTGCATGACTACCTATTGTCTCGGGGTTTTCACGTATGTGAGCCAATGGATCCAGAAGGAGGAATCTCGAGACATAGGGTTCGTGCCGTGAGAACTTCAGGATACTCGTGTAAGCTGAAGATTCTGGCTTGGTTTGTTCTATTTCTCAGTCTTATTGTGCAAAAGGAGTTAGCTCCATGACGTCAATAGCTGTGAGGCGCTATTGATTGAAGGGGGCGATTCATTCTTTTACTCGAACATTTAGATTTGAAGGCAGACACGGGGCTGGGTTTCCGCATACATGCCAGACTGAGTTTTAGGGTCTGGGTTTCAGGACAGGCCTCTTAAGTAACCAGTTAGTGGGTGAACCACAAATGAGGCCTGGGAATGGCCTTAAAGCTAAAGTCTTGCAAGTAGATTCAAGCTTGGAACCATTTGGTTACATACGCAAACTATTAGGGTCCGGGATCTCTGTAGTCTGTGTCGTGGGCATTGTCTCCGCAGTTTTAGCCCAAGGGTTTAGTCTCTTGCTTGCATCTGCAGAATAATAGGGTTTTAAGGATTTCTGTGAATTATTTGTCCGGTGGGAAGTGTTGCAGCCGTTTTGAGACGAGTACAGGTCTGGGGACGTATAGAAATGCCTGAAGAATGAGTATCTTGTGGAGGCTCGCACCCACGTTTGAACATCAATACCACAATGCTTGTCCTAAATGATACTTTCACCTAGTTTGATATTAGAGGGGTATTGAACAAATTCTGTTTGTAGACTCCGGTTTGGGCATTGAAGCAGAGAAGGATAAAGTCTGTTTGGCTGGGTACTACAAGAAATCGGAGTCATCTTCATTAATTTCGTTTTTGGATTCACTTGAAGCCTGCGTCAATTTTTGCTGTAGACTGAGATAGCAAGCGAGGAGGAAGCTGCCCTTTCAAATAGGCGTGGGCCAGGGCGTGGGATTGATACTTCTGTCACAGAGCGAGAGGCCAAGAAACGGGAGAAGAGGGAGACAATTTCTGCTCAAGCAGCAGAGTTTGCAAAGCAAGAAGCTTTGAAAGATGACCAGAATGCTTTTTCTGTAGTGATTGGGACACGGACCTCAGCGGAAGGTATCCAGTTCCACAACCCCCACTCATTGCTGAGCCTTCGTTGTAAAGAGGAATGTAGTTGGTAAGAGGCGAAAAGACATGATTCTAAGCCCTAGTTAGCTTGTTATCTGCAGAGAAATTGATATCCATGTTACATCAGGGAGAGCGAGAAAGAGAGAGCGTTGCCATGTTGCATACTACGGCTGCACTCACAACAGTTGTATGTTAGACTTCCAAGAGAAAGGGTAGGGTGAGGGAGAGGAGGCCATGGAACTTAGTGACTAGGTTGTATCAGAGTTTCAAGCCCCATGCTGTTGCTGAGTGAGCTCCAGTTTCTACTGAACAATCAAACTTTGACCTGTCTTAGTGTGCAAATAAACACTGCGAAGGAGCTACACTAACAAAGGATTCTGTGTGTACTTGAAGGTGAGGATGCGGCTGATGCGAATGTCAAGGATATCAAAATTGACAGCTTCTCAGTGTCTGCCCGTGGCAAGGAGCTGCTGAAAAATACTTCTCTTACCATCGTGCATGGCCGGCGGTATGGATTAGTAGGGCCCAATGGAAAAGGCAAGTCAACTTTGCTTAAATTGCTGGCATGGCGCCAGATTCCAGTACCTAAGAATATTGATGTGTTGCTAGTTGAGCAAGAAGTTGTAGGGGATGACCGAATGGCACTTCAGGCAGTTGTTGCTGCCGATGAGGAGTTGATGCGATTGAGGGAGGAGGTTGTGCATTTGCAAGACCTTACCCTGAAGGAGGAGGATGATTTGGAAAAGGATGATGAAGCTGCTGATGCTGCGGAACAACTTACAGCTGTCTATGAGAAGTTGCAAGCGATGGGAGGAGATGCTGCCGAATCACGGGCCTCTAAAATTCTGGTGGGATTGGGTTTTACTAAGGATATGCAGGTAAGGAGTCTCAGTCTCTATACTTGTTGTTTGCTGTATTACATCTTAATCCAGTTGTAGATAGTTCCACTGGTAGCTGGACACCTGGTTGGTGTTGATGCTTGCAAAGTAGGGGGACCTGCCTCTCATGCTATAGTTTTGGGAACAACAGAGGAGGTGTAAGTCAGCTGGGTAAATTCTTGTTCCTCAAGGAGTCTCTGTGAGGGGCAGTGTTGATTGGTACTTGATTCCCATGTCAAGATTATGGTCTTTGAGAGAGCCCTTGCCCTGTGTCCCTCTCAATATTATATCTGCACCCTCTACCAGGAACTGATGAAGTCCGTGGGGAGTTATCACAGCGGGTCACTGTTATGCAGGATATAGTTGATTTGTCTGAACTCTTAGATTGACTCTCGAAGTTATGAGACAACATTCTTTCCGGTTTTCTTCCTTTTCTATCTTCCAAGTGGGCTGTCCTGGATACTTGGTGCTGGTGCTGGTGTTTCCATCTTTGAAAGCTCTTCTTTATCCTGGATGTGACTATTTGGATACCTCTCAACTATGAGTTCAGAGTTACTAGGCTCTTTTTTTTTTATATCTGAATGCAGGGTAGGTCAACAAAGTCTTTCAGTGGGGGCTGGCGCATGCGTATCTCACTGGCACGTGCTCTGTTCGTCCAACCTACACTATTGCTTCTGGATGAGCCAACCAATCACTTGGACTTGCGAGCAGTAATATGGCTGGAAGAGTACCTGATGCGATGGAAGAAGACCTTAATTGTTGTCTCCCATGACCGTGAATTTTTGAATTCAGTTTCCACTGACATCATCCACTTGCACGACGAGAAACTGCACTTTTACAAAGGAAATTTTGCAGCATTCGAAGAGATGTACGAGCAGAAACGCAGGTACTGTTTTGCTGTTCATTTGGCCAGGACCACATTCAACGTGATATAGCTGTATTCTCTCGAATTCTAGAGTCTGCAATGGCCACAATTGTTACTTGAAAGGCAGGCGCTATATGGAATTTTATTTTTGTTGAATTGCTATAACATATTGGTAGTGTGTTGCTGAGGTGGGGGGTTGGTGGGCAACTTATTCTAAGTCACTCCTCTCCTCTGAATGCCTGATCACGCTTTTAATTGCAATTATTCACTTTGAGATGGGGGGTCGGTACCCTTTTGAGAAGTATGTGACAGTATGGTGGACCGGATGTTGTCTGATACTCAAAAGAAAGAACTGTCTTTTTCTTTTTTTCCTTAGTCGACAAGCCCTCTACCCAACAGGAGTTCCACCTTCCAGAATCTTCCCCCATACTGTTTCTATGTTTCTCTTATTCCTTTTTCTAAACTAGAGGATTTCAACCGCAGGGAAAACAATAAAAAGTATGATGTCTATGAGAAGCAGTTAAAGGCTGCGAAACGAAGTGGCAGCAAGGCTCAGCAAGATAAGGTTAAAGACCGTGCAAGAGCTGCTGCTGGAAAGGATGCAAAATCCAAGGGCAAATCCAAAGTAGTTGATGCCGATGATGACTCTACTACTGAGGCTCCCAGGAAGTGGCGAGACTACAGCGTGGAGTTCCACTTTCCAGAGCCAACTGAGCTGACACCTCCTCTCTTACAGTTGATCGATGTTGGGTTCCGTTACCCAGGTCGTGACGATTTCAGCCTGGATGGCATTGATGTCGGAGTGGACATGGGTACAAGGGTTGCAATAGTGGGTCCTAACGGGGCTGGAAAGTCTACCCTGTTGAATCTGTTGGCTGGAGACTTGAAGCCCACAGAAGGGCAGTCAAGACAGAGTCAAAAACTCAGGGTTGGTCGATACTCACAGCACTTTGTGGATTTGTTGACGATGGATGAAACTGCAGTCCAGTATCTGTTGCGTCTTCACCCTGATCAAGAGGGACCTAGCAAGCAAGAGGCAGTACGTGCCAAGCTGGGGAAGTTTGGGCTTCCCAGTCATAACCACCTAACCCCAATTGTCAAGCTCTCAGGGGGTCAGAAAGCTCGAGTAGTCTTTACTTCCATTTCCATGGCCCGGCCACACATCTTGCTGCTTGATGAACCTACAAATCATCTTGACATGCAAAGTATTGATGCACTAGCTGATGCACTGGATGAGTTCACTGGAGGGGTTGTGTTGGTGAGTCACGACGCTCGCTTGATTTCACGTGTGTGTGAAGACGAGGAGAAAAGTGAGATATGGGTGGTGGAGGATGGCACAGTTAGGAAGTACCCAGGCAGCTTTGATGAGTACAAGACTGAGCTCATCAAGGAGATTGTAGCAGAGGTTGAAGAGTAGGTATATTAGAGTTTCCTTCATTATGCAATTATTCAATGGTCTTTAAAATAGTACATCTTATGGAGCCGTCCCATGTATGATTTCTCTTTGGGTTAAATGAAGTCACTGGCTCTTAAGTATGATTTGAGGACTTCTAACTGGATCCATTGGGACCAGGTTATATAGTGTGTCTTAGGAAGTTTGGGCTGTAGCTGTAGATCTCCTCTTAGACTTTAAACCACAATTGCCACAAGGGTTGCAGGTCATGTGCACCGGTTTCCTGCAGGAATAACCTGTCTGGGGGTTCAGTTTTTTGTGTGGGTCTGTAGTTTCTGTCTTGGCTCTGGGCATGTGTGATGCTTTTGTTAGTTAATGTGAAGGTAGCAGATTCAGACAATCCATGGTGACAAGCAAGTACTACACAATTACTCTTTGAGTTCAAGCTTTTATTCTAGAATCTAGAGCCTGTATCATCCCACACACAAGCCCCAGCACACACACCGAGGTGGTGATCAAGAGCACCCCAGAACAATAGTCATGGCCATGTCTCTCCATAAAGAATCTTGCCTTAATGCACAGTTTTCTCCATGCCTCATGGAATAGTAGCCGGTGTAGTTCTAGGAGATGAAGGTATCACACAAAGAAGACTACCTTGATATCTTTTGATCTACTCTCTCACAGAGCCAGAGACAAGAAAGTAGAAAAGATCACTTACAGACTGCTTTTAGTGAAGCTAAAAGACAGCATTGGTCAAAGGCCACGGATATCAACCCTAGATTTCTTCCTTCATCGAGCGTCTATATTAATTGCAGTACTAGCTGATGGTTTTTGTTCTTGATGTTGGGTGTCTGGGAAATGGGAGATCGCTGATCCCAGCCTGGAATTGGGTGTTGAAGCAACGGGTGCCTCTGTCACAGAGTTCTCTCTGCGCTGGTCTGAGCTAAGTCGCAAAACAACAAGGCAGCAATAATCTGTAGAAAGTGGGGAAGCGGGGAGCGACGTGATGGAAAAAGTATTACGTCGTTTATTATGTCAGAGCTCGAATTCTATGAGTAGATTGCAGAGCTGGAGATGTGTTATATCCCCAAACGAAGCATTCCCCGCCTCTCCCTTCTTCGGTTCGGCTATGTTGTGCGGACGATTTTCTACGTGAGTTTCATCTGATTTGTTGTTCGGCATCCAGTTCTTTCCTGGTTTTTACTGAACGATCCATCTGCTGGTTACCCTGTATTAGGATGTACCTGCAGCCATGGGAATGAGTGGGGTTGACTGTTGAAATTTTGGTGCTAGAGTGCGCCTATGAAGGGACGCCTCTACAGAGAAGATCCAATGATAGGCCATGGTTGCGGCTCACCTACTTCAGCGTGGGCCTGGTTTATACATAATTACCAATTAGGTTAAACTCGCCCCCAGGACCTGTCAATAGTTCCCAGCAGATACGTTCTGGAAATTTTCAGTTTGAGGTCTAGTTACCTAATTATCAGACATGGTAATAAGTGCTGTGCAGGATAGTATGCACAGACATTGCTTCCTGAACATTTCGGAATATTGTGGGCCATGGGGAGAGAGTTGAGTGTGTTTAAAACCATCACAGTGGGCAGAACATTCTGATTGAGATGTAAGACCCCTTACACACTGAAGGTAAGGCGCTGGTACACAGCTACCTAATTTTGTGGAGTGACATGATTATCAATGCCACATAGGCACACCAAATAGCAGTTTTAAGTTGTCATGGAGGGGTTTGGAGGTGAATGAGTTAGCAGGAGGTGAATCGATTGTTCGCGACGAGGTATGTTATGTGGTTCTATGCTGCAGATCTGTACAAGCAGATACTACAGGGGAGATGGAGTTCTCAACCCCGCTCACCACTGCCCCTCCACCAGGCTAGTATTAATTTGTATTTGGGCATGTGGGGGAAGGAGGTCCACTTTTCTGTGTGAACTGTCGCAGCACCATTTTTTGATCCCTCTGGGAGTTCTTAGAGATATTGTTGATTCTTATACCTTATGGCTTGTTCTTGCAGCTAGATCAATGAGATAGGGCATGATGCCAGAATAAAGTTGGTATCATAAGGGCTGTGCTGTTTAGCACCTGCACTTCCCCTATAATGAGTGATGCTTATTTGTAATGATTGGACATGTCCCATTCCAGAGGAGGTGGGAGTGGAGGTGCTGACACCTGCAAAGGTGGTTGAGATGCTGGACCGTTACATTGTGGGTCAACGGGAAGCAAAACGGGCAGTCGCTGTGGCACTGCGTATGCGCTCACCAGCCTCTTGTCTGACCTGCTTCACAAACCGGTGGGCTAATGGCTGTGTAGGTCTTTGTCTATGGTGACATCTATGTAAAGTTCACTAAAACCATGGAAAAGTATTATGGTCTGGTTCCTTTTGGGTAGCATGGAAAACTGACTGAGAGCTGTTGCAGTATAGAGCGCTGTGGCAATGCATATCTTGTTTGACCTGCTTGTTAAACCGGAAGGCCAACTGTGTAGGTTCTTGTCTACTGGGCGTAAATGTAGTATCTAATAACCATAGGACCAAAGCTCCGGTTCTTTCTGGGTAGGATGCAATTGGGTCAAGACACACACCTGTTGCAGTGTGAAGTCGCAGTTGTTCTTGTTCTAAAAGTCAGAATTTACTCTTGTGTTTCTCCCTCTTTCCTCTGCCTAAACACGTGTTCTCCTTAATTGCTGCCCTCCACATTTCCCAGTTCCTTCACCTCTGCTGAGAGAGATGTCTGGGCTGGCTTTCCCTGTTGTTGCAGGAAATAGGTGGCGCCGCCATCGTATCCCAGAGTCATTAAGGATGGAGATTGTGCCTAAGAACATTCTCATGATTGGGCCGACAGGTTGTGGCAAGACCGAAATTGCTCGGCGACTCGCAAAATTAGCATATGCACCTTTTGTCAAGGTAGAGCGCTGATGCCTACATGTCATGTGCGGGTATGGATGTCATGCAGTTATGAATTGAATACTTCATGCCTTGGCAAACAGAACAATATGCTAATGAGACTATAACAAACCTGCATCAGAGGGCATTTGTGAACATGGTAGATGGTTTGTGTACAGCACCTGTTAACCTGATTTGACAGAGAGAGAGCTGAAAAGTTCAGGAAAACTTAGGAGAAACATTGCATGACAGAGTGTTTCCGGAAACGAAGTTTTCAGAGAAATCGTCACGTTTGGAGGCTCTGAAGCTAGAACTTATCCATATGGCGTTCAATTTTTATTCAAGTGCTAGGAGGGCGGTGGTGCAGGTGGAGGCAACCAAGTTCACTGAAGTTGGGTTTCATGGCCGTGATGTTGACCAGATCATCAGAGATCTGGTCGAAAATGCAATTTCTCTGCAACGGCAGAAGGTTGGACTTGACAAAAGCTCTTTTGTTGGAAGAATCCAATCCTGGATACAGTTTTTCCATTGTTTATGATACTAAATAATTTTGTGCGTCCGTTGATTTTGCCTTGTGGTTTGGTAGCTGAAGGCCGGGATGGTGTCTGACCAGGTACGGGCGAGGCTAGTAAAAGAAGTGGAAAGGATTGTGGAGAATCGAATCATTGATATTGTTGTTGGTCGGCAGCAGCCCATGGAGGTTGGTTGTTACCTTGACCTCATTGGCTCCCACTTGAGAGACTTCAACATTCAGTATTGTATGAGTACCAGTAGTTTCAGCATTCTGATGATGATGTCCTTGTCTGTGTGAACAGGGGGAGAGCACAGTGGTGGGTACTCGGGACAATACAGAAGTGTTTCGGAAATTGTATCGTGAGGGTGCCCTAGACAACCGTAAGATTCAGCTGGATGTGCCTGATGGAAGAGCTCGCCTCCCTGTTGACATCGTGAGCGGAGGTGGCCTTGCAGTCAATGAGCTCATCTACCGGGTATATTTTTAGCACAAGTTGCTTGATAGATGTGCTTAACCATCTGCATAAAGCGTCTCGGTGAGGCAAGCTCTAAGCCTTCCTGTCTAAGATTTTGTCTTGTCCTGAGTTCTACTCACGGACTTACATCCATTTGCTTCTCCTCCTGTTTATTAACTCTGGTGTAGCTATCGTTGTTGCTTGCTCATATTCTTTGCATTTAGTGTTTTTTGCTTTCAATGCAAGCACTGTGTACGAGCAGGGTCTTTTATCTGGCTGCATGGCTTGTGATTTTATAAAATTGCTCCTTCTAACTTATGACAGGATGTAGTGTGAAGGTTTTTTGCATTTATGTGCCTGCTATTTAAAAGAGCACCTCATTAGTTTCCCGATGAGCATTGGGAGAGGGTCCTATGGGTGGCAGTGGACTCGTTGCATTTGGCCGTCCAGTACATTCTTAGTTATCACCCTCTTTGATGTCAGATATCAAGGGATACACTCTGCCATTTCAAGTGGCCGGAACAGGTTGTGTCATATTCAGTTGCTCTGATCATTCAATCGCTGGCCTTCAAGTGCAACCTTTTTTATTGTGGATGGGGTTCTATGGGGTAGATGGAGAAAGTATTCAAGTCCCAGAAAATGGAAAGGATGGAGATCGCCATCTCTGAGGCAAGGCCACTTCTCACAGAGATGGAAATGGAGAAACATCTGAATTCAGATCTGATTACTAAAGTTGCAATCCAGGTCAGGAGATTCCCCGTGGTTATTGATCTGCAAAATTGGAGGACTACAGTAGTGGGCGATTGGGTTTGACATCACAGATTTGGATTTCACACAAAATAGTGGTTTGCATATGTTTGTGAGAGGGAGAGAGATGAGAGCACTCTGGTTCAGTTCTCATTCTTAATAGATTTTCAGCTGGACCAATCTCGCTTCACCTGACCACTTTGATTGTAGCCATTGTTGCGTGAACAGTTGGCAGAGTCAGATGGGATTGTGTTCATTGACGAGATTGACAAGATTGTCACCAGCCATGAGACGAGGCATGGCGCTGATGCAAGCTCAGAAGGAGTACAGCGAGATCTGCTACCTATCATTGAGGGCAGGTTCGCTAATATCGGATGCCTTCCCATAGCCTGGGAAAGGCATCCTACCTTTCATATTGCAGTAGACATTCTCCGTTTGATTTTCATGAGTAAATTTGAAGACCACAAATGTTTTATTTCCTGCTTGCAGGTCTCATTAGCTATTGGCTCTCCCTATTTTTGTCCTAGCTAGGTCCACTTTTTTCTGATGCAAGTGGTGGGAACATTGTTGATGCAGTATGGTGAGCACCAAATATGGCAATGTCAATACAGATCATATTCTTTTCATTTGTAGTGGTGCCTTCCATTCCTGTAAACCGAGTGATATGCTGGCGGAATTGCAAGGGCGGTTGCCCATTCGCGTTGAGCTGAAAGGCCTCACCCGCGAGGTAAAGCTTTGCAATGAGAGATTCCTTGTTTGTTTGGCCTTCTATGATTGTATGGTGACTATCATCTCCTCTGCACTGTACCTCCTTTTCTCTCTCCAATCCATTTTCTGATTTATTGTCTGGGATACTCTCACCAGCGAGTCACCCTCTTCAGGCCAGTCAAGAACAATGTTCCTGCACCTCTGTTCACCAACGTTCGAAAGTCTTGAGGCTGAGCCTAAAGCCCTGGCCCTGTTGAGGTCTAATTGCTGGGCAGCTCACACACAGCAGGTTGATGCTTGTGTGAAGGGCTTTCTAGAGGATATCTGGAAAATCTGACTAATTGTTTATATCAAGGTAAGTCACAATACTGGAGTGAGCCCCTCACAAAGGTGGTATCTGCTCCCTTTTGTTCCGCCCAAACTGGGCGCGGTCTGTGGCCACAAGGCTATGGCAAACAACTGCTTATGAGTACATTCTCTCTCCAATGCAGTGACAGCCTGGGTTTAATGTGCAGGATCTGTATCGGATATTGACCGAGCCGGAGACCAATATGATAAAGCAGCAGCAGTTGCTAATGAAGACCGAGGAAATTGATTTGATCTTCACAGACGACGCCATCAGGGAAATGGCTGCTGTGGCTGCTGAGGTACAAATAGGGCCTGCTCTATAAGTATGCCTAGGTCCAGTGATCTCAAGTTGCCAATTGGATGTAATTTCTTCGTGGGTTAAGGGGTCTTATCAGTGGTTCCCTGGTGTTGCTCAACAGGTGAATCGAGCCGTGGACAATATTGGTGCCAGGAGACTCCATACGGTACGCCGGGTGAAATATTGGCCAAGATTTTGAATAAACGCCGTACCCAAGATTGGGCATGGTCCTTTTTATTTCTTGCAGAACAATGTGTGTTATGTTGGTGGTTAACAGATACCTGTGGGGGCTATTGACTGGCAGGTAATTGAGAGGGTGGTGGAGGATATAAGCTTTCATGCCCCTGAAAGAGCAGGCGACACTCACACTATTGACAAAGAGGTTTTCTGAAACTGATATGCTAGCTTGGTCTTGATGTTGCTCGTAGGACAGACCATTTGCAGTTCTTCTCAAAGTTGCACTTACGCATGATTGTCCTGTTTAGTATTTAAAAGGGTTGGGTGTGTTTCTGCATAACCCACCTGGCGTTAGTCAGGCATTGCAGACCCACAACTATTTGGGTGATCACTCTGTAGGTAGTACATGGGCTGGGATGTGGGAGCTTACATACCTCTTGGAATTGTGAATGCAGAAAGTGCGCGAAGCCGTTGGAGATCTTCTCCACAAAACTGATCTTTCAAAGTTTGTACTTTGATGTTTTGAGTAGAGCTAAGGATAAGGCATGTCGTCTTGTATAGTAGCTGTGGACAAAGCCATGATGACTAGCTGTGAGGTTAGGCTGCTTGGACATCATTCTTCTCTTCCTCATCCTCTCTTTCAGTATTTATTTGGCAGTATCCCCTTTCCTAGTATTTAGAAATATCTGTTTGTACGAATTGTTGTCACCAAATTAGGATGTTAAATTCAATGTTTTTTTATTTTGTCCCTTATACTGCGTTAAATTGGGATTCTGGTCATTTATTTAATTTGAGCCAATGGTGGCTTTCCAAGAGGTCTAATTTTAATTTTGAGTGGGAAGATAACTCAAGAGGTTCCAACCACTACTCAGCAGGAGCCTTGAGATAGGGCTGATTCAGAGCTGGGAGTCCAAAAATGGTGGGATGGAGGGAGGCTACCTGAGTTAAAAAAAAAGAGGGAAGGATAGTCTCTGGCTATTGGTTCTACAGGTTTAGGCTCTCTTCAGGGTGTGTCCCAACAGGTTGTTATTGCAAGCTGCAACTTTTTCCAAAGAAAAATGATTGAAGATTCTGGGGGCTGTATAATTGCAGGTTCAAGCTTAATGCTTGCAGCTCCTGAACATAAACCATACTGTCATGCCATTTCTCTGCATCTAGAGTCTCTTCGTTCTGACATGCAAAAGCTCAGCATTAAGGAAATGACCAGCAAATGTATATAGGGTTGGAGCAATGCATGGGTCTCATTACAGTGACAGCTTATAATCTGGAAGCTCCCAGCCGAGAAATGATGTTGCCAAAGCCAGAAAGGTGGGCATGACAGCTGACCACACTCCTTGAGATGAAGCTAATACCACATAGGGGTCAGGGAGGGAGAACTTAACCTTAGTGTTGGCAGCTGCTCTTACCCATGTTTCAAACTGCAAGCTTGCTTCAAGGAGTCTCTTGAACCTTCCATCCTCCCCTGAGGTTAACAAAATTCAATTGTATGTATCCACAGCTTCAATCCTGCAGCTAAACCCTTTAACCAACCACCCTCAAGTCTTTCCTGATACCCTTACTAACGACTAATTTTCAAATTCTCTACTTGTATCACAAATATCAATCTCGAGGATTCAACAACTGGTCCATCAAATATTATCTTGAAATAATAAGACCGAATAAATCAATCTCTTAATTGTTGTTGTTGTCGTTTGTTTTATTGGGCCCCTCCTTATCTACTACCCATATGATTAGTGGCTAGATCAATCCACCAGCTACTATCAGCACCCCCAAATTCCTGTACGGGGCGCTATATCAACAAGCGGCTAGTCGCGTAATGGCTCCACCCTAAAACTCTTAAGTACAAAATTTCCTTAAAATGTTATATTAAAATAAAATAATCACATATTTAAACTACATTTTAAACATGTTTTGCATGAGAGAAAAAATTATTTATTTATTTCTTCATAAAGCTGGCCCTGGTAGAAATTATTGATGTATGAATTAAATATTGTTGTATGATATTACAAAACTGATCTTCAGATTTACTAATCATTAAAATATTAAAATGCTTGTTGAAATACTAACTGAAATATTGAAATACTTGTGGAAAAACTAGCTGAGATTCTGAAATACTTGCTGAGAAACTCGCTGAAATACTGAAATACGGAAATACTTGCTGAAAAACTCGCTGAAATATTGAAATACTGAAATTATGATGTACTGAAATATTGCACTTCACATGCACGGCAACAGACAAGGGGAAACAGGAACAGGGAAGAATGGGGCACTCACATCACCAAAATCTTCATCACCACAGTTGGCTTACCAGGAATAGTAAAAAGAAGAAAAGCAACTTCATTAAACTAAGAGAAAATAAATTAAATTAAACTGAGAGCAAGAAAGGAAGAATAGGAACAACGATTCTATATTGTCACTGGAAGATCAAAGCACTTAGGGGATGAAAACAAGGCAGAAAAGTGGGGGTGCCAACCATCAGCAAGAGATTCATGAAAAACTTGATAAATAGGTAGGAAGCCCAAAGGGACCAAACATGTTAGTACAGGACAGGGACTCCTCGATCACTATGTATCTTGTTGACATACTCCCCTCAAGGACCTCATTGGGTACCGTAGCCGCAATTCATCTCCCGGTACCAACCGCAGCTCATTGTCCTCCTGAAACAACAGATACCACAAACAACTAAGGTACATTAAATCATGCATTGCTCGCAACACTTCAGCCAAAGCAAACGTCTCATATGCCCCTGAGGCTCATGATTGCAGTGTCTAAGGACAGAGAGGTTAGAAGAGGAACAGTTGACCTAATGAGAAATTCAGGTCAGTGCTGACCTTTGGGAAGACAAAATATCCATAAATTGGAAGCAGGATCGCTAGGGCTATCAAAAAGGCCAAGTCGTGGCGGAAGAGAGTAGAAGAGATTCTCAATGATCTGAACCTAAGCCCTTAGTCTTGACCTTGCTGGATAAATCCGACTTAGAGGCTATAATGTCCAAAGCCATGTCTGTTGATAGGACATTGTCCCCTGTGACAATATGGGAGAGGCCATCATGGATGGCCTCAAGGGTTTATCCACCCTCGGCACTAGACTGAAAACTAAACTTAGGGCAGGAGCCTACCTTTGAACAACACATGGCTGTCCATCTCGGTATTGGAGCACCCTGGCACCTTTCTTACACCTTTGGCCTGCATCATTTCCCTCACATTTGCTGCGTCAGCCCACTTGCCAGCAGCAGCGTAGATGTTGATAGTAGCACGTAAGTTGCAGCATATAAAGGCGACACTATGCCTGAACGAGATGTGGTGTCGTGGAACACGATGCTTGCAGGGTATGCACAACAGGGACGTGGGATGGAGGCTTTGGAGATCTATGATCAAATGATGGGGGAAGGGGTGAAGCCCGACCACATCACGTTCGTGTGCATTTGCAAGCCTGGCAGCTCTGGAAAACGGCAAAGAGGTCCATGGTGACATTGTCAAAGCTAGAATTGTACCCAATGTCATTCTGAACAATACCATCGTGGACATTTATGCCAAATGTGGGTGCATCGAGGATGCAAATGGAGTGTTTGACAATATGATCGAACGAGATGTGGTGTCCCTGGAACGGGAAGATCGCAGGATATACCCAGCATGGTTGTCATAGGGACTATGATGATGGATCTTAGAATGCAGATGTTCTCATGTAAAGGCATGATGTTATTTTGGTTCTAGTCCATACTACTAAGTTCTGGAAAATCGAATCCAGGCTTAAGAATGTCTATAACATACAAAACTGGTATGCTCAAATGACTCTTTGCTTAAAAAGACACTTGATACAAGTTTGTATGGGTAAGTAAGACACTAAAAAAAATTCTTACTTCAACTGTTTGAGACTCAAGGGCAGGAACCTATGGTGATGGATTTCTTAGACACCTACCTTGTTTTGCAAGCTATTAACATAGGTATATTTGTATGTCTTTATACCACTCCATCTCCTAGAGTTCACATCAACAGTCACCCAAACATATTCGGCCAGCTGCTTCTTCCCAATCTCAGACCCTCATAGCTGTGTCATGTGCACGTCCCACCCGGACCCCTAGGAGGTGTAGGCCACCACTGGTACTTGAGGTACGACGGCCCGATGATCCTAGGGTTACTGACCGGGAGTATAGGACGATGTTGCAGACACCATTCATGCCTAGCCTTTGGCGTACACTAGTGCCTCCGGTCCCCATTCCTCAAGGCCAACCATTTGAGTTTTGGGGTCGACGATATTGTGTGAGAGCAGCGACCAACCCTTCCATGGGTCGTGGGCTATTTGCAATGGAGGACATTGTGGTTCCTTCATGGAGAGGGCAGACAGTGGACTTATTTCTCTACTTTGGCCCATACTACACGTGGTTCCACTAGTGGACGCAGATGCGACGGGCAGCGCCTTGGGTGAGATCTCGATGTGTTCGGGAATACTGCAGGGTTCATCAATAGTTCAATTGGTAAACCTAAAATGACCAAAGTACTGTGGGATGAGCGACATGACGGGGATGTTAGGATAGCACAATCGATATTAAATTTTGTTATGACATGTGCATGTAGTACGATTCCCGCCGGTTCAGAGTTGTTCGCCTCTTATGAGTTCTGTGATAAGGATTGGGATGAGAGAGTCCAATCGGGAGTGGAGGGAGTTTGCCAAACGTTAGAAACGTCCCTCCCGGGGCCGCCGAGGAAGATTGTACTAGGGGATGGTGATTAGCCATGTACGCATATCATGGCCCCTACTGTGGCACCGATAGGGATTGGTGATTAGGGTTTAGCATTTAGGCTGAATGTGCCATTGTACATACATTTTTTGGATGCAAATGGAGCAATTCCCAACCATTGTATATTAAATGAATTATGAATGTATTTATAGATCCAAGTACAAGAGCAAATGAGGTCAGTGAACCCTCCAAGGGGCACGCAGGCCGAGGTGGTCAACAGTGGTATTGGCCGCGGAGAACAAGGCCCAGATGACCATATTACCCAAGACGGTGACAAGGTGGACAATGGGGGATGCTATTCTTTGAGCAGATCCCGCGAGCAGAAATCTGCTCACGCTTCAGGATCTGCCCACCTATAACCGCGGACGCCTACTCAACTTAGAAGACCTATTACTACGCAGAGTGGCCAGTATTACAAGCTCGGTTATGGATGTTGCTGGAATGAATGAGGGATGAATGTGAATGTCTGTATGATGAATGAGACATGGATGAATGAAATAAATGCAATAATACAAAGTTGTTTTGTAGTAGTAGCTCCGAAATCCCCCGAGCTCCGAAATCCTTTAAACCATGCTAGTCTTGCTTGCAAATCAATTATGAAAGTGAAGTGTATATTGCCAACAATGAATCCACATTGTTTTGTTGATTGAGGAGGGGTTACTTGTCATTTTTCCAGGTATCCAAGGTTGAGAGAGAGGCTCACACCCAAATCTAAAGAAGGCAGAGAGGTGAACTCGTGCTTTATAAATAAAAATTTCAAAACACGTACTGGGAATTGTCATGTGCTAACTCGTACTGGGAATTAAGATGACAACACCTTAATCTGGCACATTCGGGACAAAAACCAAAAAAACAAAAAAAAACAAAAAAAAATCACATGACAATTCATGGAAAAACCAACAACCCCAAAAAAATTCACCCAAAAGATAAATGGATGTAGGGTTCTTGCTGACTCAATTTAGCACTGGTTTTCGGGACATGCCTCAACACGACAGACCACTTTTCCATTTCGTTTCGTAGGCCAGTCGTTCCCATGTGGTGGACGTGGGGGGGATGCGGATTGCGAACCCTGACATGAAACTGGTATTATGACAGTTGGGCCTCTTGGAAGACGAAACCCAGTGCCATCCTCCAGCATCTCAATTTATTGCTTCGACAGACATGTTCCCACCTTCACTGGCCACACAGCTGGAATTTGAGGCTTACTGATGACCGAATCCCTACAAGTCCCCATCACACAACGTTGAATGTCATCAGGGCAAAACCAGAACTTGTGAGGCCTAGACTCCCGGGATGAAAAATTGGCATGATGAATGAACCATGGATGACTGCTACAACATTTATCCTTACCGATCAGCATGTACACAGGGAAACAAACATTAAGCTGTCCTCAACGCCAGCTTAATTCGTAGCCCCTGTTAGCACATGACAATTCAACCCATGAAAGAAAGAAATGATTCCAAAAAACCTTACTGATAAGCATTTATGTGCAGGGAAACAGGCATTAAGGTGGCGTCAATGCCAGCTTAATTCCGAGCCCCTGTTGGCACATGACAATTCAACCTAGGGAAAAAATCCTTAGCGGTAAGCATGTGTGTGCAGGGGCTTGGGATTAAGGTGTTGTCAACGCCATCTTAATTCCCAGCAATTTTTTTTTATTTTTTTTTTATTTTTTTTCGTACTGGGAATCAAGATGTCATTGACGACACCTTAATCCCCACCACCTGTGCACACACACCGCCTTACCGCCAAGGCTTCTTCGCCTTGAAATTTTTTTGGGTTCGAATTTTTTTGGTTAATTTTGGGAGAATTTTTTCAGGGATTTTGGTTTTTCCGTGAGTTGTCATGTGCCAACTCGTACTGGGAATTAAGATGTCATTGACGACACCTTAATCCCGAGCACCTGCACACACACCATGGTTCATTCATGTCGCTCATTTTTCATCCAAAAGTCATCCAACATTCATCCATTCTTTTTTTCATTCATCTCAAAACCATTCATCCGGCAGCTTTTCATCGCACATTCGTACCATATGGTCGTCACCTAGCAAGGATTCTTCTGTCAGATGGGGTGGAGATTGTGTCCGTGCAGTGTAGTTTTTGTCCACGGCAATAGGTCTTCTTCTTTCCTCAGTTGTAGGCTCCCATTCACTAATCTGCTCACGCTTAAGGGATTCTGCTCACGGTTACCACTTAAGGCGTGAGCGTGCTCACTGCTGCTAGTAGCTACCCTCGTGGACAATGAACACAATACGGACACTGACGATGTGAGAGCCATGGAGGATTTGTTAATGAACCACTTGGGGGAGGGGAAACAAATTGGGGAGGATATGGCTCGCCGGGCCACATTGGATGAAGATGCCGACCCAAATCCAATGGAAGCCGAGGCAAACACACCCTTGTATAAAGGAGCAAGAGTGAGTCGACTTTCCACTGTACTGTTGTTGCTTAATCTGCAAACCTGGTTCTAGACCCGGTTTGCCGAAAAGAGGCAAGACAGGTTCTAGACACAGTGGGGATGGGCTACAAAATTATCCATGCATGTCCTTGTGATTGCACCTTGTACTATGGAGGGCATGAGCATGCTACCACGTGTCCCAAGTGCAAAAAATCTAGATACCGAGATGATGTTCAAGAAGATCCCACGAAAGGTACATTTCTCTTGTATTCTCTTTCCTGCCATTTCAAGTGGTTACAAATATGCTCATATACATAAACGTATAAGGTACATGAATATATATACATATATACATGTGTCCACCAACTAATATATCATTTTAGGGTCTAGGGTTTAAGAGGTTGTATCATTCCAATATTATTAGGGTTTGCATATAGGTTATAGGAATCCTTCAGGCTTCAACTAATGTAGACTTTACAAAATATCTACATACAAACCTTTGCAAATATATACCCCTCTCTTACGTACAATATGTGGATACAAATGAAAGAAAGTAAACATTGATATATTTGTTGTGTTTGTGGGGGAGGTTAGAAAATGCATTACTTTCCAGTCATCCCGCGCTTGAAAGCACAATTCCAGAGTCCATCATTTGCCCAACTCATGAAGTGGCATGCGGAGCATCGGAGCCCTCCCGGAAAGGTGTGCGGCCCTCACAATTCATCGGCATGGAAACACATCGAGGAACAATGGCCTTTTCTGAAGGACGATCCAAGACATGTTCGGCTCGGCTTCTCCGCGGATGGTGTAAACCCATTCTCAGTCTAGCCAACTAGCCATTCAACCTGGCCTGTGACTTTGGTTAACTACAACATCCGTCTTTATCTTGCTATCAAAAAGGGTCATATCATGTTGGTTGCCATTGTGCCAGGTGAATAACACAACTCTTTTTTGTTGCTTTAGGATGTACGTGGTAGTACAATGTCGAATATATATGGAACTAAGAATATTATTTGTTCTGTTTGAATTTCAAACGATCTAATATATATTGTAAATAATTTGTGTTGTAGGGAAAAAACAAGTGAAGAATATGGGTGTGTATCTGCGTCCATTGGTTGACGAACTCAAGATATTATGGAATGGAGTTCCAGCTTATGATGCATCGGCACCCACTGACCAACGTTCTTTTCTCTTGCAAGGGCTTTTGCTATGGACAATGCATGATTATCCACGTACAATTTAATTTGATATCACCTATAATATATATATTCTACTGTATATCATGTGTTTGTATGTACTCGTCATGATTTTTCTTTAGCAATTCATGTTTACGCTCGGTTCATTATAATTATTCGAGGCGCACAGTGTTAAATCCCAACTAAATTCATGGTTTTGTGCAGGGCTTTCAGTTTGTTCGAGACTAGGCACAAAGGGGTACGCAGGATGTTCATGTTGTGGGCCGGATAACCTTGATGCAAAGCATTCAAAGAACGTTAGGAAAGATGATCTATCCCAACTACCGGAAATTTCTTTCTCTCAACCATCCATGGAGAACGCGAGGCAAGAAATTATTTGATGGGACCGTGGAGAGAAGACCTCCACCCATGCATCCCCCTGGATCATTTTGGAAAGCCCGATGGCAAGAGGTGCTGGATAAAAAACGCCGCTCAAGAGGTGTGGCATGTCCCGGCTCTCAATCTTCTACAAGTTGCCTTATTGGGAGGTACAAGTCCGAAATGCATTGGACCATACATATTTCATTGAATGTCATGACATATTCATATGAAATTGCACTGAATTCAAGGTTTATGACAAATTATATGGAAATTTCATGATGCGCAAGATCTAAAAAAATCGGCACTCTCCTTGATCCCATGCATATTGAGAAGAATGTGTACTGGCAAACTTAACAGGGGGGGGGGGGGGAGTAGAAACGCGGCGGTGATTCCCTTGGTATGCTACGAGAGCTCCAAGCCCAAAACCGTATGCCATGACTATGGCCTCAAGATGATGGTGTGGACATGAACAATGCTCCCAAGTGGAAGTATAGGGCGCCAACTTGGACTTAGACAAAGGAAGAATACAAGCAAGTGCGGACCACAATACAAACTATCCGGACCCCGACCGGGTATGGCACATCTTTACGGGGCAATTAGTTCGAGGATGCCACCACTGTGCATGGTTTGAAGTCCCATGACTACCACAACAATATACAAGACATCCTTCTCATTGCAATACGAGCTGGGACACTCCATGAGGGCATTCGGAAAGCCATCTATTGACTTGGTGATTTATTCCGTTGGCTTTGCACAAAAGAGATGGACGAGGTGGATTTTCCACGAATGAAGGTCGGCCACGGTCTTGTGTATGTTGGAGATGCATCTTCCCCCTAATTTCTTTGACATCCAAGTGCATTTGGTAGTGCACTTGGTGGAAGAGGCGGAGATTGCCGGGCCGGTCCATGCTCGGTGGATGTACTTTCTTGAGCGTTACATGAAGGAGCTCAAGGCACACGTGCGGCAAATGGCACATCCCGAGGGTAGCATGGCGGAGGGGTACACATTGCAAGAAGCTATGCTGTTATGTACGGAGTACATGAGAAGGGTGGACAAAGAGGCCCCTCCAATGTGGAAGGAAGAGGATGATGTGCGGAACAATGACATGGTTTTGCCCATCAAGGAGGGTGAAACTATCGAACACCGTGGTGGAGCAAGCACATGAATTTGTATTGAAGCGGAACACCCCTTGCATAGTGGAGTGGAAGGCAAGACATGCGGATGAGAATGCACGGCGGTTGGAAGCAAGTACAACTTGGAGGGCAATGCTGGAGTAGCCAACGTCAAAAGTGCACTTCAAATTTAACGACAAAATCTGAATATATAGCGGCATGTACTGCTACTAAAGAAGCCATTTGGCTGAGACGATTACTTGGGAGCATTGGCGTTCCTCAAGATAGGGCCACTATTTTACATTGTGATAGCCAATCAGCTATCAAGCTCGTGAAGAATCTTGAATTCCACCAAAAGACTAAGCATATGGCCGACATTCAGTATCACTTTGTCTGAGAGAAGTACAATCATGATCCAGCATGTGTACATTCATATTATGGCATAGATCGCTAATATTTTTACTAAATTGCATTGTGCAAAGATTTCAGCTTCCAGAAGTTTCGAGAGCTCATGGGTGTGGTACCTTTCCTGCAACGACGCAATGGCGTGAGCCTTGCGCGTGAGCGCGCGAGCGTACGCTCACGCAGGAGTGACATGGCGTGAGCCTGCACCCACGCTGACGTGGCGTGAGCGTCATGTCAGCAGGCTGATGTGGCGGCAAATGATGACGTGGCACTGTGCCGTCATCTGCCACGTCAGCATTAACATGCGTCGCCTATAACCGAGGATGGTCCTATGACCGTGGGATTAATGCAGGAAATCCTTGGCTGAATACAATGAAGACTACCATGAGGCCTACAATTGTAGCATCCAACATTGTGCAGTTACAAATGTTTGTTTCACCTTTACAATTACGAGGACGAGAAAATATCCTCACAAAGTGTGCGCCATAGAGGCTGCCACGGGAAGACCTTGCTCCCTCCCCAAATTACAATGAGAGTTAGGATCATCTTCAAAAGATGATTGCAGTGCATAGCGACAGGAAGACATGTAGACTTCGAACGGTGCAATGATGCATGTGCTTTTAAAAGTTACCACTCAGAGCTCACTTAGTATAGTTGGAAGCATAATGGAGGGATAAGGGACGCCATATCATTGCACCGCCGACGATGTTGCAAATGAATTGATTTGAATTTCACATTTCATAGCATGGTCGTCCATATACCACATTGCATAGTTGATGCTACCCATGTGTTGTATCCCGCTGCAATAGAGTATCGACCTCGTTGAAACTCAGAGTGGCCTGGTGAACGAAGTTGTCACGTTTGGGATCGCAAACCATCCTCTTCAAAAATATGAAATACAAATGTTTGCAAGGTATGAATTTACCTCTCTTGCCCAAACTAATTGATAGCATATTCACAAAATCAGGACATGTGCAATTGGGGAAATTGGAAACCGTGATGTCGTAGGCCCTGTCATGAACAGCAGATGTCGAAGTGATCATTGTGTACACCCGACCATATCCTGGATCGGGCACTTCCGTGGTGCTTGCAACACGAGCTTGGAGCATTTTTGCGGACTCCACTTTGCCAAAATGTTCAGCGGTTGGAGGGAAACGCCGAACGAGCTTTCCATCTCGTTTAGTTGGCCACAAGTGAGGATTTGCCGGAGGGACCCAAGAGGACGCAGAAGTAGTAGCACATGCATGCAGTTGGGGTTGTCTCGCAAGGGAAAAGCCTGCCTCCTCCAGCATTGCAATCTCCTGACTTGTGAGATGTGTTCCCACCTTGATGGGCCAAACGGTTGGAGGAGCTGGCTTCATCACCATGGAAGGACGCACAGTTCCATGCACACATCTGCCACAATCATCTGCGCAGAACCAGAACTTGTGGTTCTTGGCTTCTGGTTGACCGTATGGACACATCAAACCCGTGAAAGTCGGAGTAGGAGTCCGGGCACTACCTCTGGATATAGATGAAGTGCACTTCTCGAAATTAGTTGCCCTGATCGCTGTACATTTCACATGAGACCCTACACTTGTGCGTTCTATGTGCCAAACGTGGTCGGGGCATGCGGACTCAAGCACATCAAGGGGGTTGTTTCTCTCCTGCACCATTTCAGTGGCACTGTTTAATGCTGGAGTCTACCGTCGTGTTGGAGGTTCCTCCAGAATGGAGATTCCGGACATGGATCTGTCATGCAGGGGAACACGAGGCTTCGAGAAGTTATCACGGTCTGCCCTGTGCGAATCGGAATCCGAACCAGGTGGAATGTTCAATTTCCTCTTACACGAGCCGAATCTCTCCCCCCCTTCAAGATGTGGAACTCTAGAAACAAGTGGCGTTCCCTGGGCATACATGCTCACCGCCCGTGCTATTTTGTTTGGATCCCCAGATCTGTTTGCAGCACGCAACATCAACTCCAATTTGTTCGGACCCTTGCCACCAACCCCACCTCGCAAGAAATCACGGTATCGGGTTTGTTGTTGCAAGGCACGTATCAAATCATCTATTGTTGCCACATACAAATCCCGACCTCGTTTCCCAGACTGTTGCAACCATGCGTTGTGCACAATCTCTGCCAAATTGCAAGATGGCATGTCCGTCATTTCCTCAATGGACATGTTCTGCAAAGTGGAGAACCACACTTCAGAATAGTGCACAGGAAACAACATAAAGAAAACAATGAGTCAAAAATATAGAAAATAAATGTATGAATAAAGCAAGAAATAGAAGCCTCGCACCATTGTCATGGCTGCTCCCCACTGTCTGTACCGGAAGTGCCAAAACGCCAGCCAATCTTCCAATGCTCTCATACTCTCAAGCATTGCAGCTCCAGAAGAGAACCACCAGGCACGAATTGTCTGGAACAAAGTGTCCGCCTCCTTCATTGTTCTAGCATCTTTGTACTTTTTGCATAATTTACGGTGCTGAGTCTGCATCTCTAGTTTGATGTCCGACTTTGTATGTTTCTCCAGAGATTGTGTCCAATGGAATAAACATGTACGTTTTCCTCCCGGCATTGTCACTTTTGGGTCGCCCAATCCGAAGACAATTCGAACAGCATTGAAATTCGCCTGAGCACTATCCGCCATGAAACATGCGAAATTTGGAGATGGCACCCCATGGCAGCCCATAACACGTATCAAGGAATCCCACATGAGCTTCTGGGATTCCGTATCCTCGGATTGCATGTCACAAACTGCAATTGACATAACTCGTTGGTACATTGGATCGTAGACATGACAAGCCATTGTCGTCCAATCTTTCACTCGTTTCATATGATCAAACATAAGAAAACAATTCTACAAGTCCCCAGTCTTCTGCATCCGCTTCACGAGGCTAACCCCACTGCCCTCCCCAACAGTCGACATTTTGAAAAGAAATACTTTGATGGCACCTTGACTTGGGAAATCATTGTCCTGGATGTAGTCGTACTTGCTCAGTCGTTTCAATTCCAAAATGTTGTCTATGTAGCCTCTGATCCCAGAGCCCATTCTCAATGCATTGATCTGATGCCAAATGTTAGGTGAACTCAAAGTGGAGAAATGATCCATGACAAGGTCCAATGCTGCACCGTCAAGTTTAGTCCCCCACATAATCCCCTTCACTCAAAATATGGCTTTCCAAGAAGGACTTGTTTGCGCCAAGAGCAATTGCAGATGTTGTTGCGGATGGGTTTTTCTCGTACTCTTGTTTAATCAACCTCGATATTGTCTCAACACTCTCCGTGTAATCCCCCTTCGAAACAGGATGGTTATGGAAACCGAAATGCACACAAGCTCTTGTCATTGTTTTCAAACGGTGGACAACATAGTACATTCTTGCTCCGCACAGCCCCTGGCAGGATGGCACAAGTTTGCAGAATTTGCAAACAAAAATGTTTGCCGGTGGAGGGGCAGTCCCAGGCTTAAATGGATTTTCCGCCAGATCCTCCCACTCGCTTTGATTATGAACCCCAGACTGAAGAAAGTGTCTGCAATTCAAATTATCACACCTAAGGTGTCCATTGCAAACTGTTCTCCTGAAAACAAGCTTGTCGTCATTTTGAATATTGGATGTTTTTGTCTGCACCATGGGTGCCCGTCGTGTTTCTTGACCATTCCGTGCATCATGATTGTTACACCTCCAACTCGCGGAGGAGGAGGCAGCTTGAATAGGATATCACCATCAAAAGTCTCTAGCAGGAACTTCACAGGCACCTACTTCAAAGATTCCCAATCAATTCCTCGCAACTCACTTTTGAAACCTGCCATTTCTCCCATCGCACGTAGTTTTGGAATGACACTACAAATCTCTTCTTCATCTGCTTCTCCAACTACAGTAGGAAGGACTGGATTTGGAATTTCACTTATGTCATCATCGGACGAATCCGAAAGCTCAACGATTGGAGTAGAGGACGTCTGTTCTTTTTTCACCACCACATCCCTCTTGTCTTCAACGACTGAAGCAGCAGTCCCGGGCGTCACATATGATCCAAGGGACTTTCGCCGAGGCTCTCCAAGTACTCTGTATCAACCAGGGCGCACTCTCCACTGACTGACATGAGCCGTCTCATCACGATTTTGGAAAGGGTATTTCAACAACTTCCCTTCCAAATCGTATACCTCTTTCTCCAAGAAGATGGAGCCATTCTGAAGCTCAAACCGGGTAGCCAAGACATGTTCCAGAACAATTGCGAATCCATTGTCAAGGGCTTCCTTGGAGAACGGCACTGGTTTGTCGTTAGACAAGAACTCCGCTTTAGAGGAAGTCATCTTGCCTCCTCTCGTACGAAGATGCCTTGCTATCGCAACTCTTAAGTGAAATCTGTTGACTGAGGTCTCCAGAACACTATTGAAGAATGAGTAGAGAATATTGCGGAGAAAGCTCACACGATGATTGTGCACATTCTGTTATTCCTTCCAGACATGCAGCCGTCCATTTTAATTACTTTTTTTGTGGGCCCTATAGACAAAGTATCCCTAGGAGCAATTTCGGTAGTTGTTAAACCTTTATTCAGAACCTCATCAATAAACATAATAACCAGCCGACTTCTCGGAAGTGTGCCAAAGGATCTGAGGGTGGGATAGCAGATGAAGTAAATGCATCTTTATACTAGTACCAATGATCATGCACACCTGGAAAGTCCAAACTGTGAAACGAACGTGGGGTTGGCTTACAAGGATGAATGTGTATGATATCCAAAAATTTGTCAACCAACTCTCGTTCATTTACATTTATTTGTCTGAGATTGTGCGCCAAATGGCCCCATATTTTTTATTCCACGGTGCCAAGGTTCTCATGGCATAGGCATTGTCTGAGGCTGAGCAGTCAGACCAGCTAATTGTTTATTTGCAATGTTATATTCATCTATAATAATTGTCGCTGTTATTTTTTAATTATTGAAACCGTTCAAATAAACGACACGTCGTTCATTTTGGGCGACACACGTCAGACATCGATAACTACATTGCAGACGAACAGCTGTCCACTAATGGCTGGCAGGTGCACTAATAAGGGAACGACATTTGTGTAACGGTCACGCGAGAGGGAATCCGATGCTTCTAGAGACAATCCCCAATGCAAGCAACTCCGAAAGAAATCGAGAGTCACTTTGTGTTTCTAGTTTCCGCACTTAGAGGGAGAGAGGTAGTCAAGCTGGAGAGGGTTCCTTCTACGATACGAAAGAGAAGGAAGTCACTTTATTTTACTTCCCTTAGAGAGAGACTCAGAGCAAGAGAGCAAATGATGAGGCATCGTTTGATGGAGAACATAGGGCCACGACAGCAGGTGAACGCGGAGACTGCAACACAAGCGCAGACCGAGAATGAGGCTGCAGCTGTCACACAGTCAGAGAGAACAGTGAGCGTTGGAAACCAGACTGTGGAAGCAGAGCTTATTCGCAGGGAAACTGAAGGAGGTGGAAGTCCGGGGAACGCTGAACCGGGAGAAGGTCTACAAACCCTAGAGCAGACAGAAATTCCAGCAAATATGAGAGGGAAGAGGAAAGCTGCATAAGGGGATCCAAATTCAAAACCTAAGAAGGCGCCAGTAAGAGTTCTCTACCTTCCATTTCATGTTTACAGATCTACGAAGAGAGTGAGTGCAATATCCTAGAAAGTGATGGTCGGTACCGACCATCACTATGAAGCCATGTTGATTTGCTTTGTACTCCTCTGTTTATGGTTTTCCACACCAACAGTTTGTGACTGGCGGTACCGCCATTCACTGTTCTTCAGATCATAGAGTCAGTCTGATTGCCTTTCAAGCACTCTTTCTCTTTCATTCTGTAGCAGGAACCTGTGATTGTCGGCAACGTCATTCTCTTTCTTTTCAAAACTCTCATTCTGATACAACAGAAAGTGAGTGTCGGTGCCGACAGTAACTATGATCCAGTATTGACTTACACCAAACGCAATGCATTCCATTCTAGTGTAGTGCGAGTGTCGTTAACGCCATTCGATTCTCCTCATGAGCTTCCTGTACATGTATGCGTGGAGAGAGAGTGATGGTCGGCATATTCAATCATATAGTCTTGCATTGCATTTTCTCTGTTTCAGGTTGAACAGATTAGGGAAGTGGAATGGCAGTACCGCCAATCACTTTTTTTGAGACCATACTGTAGATTCATGTAGAGTATCGATTGCAAAGTACATTCCAGACAGACAAGAAACAGTGATTGTTTGTGATGATCATCACAATGGAGTCTCTCTGACTTAACTGCACTCACTTTCTGCCCTAAACTAGAGTGAGTTTTCGGTGCCGCCAATCACTAAGACAAATATTTCATTCAGAACCTCTCTGTACATGTTTGCCCAGAAACATAGTGATTGTCGGTACCGACCATCACTATGTAGTCATATTATTTTGGTTTGCATTTGTCTGGATCAGCTTTGCTTGTGTAGATGGTTGTGAATGTCAGTGCCGCCATTCACTGTTATTTGAGACGAGACAGACTGATGGTTGGTACCGACGTTCACTATTTGCACATAACTCACTGTCTGATTGGCATGGCATCGTGCAGAAAACTGTGAAGTCCAAGCAGACAAGAACAGAGGCAAAAGGATCTGGAGATGGGGACGAGTCTGCCAAGAGCTCTGAGAATAGCGATGAAGCAGATGAACCTGAAGTGCACTACCTTGACAAGGTGAATGAACTCATATCATTCCAGAAGGTAAACTCTCAGGAGGTTATTAGGGACATGCTCGTCTCTGGAGGGTGTCTGGACACCCCACTATGCCGGATGATATCTATGCCTGTTGTGCGTCCTCCTCTTTCCCATGACATTAAAAAATTGGAAACTGATTTCGTGCATGGATACAGACTTGGTGCACAAGTTTTTTATGTGTCACTGACGGATACAAATGGAAAAAGCACATTAGTGTCTCCTGAGATCACAGATACCTGGGATGAGTGCAGGAAGGATGTTAATGAGGAGTTCGAATTGGGCCTCATGATGGGAAGAAACACCCAGCAATTCTGCAACCACATGTTCTACGTCTGGGACGGCAACCACCGATTGCTGGAATGGATGGGATACATTCAGAAACATCACATATGTGTGAAAGACAAAGACAAGCATGTTGCTGTAGAGGCAGTGGTTTTGGATCCTGGAAACGACATCGCTAGGCTTCTTACACCTATGCACGACGTGAACAAGTAAGTCATCCTAGAGACTCCATTGCCTCTCCAATGTCTTGTTAATCCCACCAAAAAACGATGTTTACCAATGCATTGTTTCCAATCTTTTTGCAGATCGACAGAGAAATCGCATGTGACAACAAGCTTGGTCCACACACTGTTCCAAATTCAGAGGATTGGTCTGATGAAGCTCGATGATTTTCGCACAGTACTCCACCCCGATATAATCAAGAAGTGTGAAACAGGAAGAGCTGCAGGCACTTGGTATTCTTTGACTCAAGAGGCGTTTCTGGAGTACATGCATGCGGTAAGGCCGAGCCTGTACTCACTTGTCTTTCTGAATACATGTTTATATTTTGTTTTGTACTCATCCCTATTTTGATCAATGCAACAAGAACTGGCAGAGGCAGCTGAGAAGGGGAAATCCGAATACTACCGCACTACAACAGAGGAACTTAGGACATCAAAGGGTGTGGAAGCAGCAATAAAGAAGGAGTATGAAATCCGCAGAACCAAACTGATGTCCGCCTTCTCAAAGCAGCTTAGAATAGTAGATCCTGGCCTTGGTGATGAGTTCTTTCTGCATATCAAATCTCACTATGACAAGCATGTACACCCGGAGATGCAGTAGGAGAAATTGCACCGTCTGGCCATCTCCATGGTCGACCCCCAAACCAAAATAAGATGGCTGGAGATTTGGAACTCAAATCAGACAGTGAAGGACTTGAATCAGTTCCCAAAGAGCACTATACAGCCTGGCACAAAGGTGGAAGGAATCAGTGACATTGTGTTTGACAACTGGCTTCACAAAGCTACATTTTGGAGTCAGGTGTGTATTCAAAAAACTTCCATCTTTGTTGACTTCATGAATGTGATGAGTACCTTATTTCCAAAACTGACAAATGTACCATTTGCAGCTGGAGAAGCGCGCAATCATTGTGCTCGAGCAGACTTTGAAGGACTTGAACATTTCTATTGTTTCCCCGCCTCAAATGACATCGGAGGCATACATAAGGAAGTTGAGAGGTCTCACCTGGAGATACTATTTTTTCCGAGAGTTCTCCAAGTTTGGTAACATTTTACGGTCCAACGACTTCGACAGTCAAGTTGGGGGAGAGTGGACCGTGATGCGAGTTGTGTACAGGTGCAATGTCCTACTGAAAACTGTGTTGCCTCTTGTGAGAAATCGTTAGGCTTTGTTAGCAGTGTAATCACAGATCCAAAGTGAATGTCGGTGCCGACATTCACTTCTATGTTTGTGTCCTTCCAAAGCTAGAGATTGCATTCACCTGGATTATGAACTTAGGGTGTGTTTGCAGTGTCCTTGAATGGAATTTTGTGAATGTCGTTGACGACATTCACATCCAGAGCTGTTGTGAGCTCTTGAGATTTATTGTACGTTTTGTATGTTGAATGTCCTACTGGAAACTGTGTTGCCACTTGTGAGAAATCGTTAGGCTTTGTTAGCAGTGTAATCACAGATCCAAAGTGATTGTCGGTGTCGACATTCACTCCTATGGCTGTGTCCTTCCAAAGCTAGAGATTGCATTCACCTGGATTAGGAACTAAGGGTGTGTTTGCAGTGTCCTTGAATGGAATTTTGTGAATGTCGTTGACGACATTCACATCCACAGCTGTTGTGAGCTCCTGAGATTTATTGTACGTTTTGTATGTTCCATTGACTTTTTAGTGAGAGTTCCTCACTCGAGTTTTCTGAATGTCGTTGCCGACATTCACTTTCTTTGCAATGTGTTTTTACATTGATAGGTTTATTTCCAATAGGTTAGGGATATTTCCATGCAGAATATAAAGGGAAGCAAGTAGTTTAAAAATTGTCAACTCATTTCCTTCCTCGTTTTTTTCATTCTGTGCTAGTGGCATCATTCTCACTTCGTGCTTTGGTGGGTTGGGTTTTGTCTCGTGTTTCATAGGTACACGAAATATGTGCTTATGGATGGAAATCACCTCAGCGGTATTCCAGACTATCTTGACATGTGGTCGGACCCTGCAAACGATCCAACCATGTACACTGCAGGGATATTGAAGGACTGGAGTCCTTCTCACTTCAGAGACTGTGGTTGGTACCTAGACTGCCTACCTGAGCACACGACCTTTCAAGAGCAGCACATGAAAATATTTGAACAATAATGCTGAGATGCCGGTGCCTCTGGATGACGAGGAGTACCAAAGAAACATAGCAACATTGGCTGCCAAGGAGCCTGATGCTCAGGAAACGACGCAGAAGGGCAAGAAGGCGGGGCGCAAACCAAAAGACAAGGCTCCTGATGTCATAGCCAGGTCACCAGCAAAGCCAAAGGACAAAGACAAGTCCAAGGACAATCCCCCCCCCCCACCAACCTGTTCATGTCCTCCTGTCTGGTGCAGGAGCAACTTACCATGCATGCAAGGTAGGCGGAAGAAGCCTTTTTGGCATGGAGGGTGATTCTGACCTTTACAAGACAGTGCTCCTCCCCCTTTTGTCTGGCTCCACTTCAGGCACACAGACAGAGACGATTCAAATCCGAAATGATGACGATCCCGAGGATAAGCAGGTCGACAACGACTTTTCATGTGAGTAAGTCCTAAACCCACTTTGGAACCATATTCAATTTCTCGGACATCAAATTTACAGTAATAATTTTTTTCGGGTTGTGACTTGCAGGAAAGGCAGCGATGGATCTTCAGGAGATACCCCCATTTGTGGCGAGACTGTTTTTGACAGCCCCCTTTTCAATTTTCTGCTTCCTGTGTATGCCGAAGCAATGGCACTTCATGCGGCCGAGTCTCTATCCCCTGACTTTTTATTGCCCGGCCGCAGGTGTAGCCAGCGTAGATCCAGAGTTCTTAAATACTTAGACTTAGATGCAGAGGACGCAGGGATACATTGTACTGACTCTGAGTCAGATTGAACTTTGTTCTTTTAATGTTCTGTTTCATCCTCTTCGGAAAACATTGAATCCCCTTACTCCACTGTAGTTGTTCCGGCAGATAAAAATATATATATCAAAGAATCCACTTTCATTAAAATGACAATATGTATGAATCCATCCCACAAACCCCACTCACTCTTGTCATATCCATTGTCCATTCATCTACTGTGTATTCATGCGTTCTCCATTCATGAATGTTTTCCATTATTCAACATCCATTGTACATTCATCCACTGTACTATGTAATCCACCCCACAAACCTACCACCTCATGTCATATACATTGTGCATTCATCTACAGTGTATTCATGCATCCTCCAGTCATGAATGTTTTCCATTATTCAACATCCATTATACATTCATCCATTTTACTCTTACCCATCCCACATTCATCCATCTATTTATCATCCACTCTACATTCATCCATCCTTCATGCATCTGTTGCTTTCAGGTGGGAATGACCACGTCTTTTTATTATGTCGTCCAACTTGTTTCCGCGGTAAAGGGTGCTCTTCCGCAGGAATACACTCCACTTCTTCCTTGGCGCGTGGTGACGTGGCCTTCAAGCGCGATGACGTGGAGTGAGTCCCGTGATGTGGCATTGGCGGAAGGTGACATGGCGTGAGCGCAGTTGCGCTCACGCGACCAGGCTCACGCCAAGGATCCCTGCCTTTCCTGCATCTGATGGAACCCGTGGGATCTCACATTTCAAAGGGAAACAAGTGGGAGTGTAGTTTTATGGTGACTAAGTGGGTCTATCAGCATCTCGTTTACATTTAGCGCAGCGTAGTGAGGAGCGAGCTATCAGCCGATCATCTCTTTGTGTTTCCTTTTTCTTTTTGCAAATATGAAGGTGGACAGTTTTGGTGAATGAGTAGGAGTCCAAAACCACATGCTCCAAACCATCCAAAACCACATGCACCTCTGTTCAAACATGTGTCTTCTGTTTTTGGCATTCACCTAGTTCCTTGTTAGCCAAGTTTCCTTGAAGCAGGCGCTTTAGTTGTTGTAGTAATACTTCTCTAGTGCTGACATCATAGAGTATGCATCAGTTTGTATGCACAGATGTGCTTACATTGTGTTTCTACATGAAGAATGTGATATGTGTGTACTCTAACTGTGTATTGTTTATTAGTGTTTCATGTTATCTTGCAAGGTGCAAGACAAAATGAGAGTGTAGGCTAAATGTTCTTCAATGCAACGTGATTATTGCTCAAATGGACGGCGGCCTGTCAGATAGAGTTGGGGCAAGGTGTTGTGAAGCTACTATGGGTTTTGGAAATCTTCCCCCCACGTGCGCCAAGGCATTTAGCTGTTGGGGCTGCTATCATCGCGAATTGGGCTCAACAGTTGGATGCATCCATCACCTGAGCAAATTGTAGTGCTTCTGGGCGTCTTGAATGAGGACTATCTCATTGACAGTGAGACGCCCAAGGGTGTTCGATGGCCTAGCTTTCCTTAACCAGACAATTTTTTGTTATCTTTAATGGTGGAGGCAAGATGTTGAGGTGTTGGGCTAGGTCAAAAAGAGAGAAGAAGACAATCCACATGATTTCTCTGGGAAATGAATGACTTGCTGAGGACATGACTTCCGCGTGAGCGTGAGAGCTTACGTTCACGCGGAGGTGATGTGGCGTGAGCGTAGGCTCACACCAGCTGATGTGGCGTGAGCGTGGGGTCGCGCTGACGTGGCGTGAGCGTGAGGTTGACGTGGCGTGGGCCTGCTGACGTGTCAATATCCGGCTGACGTGTCAATATCCGGCTGATGTGGCAATCATCAGAATAACGTGGCATTTGGACAACTTGCCAGATGCCAGGTCATCAGAAACATATAGCACCTATAGCCGAGGGGCCTATAGTGCTGGACATCCATCACAGGGCCAGTTTCTGCAACACTTCCCTGCCCACCTACCTGCCCTTGTGCTCCCTTCCCCCTACCCCTTCCTTTCCCCACACCACCAGCAACATCCTTTCCCTTTGCCTTTCTACCTTTACCCGGGGTATCCTGAGCGGGAGGCTCCTTCTCTGCAAGAGTCCTCAAATTTCTATCATGAATGTCGAGGTCGGCTACTGCGGCGGTGGCTGCTATACGTTCATTCTCTCTCCTCAAAGACACCTCCTGAGCTGGGTTCTTAGAAGCAGGGCAATCCAAATACCAACCACATGCAGAAAGATGGTCTGGGCCCCAGTCATGCAAGATCCCCGTAGTAAACATGGTCTGGTTGCCAGCAGGGACAAGCCAAAGGTCCACGAAATCAGGATGTTTGTCCAAGCAGTTCTCTGCCATGAGAACATACTTTATGTACCTGCAGGAACAGAGACAGCCTCATTATGCAATACAATTATTGTCTCTCATCTTTTCCACCACATCACGAAGACCCCCTAAAAGAGTATGCGGCACAATTCACTGCAACCACCGCACACAAAATAGCCTGAAGGGCCCAGGGTGTGCACGTTGGTGTTACTACACACGGATAGAACAAATGAGTGTGCGGCACCTCAAACTCATATGAGCCAGGCCAAAACAGGTTGGATGGAGGAGAGAGTGTCTTTGCAAAACAAACAAGCACAGTCCATTTCGCACCTGTAAAGGCATCATTTCCAGGCTTCCTCTCCTTTCTCTTGCTGGTCAAGCTCATTTGTTTGACTGATGCCACCCTCCTTGCTGAACTCTCTGACGAAACAAGATTGCCACACTGTGGCTCTCCATTTCCTCATGTATGCTTGGAAGGAGACCTTCGGTGCTGTCATGGTGATGCCATAGTCAGCCAGCTGCGTATGTAGAACCGACCGGGCCCTTTCCTCCAACAGCAAAACAATTCAAAATGCAAGAATGAACCTAAAAACAATCACAGCCAATGTAACATGGAAAGAGAATGACAGAAAAGTGAAAAGAAAGTGACACAACAAAGGACATCATACCTGGCTCCAGTAAGTGGCCTTGTGAAGCCATGTGTCCATCACATTGTCATTGACAGGAATGACACGCTGGGTCTTCTTCTCTTTCTCTGGCCTGGGAAACATGTGGGTATCCCTAACAGTGGGATCGGAGTTCCATATCTGTAGCTACTTCACCTTCTGTTCTGAAGACACAACGGCGGTAGACAACCTGTGTAACTTCTCCTGGGCCATCTCCGGCTTGCCTGGCTTGTTGTAATGGTTTTTCACCTCTTGAAGAAACTGTGGTCCGAATGATGGGCAATTCTCAACTGCTTAACAAAAGCACTCATAATAGTCCTTCTTGTGGCGGTCATCTCTTGCTTGATGTGACTCTCAACCCCCTTTGCTGTCCTTCTCTCCTCAGGGGTAGAGCTGTAGTATTCTAGTTTGCCACGTTGTCCTGCATCTGCAATGTCTTGCTGCAAGGGAATGCACGAGAGTTGCATCAACCCAAGGGCAAGGAAAACACACAGAAACAAACATCTGGAAGCAAGATATCAAAAGGCCAGATGATGGAAGATGTATCTCACCGCGTACATATACTCCATGAAAGCCTCACGGGTCATCGAGTACCATGTTTCTGATGTCTTGGAGCTTTCGCACTTCTTGTACGTCTCTGCTGAAAGGATGGTCTTCAAGTTGGTCAAGGGCATCTGCCTGATCCTTTGTATTCTGTACAGTGTGTGAACCAGACTCGTTCTCACACCAAAAAACAAGGAAAAAAGAGGGCTCCAACAGTGTGCGTTGACGCACACTGTTTGAGCTGCCAGATAAGTGTGGATTGAACCTAACAGAGATGCCCTTTGTGGCCGATTTTAACATGAAATAAAACAATGAGAAGGGGGGCTCAAACAGTGTACGTTGACGCACACTGTTTGAGCTTCAAAATAGGGGTGGATTGAACCAGACAGAGAGGCCTTGTGTGCACAATTTTCACACCAAAAAACAAGGCAAAAGGGGTGCTCAAACAGTGTGCATTGACGCACACTGTTTGAGCTGCCAGGTAAGTATGGATTGAACCTGACAGAGATGCCCTTTGTGGCCGATTTTAACATGAAAAAATAATGTCAAGTGGGGGCTCAAACAGTGTGCGTCGTCGCACACTGTTTGAGCTTCCAAATAGGGGTGGAATGAACATTACAAAGAGGCCCCTGTGTGCACGATTCTCACATGAAAAAAACTATGACAAGGGGGGCTCAAACAGTGTGCGTTGACGCACACTGTTCGAGCTTCGAAATAGGGGTGGATTGAACCAGACAGATAGGCCCTGTGTGCACGATTTTCACATGAAAAAAACTATGACAAGGGGGGCTCAAACAGTGTGCGTTGACGCACACTGTTTGAGCTGCTAGGTAAGTGTGGATTGAACCTAACAGAGATGCCCTTTGTGGCCGATTTTAACATGAAAAAACAATGTCAAGTGGGGGCTCAAACAGTGTGCGTTGCCGTACACTCTTTGAGATTCTAAATAGGGGTGGAATGAACCTTACAAAGAGGCCCCTGTGTGCACGATTCTCACATGAAAAAAACTATGACAAGGGGGGCTCAAACAGTGTGCGTTGACGCACACTGTTCGAGCTTCGAAATAGGGGTGGATTGAACCAGATAGATAGGCCCTGTGTGCACAATTTTCACATGAAAAAAACTATGACAAGGGGGGCTCAAACAGTGTGCGTTGACGCACACTGTTTGAGCTGCCAGGTAAGTGTGGATTGAACCTGACAGAGATACCCTTTGTGGCAGATTTTAACATGAAAAAATAATGTCAAGTGGGGGCTCAAACAGTGTGCGTTGCCACACACTGTTTGAGATTCCAAATAGGGGTGGAATGAACCTTACAGAGAGGCCCTTGTGTGCACGATTTTCACATGAAAAAAACTATGACACGGGGGGCTCAAACAGTGTGCGTTGACGCACACTGTTTGAGCTGCCAGGTAAGTGTGGATTGAACCTGACAGAGACGCCCTATATGGTCGATTTTAACATGAAAAAAACAATGAGAAGGGGGGCTCAAACAGTGTGCATTGACGCACACTGTTTGAGCTTCAAAATAGGGGTGGATTGAACCAGACAGATAGGCCATGTGTGCACAATTTTCACACCAAAAAACAAGGCAAAAGTGGGGCTCAAACAGTGTGCATTGCCACACATTGTTTGAGCTTTTAAATAGTGTTGGATTGAACTAGACAGAAAGGCCCGTTTGTGGCTGATTTTCGTATAAAAAAACAAGCACAAAGTTGGGGTTCAAGCAATGTGCGTTGCCGCACACTGTTTGAGCTTCTAAATACGGGTGGATTGAACCAGACAGAGATGTCGTATGTAGGCGATTTTCATATCAAAAGTCAAGCACAAATGGGGTCTCAAACTGTGTGCGTTGCCGCACACTGTTTGAGATTCCAATCAGTGGTGGATTGAACCAGACAGAGAGGCCCAAATTGGCCAATTTTCACATAAAAAATGAAGCACGAAGGTGGGTCTCAAACAGTGTGCATTGCCGCACTCTGTTTGAGCTTCCAAATAGGTGTGGACATCATTTGTACCTTTTTTTTTGCTGCTCCAGAAGACTCCCAAATCGCCAGAGACCCTTTGCGCTTCGGACTGCTTTCTACGCCGAGCATATTCTGGAGCAACTCCCCCATCCTCTTTTCCACTATCTACTTCTTCAAGAGGCCATCAGCAACATCATCTTCGGCGTCCGTCTCTCCCTCGGATGTAGTCTCCTCCTCACCTGTTCTTGGAAGTATGGCGGGTTACTGATCTTCTCCAAAATCCTGCTCTTCCATTGCCAAACTTTCCTCGTTGCCCTCTTCTTCCTCCTTTTCCTCTTCGTCTACTCTTTCCATCCTCATTCTATGTCTGGCTCTATTCCTGTCCCTAGTGCTCGTAAAATATAACAACTTCCTTCTCTTCCTCCTCCGGTGGAAACAAGGGCTCCCCATGCTGCCTCTAGAGCTCTCCAGTTTGACATTTGCAACAAGGGTTGCTTTGGCATGTAACCAAAATAAAAATTGGACACTGTTAACTGTATTTGGATGCGGGTATCATCATTGTGTGCGAACGGAATTCATCCATTTCTGCGTCTTTGTATTATCCAAGAAAAAAGTGGTGGCACTTCCTATGCCGTTGCATGTACTTGTGATATATGTCCAGATGTACTTCACCGGCTGCCAATACATGGTAGTCTTCTTGCATTCTTTCAAATTCGGAAGTGCCGTCAAAATCTATTGCTAGTCCAATTTCGAGCAGTACTTGCAGATTCGTAATAATTGTGATGCTTCACATATGCATCCACGTATGTTGTACTGTCTACCTTGTGGTTTGCATTTTGCCGTCACCGTCGCAATGCGGTGATTCGGTATAAAGGTTTGTGTCGGCAATGGTGTTGTGTTGCACACATTTGTGCGAGGTGACCCCCGAAGTGTCAGTGTTTGTGCTGAGTTCTTCTGGCGGAGCACAACCTCATTAGATTCGGGGTTTCCTCTTTACTGGTCTCCAGCGTCGTTGCCGTCTTTCCATAATGGATGGTTTCATGTCATGTTCAGGGTTTTCTTTTCATCCAAATACAGTACGGCTTCTTGTGGCTTCTTGTCTTTGAAAACAGTTTTTTCTGGTTAGTGTCTCTCAGTGTGGCTGACTGAGGAGTTCGGTGCAGACTATCTCCGTGCATGTCATTATTACAAAAGATTGAAATCCCCAAAATCCGTTGCATACATCGCCCGCAGTCATTGGGCATGACCTACCCTTATTCACCTCAGTTCGTTGGTGGTGGATCCCCTCTCGAGAATTACGGGCTATCAGTTTGGGGGACCCTTTGTGGATCGCAACTTTGGCTCAGAGTATGAAAACATATCCAGGGAGGGAGACAGACTTGCTAGATTTCATTCCAATGCAGATAGTCTTCTACTGACTGCCACTGCAGATGACGATGGGTTTGCAGTTGTTCATGAAGATGAACTGGTTACAGTGTTCCCTTTGGAGATGGGTTCTCTGCTTGTTAAAAAAGAAGTGTATGACGAGGATGGGAATTTGGATTCTGGGCACTTGCAGAAACCATTGCATGGCGAGTATGGGAGGAAGTGGAGAGTCCTTCCAGGCACTTACCGGGTCCTGGAAAAAGAGAGAAGACAATCAGCAAGATCAATAGTTACCCCTGGCACTGCAGCATCGGTCGTGCAGCAGAAGGGCACAGTTCATGTGAAACAAGTGTCGTGCGCATACATACCGCTACACAACTACATCGTTGTCCAAACCACACCACGCATATATGCACAATAAAGTAGTTTGCCACAATGATAAGAAACTAAGAACACACTGTTCACACAAGAAACATGAAATCCACCACCATCACTCTTTAAAATAGTAGTCAAGCGAGGGGCACCCCAAGCTATGGGGACTCCACCCCACAACAACCTATCCTCCCTTCATAAGCACACTCAAATTCTGAACGATGAAGGAGCTCGGTCGTGCAGGCTCAACTCGAGAGAGATGAGCCACACGGCTGACGCTCTCATGAAGATAAGACGGTTCAGGTGTCAAACTAAACTTGACACCTGACTTAACACTTGAACTAAATCCAAGTGTTAAATACAAATAACTAGCTTTATTCTAGTTAGTTTCACACTGTGTTTATTTAACTTGACAGCTGTCGTGCGCATACATATCGCTACACAACTACATCGCTGTCCAAACCACACCACGCATATATGCACAATAAAGTAGTCTGCCACAATCGCCCCCCTAGTTGGTGGATAGGTCCCTCTAACTCCAGATAGCTACAAGATGTAATAGCCACAACCGTACTAAGTCCTTTATCACTGTCCTTATTGTACTCAAACTCTTTAGACCAAGAGGACGGGTACAAGAGTAGCCCCATCATTAGTCGTCGTCTTGCAATCTGTGAACTTGAGCCAGGATCTTGTGTGTTCAAGGTCTCCTTGTAGCTTGGCCTTGCGTTTCTTGTTAGCCTTCCATGGTTGTGTCCACTCCCACTATCCAATGCAATGTGGACATAACCAATCCCCATCCGGGACCATCTCAAGAGGTGGAGTCAAGCATCCCATATGCCAACCTCTAGAGCATCGATCACACACCAGCATGGTGGTTGCCCCTCTAGCAGACCCACACAACATGCACCTCAAACTTGCAGATACCACTGCCAGGTTTGGGTCAATCCTGCCATCGACATTCGGAAGGTGACATGGCGCACAATTACGCACATGGTCCTTCCAAGTTATGCCATCCCGACCCTCCAAGATCAAGACGCCTGAGGGCAAGACCTCTCGAACCCTCAAAATAACACGTCATGCAGTCACATCCAAGGTCGTAGGAGCAGTCTGCTGCAGATAGACATAGTCACCAGGGTTGAATCTCCAAACCCCAGGACGATAGCCCCCACTCAATGTATCACGATGTTGGGCAATGGCAAGGTTCTCGAAAGCCATGGGCATGACTTTCTTGAACAACTCTGCACGCTGATCACATGCACGTGCCCAAACGTCCGGATCGTCAAGGTTAAGAACTGTAGTAGCTTCTCTACGAATGGATGTAGGCAAATCCGGCTCTCGGCCAAAGAGAAGCAAATGCTGCTTGCTTGCTGAACCTGTAGCCCATGGCTAACCAGGGTAACTGAAGGTCCCAATCTTCTAGGTGTCCCTTCTGCAAGCCATACTTGCGCAAACCCCTCTTTACTGTCTGAACAACTCTCTCTGCCAAGCCATCGGCCTCAGGATGATCCCGAGAAGTGGTGCGGTGGTCTATCAAGGCCTTGTCACAGAAAGCCTGAAACTCCCCCAAGAACTCTCTCCCTTGGTCCGTGAGTACCTCAGCTGGAGCACCGAATTGGCTAAGTACACAATCCAAGAATGCATACGCAGCTCCCTCACTAGCCTTATCAGGCAATGGAACCAACTCGATCTACTTGGAGAAGTGCTCCACCATCACCAACACGTACTTGTTGTGGCGCATGGTCAGTGGCAACGGCCCTGCGAAGTCAAGACTCCACCTGTAGCCCAATCCCATGATCGGAAGAGGGTGCAATTGTGGAGTAGGGGCGTTGAATGAAGCACGCACCCTGTCACACACCATGCACCTAGCCACAAATTGTTGCATCTCTGTGTGCATACCACGCCACCAATATTGCACCTGCAGTAGACTATGAGTGCGTCGCACCCCAAAATGCCCCAACTCCTCATGGGCATGCCGCACTAACCGTGCCCGTTGTATTGGGTGAGGCACAATCCTCACTTGACCATCCTCCCACACTCGGAGCAGGTGTGTCCCCTCCCACTTGAACCTCTTGGCTCGTTGTAGGATCCGATCCCTCTCCTTGGCAGTCACAGTGGCTGCCGTGTCTCCAGTGCAGAGATAGTCCAACACAGCTGAATCCTCATGTATATCTTTGGCGTCACCTTGCTCATTGCTGGCCTCAGGGTCCTCAGACACTTGATCTACAGTCATCCCTGTTGCAGGTCCAACCTTGGCCTTCCGCTACCACGATACACAGAAATGCAGATGCATGTCATCCGGGCACCATCTCCTCATCCGTCTCACCATGCCACCGAGCTCCAGTGTCATCCTGCTGGCTCGTACATGGATTGCGACTCAACCCATCTTCATTGCGATTGACCAAACCTGGTCGATGCACAACCTGAAAGTCATACTCTTGAAGGATGAGTGCCCACCGTGCAAGCTTCCCCGTAAGCTTGTCTGACTCCATCAACCACTTGAGTGGCTGGTGATCCGTGACAAGGGTGAAGAGATTGCCGTATAGATAGCACCTGAAGTGTGCCACGGCCCACACTGCAGCTAAGCATTCTCCCTCATATGAGCTATACTTAGACTCTGCACCGTTGTTCGAGCGGCTAGCATAAGCCACTACGAACTCTCTTCCCTCATCATCCACCTGTGTGAGCACCGCTCCAAGCCCTAGCATGCTCCAATCTGTATGCAGCTGAAAAAGACGCCCCCTGATAGGTCGTCTCAAGATGGGCGCCAAGGTCAACCTCGCCTTGAGCTCTTGAAAAGCTTGTTCTTGCTCATCTTCCCACTGCCACTCCTGGTCCACTGTGGTCAGCTTGGTTAGAGCCTTTGCAATGGCACTAAATCCCTTAACAAACCGTCTATAATAGTTTGCTAACCCCATGAAAGCTCGAACTCGGCTCACATCCGTGGGGTGTGGAATCTGTGCAATGGACTCTACCTTAGTATGCTGTACCCCCAATCCTCCAGGATATATCATGTGACCCAGAATACTCAATCTGGTTGTGGAAAAACTTGCACTTCCCCGGATGTAACTTCAATCCGTGCGCCCTCAAGCGCTCAAATATCACCTGAAGGTGTCTCTCCTGCTCCTCCACCGTAGCACTAAAGATGATGATGTCATCTATGTAGCACCGAACAAACCCCACCCCTGCTAGAATCTTGTCCATGACTCTTTGAAACTCAGCGGGAGCGTTTTTAAGCCCAAATGGTAAGAACCGCCACTGGTATAGGCAATCCTTCCCGTGCTCATTGATCCCCCAGAATGCTGTCTTCTGCTTATCCGCCTCCTTGATCGGCAACTGGTGATATCCGGATCGTAAATCCAAAGTGCTAAAGACCTTGGCATGCCCAATGGCATCAAAGATCTCCTCTGGTGTTGGCATAGCATACCTATCGGACTTGGTCTGACGATTTACAGGCCGGTAATCACCGCACATACGTCTCTCTGTCCAATTGCCATAGACATCCTTCTTGGCTGGCATCACTGTGGCTGAAGCATACTCTCCTCCAGATAGCTCCACCAAACCAGCCTCCCAAAGGTCCTGAGTTCTCATCTGAATTAAGGACCTCTCCATGTCACTGTATCTATAGGGTCTCCGAAAGATTGCCGTGTCAGTAGCCAATTCAATGCGAATCTCTTGACCCTTCAATGCTCCTAAGTCCTTCAAACTGAAGGCAAAGCAGTTCCTGTAAGCCCTCAAGAACCGCCATATACGTCGTCTCTCTCTTTCGGTGACTATAGGTCCAACATCAGGCTCCAAGTTGTCCTCCGTGACTGCAACCTTGAGTCCAGCAGGCTTAGAGGTAGGAGACGCGTCCCGTGGTGCTATGCTGCAACCTCTTGCGAGCAGTGACCACTGCCTTCTCTGTCAGTGACAATGTCTCATCTGCCCCATCATCCCATCCTTGAGGACCTCCTCAACCCGAGAAAAATCCCCAACCTGATCCATCACCGCCACCTTGGCTGCCAACTCCTTCTGAACCTCGAGCACCTCCCACGTGTGCCATGGATGCGGCCTGCACCTCGTGGTCCTCACCTGCTCGCCCCCACTTGCTGCCTGTACCGTCTCGGTAGGCAGGGAGACCATGAAAAGAAGTGTACTCCGTACTCTGCGCTGCTCAGCCATAGCCAAGCTGATAATCCAGGTCAAGCAATTGAGATCCATTGCTTGCCCCAACACCTGACGACGTGATGCCTCAGAAAGAGATGGCACCGCCGTGGTACCGGTGGTAAAACCCATCGCCCACTCGCGCTCGTCAGCATTGGGCTCCACTAATTGTTGCAATTGGCTATCCCACAAGAGGCCAGGTCCACCATCCCAAAAAGCATGGGATCCTGGGAAGCTGAGCAGTGTAGGGTAATCCTGCTCGTGGTTGACCCACCTTGTTGACCACTGCCAAAGGCGAATGGTCAGCGTGTCTCACACGTTGAGACTGCCTCCCTGTGTCCAAAATGCTATCCACTGTGAGGTGTGCTGGCCGCTGCACCCCATCAAATGCACGCTTGAGCAGTGCAGGTGGCATCAAGTTAGTCCACCATAGCCGTGGACGATGAGCCCATGACCCCACTGCAGCTGCATCTAGCAGCACTGCTGACCCAAGCCACGACCGGACTTGATGCACACTGGCCATCACCCTGGCCCGAGAATCACCCATCAGTGGCACATTCTCCAAGATGTATGCTGGAGATACAGCTTGATGAAGCTGCAAGTGGCGCAAAACCCGCACCATCTCCCAAAACAGCCCCGTCCTCGAGTCTCGCAATCCATTGCCATGCCTGACTGATGAATGCCCTTGGCAGGGCCAACCTGCCACTACCAGATCAATGGAGCCAACTTGCTCCAAATCCTGCGCCCCCAGCAACAAAATGTCTGCTAACAAGGCTTGTTGGTATCCACGAACTGCAGACACTGGCAACAAATCAGGGTACTGCTGTACCAACTGAGCAACATGGCGTAGTGAGACGCGTCGTGCAGTCTCATCCCTCTCCTCATACAGGTAACGTTGAACTCGTACACCTGCCTGCAGTACTGCAGCCAATCCAGTGCTGATCCCGCCAAACAAGTCCAGAAGGCATATGTCTTCATCCGGGCACTGCCACACAAGAGGTGTGGTGTCCAATGGCAACAACTGAGGTGGTCTTGGTGCAATCACCGCACTCTCCTCTTCTCCTGACGGTACGAAGGCCTCTACCCAGGCTTGTTGTACTCGTCCATCAGCAGCCTGCTGCAAATCCTTGCTCGTACCCCACAATGGAGTGTGAGCAACCATGGCAGACAACTCCGCCGTACCATGCATGTCATCCTACTCTGCTGGAGGTGGCACATCCTCTGCATGGGCATTGCCTTCCAGCAACTCTCCAGGCCAACTAACTGCAGCTGTAAAAGCGGCTAGTGTTGGCATCTTGCCCCGCTGGGCAGCCGCAATACCCCCAATGAATGTCACAAGGAGCTGTGCTCGACGACCATCCCCTGACTGCCATCCAGGCCTGTAGGATGCTGACTCCTCCCAAAAATCCAGGGTGAAACCCATGGGATATAACACTGCCCCACCAACGAGAACATCGTAAGAGACCGCGTCTGTCACAATGGCCTTGGCTCGCATCACTGAGCCATCTATAGGATGATCTGGTTGCAGTCTAATGGCCAACTCACGCCGTGTCATGCCCCGAGCCTGCTCTGATCCTCTCAGAGATGTCTGTATCTGGAAAGGACAAGGCTCCATATCCACCTCCATGAGGCCCAAACCTGCAATAGCAGCTCTGCCCAACATCAGTGGCTAAGCTCCCGAGTCCAACAAGACCTGCAGTGGCCTGTACTTCTTGCCTGCCGGTCCACTCAAAGAGAAAATGTCATCCTGGTTGTCTAACAAGACAACTCCAGGTGTCACCATGGCACGCTCAAAGGCTGGCCTAGCTGGCTGCTCCGTCAACCTGGCAGCTGCAGCTTGCCATGGCGCAGCCGTGGCAGTCTTGACCCTCAAATCCGAGGATCCCTCTGCCACTACACCTTCCAGTAACTCTGCAGAAGATGAAGTGACCTCCCCACTCTCACAGAGTGTTGCTGCTAGTCTGAACACCGCAGCTGGTCTTACCCCCGGCGTCGCAATCATGGTTGCTGAAAACAGTGGGGCTTGACACACAGAGGTGGCTGCCCCCAATAACACACCGGCTGCACTAGCCTTGGTAGCAGGTGTCAGTGATGCACGTGTAGCTCTCCCCAATGGCATAGTAACCTTCGTCTCGGTAACAGTCGGGCGAGAACTAGGTGCCATGGATGGCGTCGACACTGTCTCCGCCAATGTGAATGACTGAGGAAGCCTCGCCTGACGGCTTGCCTCCCCACGCTGTGGATCCAACTCCACCTCTGCACCTCGTGGCTCAGGAACTCGTGCTGCTCCTCGAGTCACGGCTGCAGCAGACTCCACCTGCTCTAGTGGTAGTGCTACTCCGCACATGAATCCCATGCCTCCCATATCTCCTCCTTCAGGAGCAGGAGGTGGACCATCCTGCCTGGGAGCCGGTACCACTTGAGCTGTAGCCATGGCAGCGAGCCTCTGTTCTAGCTGCTGAAGCCGGTTGGCCATGCCTTGGTCAACACCCTGACCTCCGCGTACTTGGCCATGTTGAGCTTGCCCTTGGCCTGCACCTCGTGCTCGGCCACCTCGTCCTCTCTAGGCTGGTCCACCTCGCCCCCGGCCACCATTGTTCCCTTGGAACTGGCCTGGGCGCAACTCAGGATGCAAGTCATAACACTGGGCATCTCCATGCCCATACTTGCCACAATGCCCACACTGCAACTGTGCAGGCTGTGCTGGTGCCGGCCTTTTGCCACTCTCTGGGCAATCTCTCTTGACATGGGGTCCTCCACATGTCCAACATATCACCCCTGGTTGCTGTTGGCTTGCAAAAGATGCTACTGGCCTCTGCACCTGAGGTCCCCTGTAAGCTCCATGAAATTTGGGTTGGGAAACCTTGCCCCCCTGACCACGCTATTGGGCAGTCCTTTGTGCCTGTGGGCTGGCAGCTGCGCCTCTTGCAGGCATGTTTTTGCCAAATCCAATGGTAACAACTCGCTCCTCCACCATGTTGAGCTCAATCCGCTCAGCCAGCAGAAACACATCTGCTAATGTGGGTTGGGCTGCTTCTAACAGGGTTGCATCCCGCACCCTTCTCCTGAGCTCATTGTCCAAAATTCCATACCAGAACTGGATTGCCTGAGCTTCAGTAACCCCTTGGGTCACACTTATCAAGCGCCTCATACGAGTGTACGCCTCTCGCAGGCTCTCACTGGGTTTGCGCTGGAAGTCTTGCAAACTTCGCAGCTTCTCTGTCCGTACACCTTGGTAGTTCTTCCGCATCTCCTGGAAGAACTCCACCACCGGGTTGAATCTAGGCACATGTGTTGTAGTCGTGGCAGGAGGAGGAGTAGTAGCACCTTTTGAACTGGTACCACCTGCAGAAGTACCGACACTACTTGTTCCACTACTAGTGCTGGCAGTAGGAGATATTGGTGCTGATGCAGCTACTGGTCGCGTCGTGCCTCGAGTAATGGAGACGTAGTCAGGTGACCAGTACATCCTCCACTCCTCAATCTCTGCTTCATGTCCTTGCCTGAACTCGTGGTAATCGTCTATAGGTGGGCCTTCCAAATGCTGGAACAGTCCATTCCACGCCATGAATGGGGTGAACAGCTGTGGATTGCGCATCTGCTGCAAATCACACCAGCTGTCGAACTCCTGGATAAAGTCATCCAGCTCAATTGTGCCCACAGCTCCAGAGTACCTACAAGGCCCCTTGGTAGCTCCATACATCTCCTCCATGTCGTCCCACAACAATGGCGAATGAAACTGCACACCTTTTGATGAAACCTCCGAGTCTGTGTCTGACTCTACACTAGTTGAGGGTGGAGGTGAAGGTGGTCTGAACCGAATACCTCGTCTTGTGAAGCCACTCTCACTGTTACTGCCTGTAGCCGTACTCCCCTCAAAACCCTTGGGTAACTCCGTGATGACACTCACAATGTGCACCTCCCCCACGTGACACTATAAGGCTCTAATACTAATTCTAATAGTGACACGGGTGGGCACCTGTTGCAGTTTAAGGGTCATATCCCAGTGGCTCTGGGCACCTACACCTGCATCCACCGCAAGAACTCCTATGGTTGGCTGGTCATCAACCCAGTCTCACCATAGAAGAAACACTGGTGGTCTTGCTTGTCATCATTCCAGCCTCACCACCGACAGCATACTCTAGGATTGACCGGTGATCAAATCAGGCCTAATCCCTATGAAAGCAAGTGCCCACACAAAACCAACATGGCGCACAGTCAAGCATACAGGTGTTGGGGGGGATCCAAACACAAGAAATCAAAACATCAACACCCCCACACCAAAATCCATTTGCAATGCTGATACTGCAGAATATCCCAGCCCAAAACCCCGGACTGACTGGCCTCCACCAAGAGAGGCTTTGGCAACTACAAGTACAAAGTAATTGTCAAGTTAAATAAGCACAGTGTGAAAAGAACTAGAATAAAGCTAGTTATTTGTATTTAACACTTGGATTTAGGTCAAGTGTTAAGTTTAGTTTGACACCTGAATGGCCTTATCTTCACGAGAGCGGCAGTCGCGTAGCTCATCTCTCTCGAGTTGAGCCTGCGCGACCGAGCTCCTGCATGTGTTTAGGTTTGAGTGTGCTTATGTAGGGGTACAGGTTGTTGTGGGGTGGAGTCCCCATAGCTTGGGGTGCCCCTGGCTCGACTTCTGTTTCAATGAGTGATAGCGATGGATTTTATATTTCTTGTGTTGGGAGTGTGTGTCCTTTTTAGCTTGTTTATCACTCGAGAGAGATCAACCATCTAGTTTTCTAGTGCTAAGCTAGATATGATGTTTGTTTTAGCACTATTATAATATACCTTGGTGTGACACAAGTCTGTGAATGATTCAACTGAGTGTTTAACCATTCCGGAGCGGCAGAAAGCTATTAAGCTCGCGGCGGATACTTCACTTGCAGTTACTGCTAGCGGATCTTGCTGGAGTCACGCATTTAGTAGAGATCTTGCTCAGGCCACTGGAGATGAATGCTGCCTGATTGATTCATCAAGTAACGACGGGTTAGAGGTTAGCTCTTTTTCGTGCCTAGATTCTTCTGCAGCGATCTTGTCATCGTCTCAGGGCTGCCGTGTGGAGTGGAGACGAAGGGCTTGCCGTGGGTGACTCCAAGCCAGCCCATTTTTTTGGATTGAAGAGGCCTGTGAGCAAGGGTACCATTTATGGAGAGCCCAAGAATCAGGGTATTACCCAGCTCAAGTTTCAGCGAAGCCTGCGGTCTGTAGCTGAGGAGCGGCCAGGCAGAGAGACGACTACAACGAGAAGGAAGAGATGGTAATGCCGGTATCGCAGGGCACTCGTCAGTAACTGCCCGACGCCAGCTGTTATTCAGCCTTTCTGTGGCACTTGGAGCACTAAGGTTGGGCAATGTTGATCTTCCTGCAAAAGCAGCAGTTTCAACGAGAGTAAAGCTCAAAGATGTTGAAAATCCCAAGCTGCAGGATGCTCTCAGGGCGGCGGTTGCTGGAGACCTGGAAACTGCTGAAGAATTGTTTTCAGCTTTGATAGATGAGGATTCCGCAAATGCCAGTGTCTGGTCCAACCGGGGGAGTGTGAGGAGGCGGCCCAGGATTTCAGTAAGGCTATTGAGCTGGCTCCCGAGGCTCCAGTCCCATTTCTTAATCGCGTCATTTCTTACGAGGCACTTGGACGCTATCAGGAGGCTATTGCCGACTGCAAAACTGCCATTGTCAATGACCCTGAGGAGTTTGCAGCTTGGTTTAACTTGGGAAAGGTGGAAGCACGAGTACGTGACTATGACACTGCTTTGACTGCTTATTCCAGAGCCTCAGTGCTGGCTCTTGGAATTGCAGGATACCGACTCAAGCAAGCTCTGGTTCTCTTTCAGCTCGACAGATTGGGAGAGGCCAAGAAACTGATACAAGGCCTTGTCCGGAAGTATCCAAATTACACTGAGGCTCATGTAGCTCTAGCGGCAGTGCTGTGGAAAGAAGGTGACCGCAGCCGGGCAGAGGAACAATTCTTTGAGGCCACTTCTCGGGAACCGCAGTACAGCAATATCAGGTGGATTGGTGTAGAGCTGCAGTGGCCACCAGGTGCCGTGGAAGCCATGGCCAAGTTTCTTAATATCACTAACTGAGATAAGATTTTGCCAAGCATCGTCTTCAAATAAGCGAAGCGGAAGTCTACAATTGTTGGGGCGGCGTTCTCTCTATTCGGCTGGGGCCAGGAAGCACAAGTCTGGCAGAAACACAGTGACAGGTGCAGGCAGCTGTGAGAAAGGCCAAGCAAGAGCAGTCCAGGGGAGGATTGACGAGGTCACCAAATCTTAGGCCATTTGCTGGAAGGGAGGGGCGCTTTCTGACAGTGTCAACCTCCCAGGCTGGCGATCCTCAGGTTTTGGAGGATTGAACCTCAAGGTCGTGTTTGTTGCAGGAGAGCATGAGAGTGGGAGACTGTGAACTCACCAAGTGACACTTGGTGTATGAGCGAGATATGAGCTGAAGGGATCGACTCAACATTGCCATCGGTGTAACAAACGCGCGTTGGCGTACCTGCATCCTGAGTGCCCGGAGCACAGGGTGTACTGATCTGAAGCCTTCTCACGTTCTCCTTGACAGAAAGGCCAAGACCCGCATCACCGACCTTCACATCCCACGCACTGCCACAGCATAAGAGCACAGAACGAGAGGAGGGGTGAATCCAGACTGTGAGAACTACATGAACATGTTTGGGAACCCGTAGATAACCAAGGAACAGGGAACCAAAACAAGTATTTTTTTTTAAAAAAAAAAGAGAGTTTTCTTTGTATTTGTTTGGTCTTATTAAAAAAAAAGAAAAAAAAAGAAAAGAAAAATGTGTCATGTTTAAAGAGCTTGGTTGGTCATATCTTTGTCAAATGAGCTCCGTTTGACCCAGTTTTTGAGGGGATAGCTGCAGAAAGGGGATATCTACGTATCTAGACATGGTTTTTGTTTTTGGGACTCTGCTAAAAATCTATGGAATTTTTAGAGTGTGAGTGTGCCATGAAAGATCCACAATCCTGTTTCTAGAACCTGTGCTGGTCTATATGAGAGACAAATCTGTGGATGTACTCCTTGTATGGCTGGGGGAAATGAGGACGTAATTGAAGGGCAGATCTCTTCTCTTAGCCTGTGCACACAAGGGGACAAGATTTATGTTTCCCAAGGAACTCAGACTGATTTGAGTGGAGAACAGTTGGACGAGTTGATTGCATACTGGGAGTCAGGCATTAGCAGTGGACAACAAACTGCTGTAGTTGGCGTTGAGGGCCTCAATATTGCTTTGGACAGCCAGCACTCTGTTGGAGCCAGCAGTTCTGCAGCTGTAGGTGAAATACCAAAGTGGGTGAAAGCTAGGCTTGGAACACAGCCAAAGACAGCCCCGGGGACCAAGGTGTTCAGCCACAAGGCCGTGGTGTACTGGAGCAGAGGAGCAGGAGCTACACAAGTTTGTGCAATCAGACATGGTTGCAGCCGGATACGCTCTGCACAGGGCAACCACGAGCGGGGGTTCATCAGCAATGACATGTTTGTTGTGCGTGAAAGAGATGCAGTCATTCCCAATGAGGACACCCGCAACCGTCTCAAAGCTTTCGAGTTGAGAGACTATCAGACCCTACCTTTGTTTTCTTTAGTATTCAGTGAGCGGGAGATAGGGGAGTATTGCTTTGTCTCTACCTGGCAGAAAGAGGAGGAGGGTTGGTTAGAGCGAGCTACTGTAGCTTGGGACAAGGTTAGTGGCAGGTTTCTGGACATAGATATACCTCCTACACCTTACCATCATGCAGAGCGAGGCACTTTGAGAGAAGTCTGGCAGTTGATAGCATAGATCAGGATTAGACCTTGCTTGGTCGGGCTTCTATTCTTCCCCTCCATCTCTGTACTATTTTCATTACCTTGTACTTGTAGTTGCCAAAGCCTATCTTGGTGGAGGCTAGTCAGTCCGGGGTTTTGGGCTGGGCTATTCTGCAGGATCAGCATTGCAGCTGGATTTTGGTGTGGGGGTGTTGATGTTTTGATTTCTTGTGTTTGGATCCCCCCCAACACCTGCATGCTTGACTGTGCGTCATGTTGGTTTTGTGTGGGCGCTTGCTTTCATAGGGATTAGGCCGGATTTGATCACCGGTCAATCCTAGAGTAAGTTGTCGGTGGTGAGGCTGGAGTGATGACCAGCAAGACCACCAGTGTTTCTTCTATGGTGAGCTGGGTTGATGACCAGCCAACCATATGAGTTCTTGCGGTGGATGCAGGTGCAGGTGCCCTGAGCCATTGGGATATGACCCTTAAACTGCAACAGGTGCCCACCCGTGTCACTATTAGATTAGTACAATGGCCAAGGGCAAGCTCAACATGGCCACGGACGCGGAGGTCAGGGTGTTGACCAAGGCATGGCCAACCGGCTTCAGCAGCTAGAGCAGAGGCTCGCTGCAATGGCTATAGCTCAGGCGGTACCGGCTCCCAGGCGGGATGGTCCACCTCCTGCTCCCGAGGGAGGAGATATGGGAGGTATGGGATTCATGTGCGGAGCAGCACTACCACTAGAGCAGGTGGAGTCTGCTGCAGCCGTGACTCGAGGAACAGCACGAGTTCCTGAGCCACGAGGTGCAGAGGTGGAGTTGGATCCACAACGTGGGGAGGCAAGCCGTCAGGCGAGGCTGCCTCAGTCATTCACCTTGGCGGAGACAGTGTCAACGCCATCCATGGCACCTAGTTCTCGCCCGACTGTTACCGAGACGAAGGTTACTATGCCATTGGGGAGAGCTACACGTGCAGCACTGACACCTGCTACCAAGGCTAGTGCATCCGGTGTGTTATTGGGGGCAGCCACCTCTGTGTGTCAAGCCCCACTGTTCTCGGCAACCATGATTGCGACGCCGGGGGTGAGACCAGCTGCAGTGTTCAGACTAGCAGCAACTCTCTGTGAGAGTGGGGAGGTCACTTCATCTTCTGCGGAGTTAGTGGAAGGTATAGTGGCAGAGGGATCCTTGGATTTGAGGGTCAAGACTGCCACGGCTGCGCCATGGCAAGCTGCAGCTGCCAGGTTGACAAAGCTGCCAGCTAGGCCAGCCTTTGAGCGCGCCATGGTGACACCTGGAGTTGTCTTGTTAGACAACCAGGGAGGCATTTTCATTTTGAGTGGACCGGCAGGCAAGAAGTACCGGCCACTGCGGGTCTTGTTGGACTCAGGAGCTCAACCACTGATGTTGGGCAGAGCTGCTATTGCAGGTTTGGGCCTCATGGAGGCGGATATGGAGCCTTGTCCTTTCCAGATACAGACATCTCTGGGAGGATCAGAGCAGGCTCGCGGCATGACACGGCATCAGTTGGCCATTAGACTGCAGCCGGATCATCTTAGAGATGGCTCAGTGATGCGAGCCAAGGCCATTGTGACAGACGCGATCTCTTACGATGTCCTCGTTGGTGGTGCAGTGTTATATCCCATGGGCTTCACCCTGGACTTTTGGGAGGAGTCAGCATCCTACAGGCCTGGATGGCAGTCAGGTGATGGTCGTCGTGCACAGCTCCCTGTGACATTCATTGGGGGTATAGCGGCTGCCCAGTGGGGCAAGATGCCAACACTAGCCGCCTTTACAGCTGCAGTTAGTTGGCCTGGAGAGTTGCTGGAGGGCAATGCCCATGCAAAGGATGTGTCACCTCCAGCAGAGCAGGATGACATGCATGGTATGGCGGAGTTGTCTGCCATGGTTGCTCACACTCCATTGTGGGGTACAAGCAAAGATTTGCAGCAGGTTGCTGATCGACGGGTGCAACAAACCTGGGTAGAGGCTTTTGTACCGTCAGGAGAGGAGGAGAGTGCGGGTATTGCACCAAGACCACCTCAGTTGTCACCATTGGATACCACACCTATTGTGTGGCAGTATCAGGATGAAGACATTTGCCTTCTGGACTTGTTTGGCGGGATCAACACCGGATTGGCTGCTGTGCTACAGCCAGGTGTGCGGGTAAGGCGTTACTTGTATGTGGAGAAGGATGAGACTGCACGACGCGTCTCACTGCGCCATGTGGCTCAGTTGGTACAGCAGTACCCTGACTTGTTGCCTGTGTCTGCAGTTCGTGGAAACCAACAAGCCTTGCCAGCAGACATTTCCTTGTTGGGGGCACAGGTTGGCTCCATTGATCTGATAGTGGCAGGTTGGCCCTGCCAAGGGCATTCATCAGCCGGGCATGACAATGGATTGCGAGACTCGAGGACGGGTCTGTTTTGGGAGATGGTGCGGGTTTTGCGCCACTTGCAGCTTCATCAAGCTGTATCTCCAGCATACATCTTGGAGAATGTGCCACTGATGGGTGATTCTCGGGCCAGGGTGATGGCCAGTGTGCATCAAGTCCGGTCGTGGCTTGGGTCAGCAGTGCTGCTGGATGCAGCTGCAATAGGATCATGGGTTCATCGTCCACGGCTTTGGTGGACTAACTTGATGCCACCCGCATTGCTCAAGCGTGCATTTGATGGGGTGCAGCGGTCAGCACACCTCACCGTGGATGGCATTTTGGACACAGGGAGGCAGTCTCAACGTGTGAGACACGATGACCGTTTGCCTTTGGCAGTGGTCAACAGGGTGGGTCAACCACGAGCAGCATTACCTACACTGCTCAGCTTCCCAGGATCCCATGCTTTTCGGGATGGTGGACCTGGCCTCCTGTGGGATGCTCAGTTGCAGCAGTTAGTGGAGCCTAATGCCGACGAGCGAGAGCGGGCTATGGGGTTTTCCACTGGGACCACGGCGGTGCCTTCTCTTTCTGAGGCATCACGTCGTCAGGTGTTGGGGCAAGCAATGGATCTCAATTGCTTGACCTGGATTATCAGCTTGGCTATGGCTGAGCAACATAGAGTGCGGAGTGCACTTCCCTTGATGGTCTCTCTGCCTACCGAGACGGTACAGGCAGCGAGTGGGGGCGAGCCGGTGAGGACCACGGGGTGTAGACATGGCACACGTGGGAGGTGCTCGAGGTTCAGAGGGAGTTGGCAGCCAAAGCAGCTATGATGGATGAGGTTGGGGATTCTTCTCGGGATGAGGAGGTTCTCAATGATGAGATGATGGGGCAGGATGAGGCCTTGTCATTGACTGAGCAGGAAGGAAGTACTGCTCAAGAGGTTGCAGCATAGCAACCACGGGACGCGTCCTCTACCCCTAAGCCCACTGGACTTAAGGTTGCAGTTACGGAGGACAATTGGGAGCCTGACATTGGACCCATTGTCACCGGAGGAGAGAGACGACGCATGCGGCGGTTCCTGAGGGCTTACAGGAATTGCTTTGCCTTCAGTTTGAAGGACTTGGGAGCACTGAAGGGTCAAGAGATCCGTATTGAGTTGGCCACTGACACGCCAATCTTTCGGAGACCCTATAGATACAGTGACATGGAGAGGTCTTTGATTCAGATGAGGACTCAAGATCTCTGGGAGGCAGGTTTGGTGGAGCTCTCTGGTGGAGAGTATGCTTCAGCCACAGTGATGCCAGCCAAGAAGGATGTCTATGGCAATTGGACGGAGAGACGTATGTGCGGTGATTACCGGCCTGTAAATCGTCAGACCAAGTCTGATAGGTATGCCATGCCCACACCAGAGGAGATCTTTGATGCCATTGGGCATGCCAAGGTCTTTAGCACTTTGGATTTACGATCTGGATATCACCAGTTGCCGATCAAAGAGGCGGATAAGCAAAAGATGACATTCTGGGGGATCAATGAGCACGGGAAGGATTGCCTATACCAGTGGCGGTTCTTACCATTTGGGCTTAAAAACGCTCCCGCTGAGTTTCAAAGAGTCATGGACAGGATTCTAGCAGGGGTGGAGTTTGCTCGGTGCTATATAGATGACATCATCATCTTTAGTGCTACGGTGGAGGAGCATGAGAGACACCTTCAGGGGGTATTTGAGCGCTTGAGGACGCACGGATTGAAGTTACATCCGGGCAAGTGCAAGTTTTTCCACAACCAGATTGAGTATCTGGGTCACATGATATATCCTGGAGGATTGGGGGTACAGCAGACTAAGATAGAGTCCATTGCACAGGTTCCACGCCCCACGGATGTGAGCCGAGTTCGAGCTTTCATGGGGTTAGCAAACTATTACAGACGGTTTGTTAAGGGATTTAGTGCCATTGCAAAGGCTCTAACCAAGCTAACCAAGGTTGACCAGGAGTGGCAGTGGGAAGATGAGCAAGAACAAGCTTTTCAAGAGCTCAAGGCAAGGTTGACCTCGGCTCCCATCCTGAGACGACCTATCAGGGGGCGTCTTTTTCAGCTGCATACAGATTGGAGCATGCCGGGGCTTGGAGCGGTGCTCACACAGGTGGATGATGAGGGAAGAGAGTTCGTAGTGGCTTATGCTAGCCGCTCGAACAATGCTGCAGAGTCTAAGTATAGCTCATATGAGGGAGAATGCTTAGCTGCAGTGTGGGCCGTGGCACACTTCAGTTGCTATCTATACGGCAATCTCTTCACCCTTGTCACGGATCACCAACCACTCAAGTGGTTGATGGAGTCAGACAAGCTTACGGGGAAGCTTGCACGGTGGGCACTCATCCTTCAAGAGTATGACTTTCAGGTGGTGCATCGACCGGGTTTGGTCAATCGAAATGCAGATGGGTTGAGTCGCAATCCATGCACGAGCCAGCAGGATGACACTGGAGCTCGGTGGCATGGTGAGACGGACGAGGAGATGGTGCCCGGATGGCATGCATCTGCATTTCTGTGTATCTTGGCAGCGGAAGGCCAGGTTGGACCTACAACAGGGATGACTGTAGATCAAGTGTCTGAGGACCCTGAGGCCAGCAATGAGCAGGGTGGCGCCAAAGATATACATGAGGATTCAGTTGTGTTGGACTACCTCCGCAGTGGAGACACGGCAGCCACTATGACTGCCAAGGAGAGGGATCGGATCCTACAACGAGCCAAGACGTTCAGGTGGGAGGGGACACACATGCTCCGAGTGTGGGAGGATGGTCGAGTGAGGATTGTGCCTCACCCAACACAGCGGGCACGGTTAGTGCGGCATGCCCATGAGGAGTTGGGGCATTTTGGGGTGCGACGCACTCATAGTCTACTGCAGGGGCAGTATTGGTGGCGTGGTATGCACACAGAGGTGCAACAATTTGTGGCTAGGTGCATGGTGTGTGATAGGGTGCGTGCTTCATTCAACGCCCCTACTCCACAATTGCACCCTCTTCCGATCATGGGATTGGGCTACAGGTGGAGTCTTGACTTCGCAGGGCCATTGCCACTTACCATGCGCCACAACAAGTATGTGTTGGTGATGGTGGAGCACTTCTCCAAGTGGATTGAGTTGGTTCCATTGCCTGATAAGGCTAGTGAGGGAGCTGCGTATGCATTCTTGGCTTGTGTATGTAGCTATCTGGAGGTAGAGGGACTTATCCACCAGCTAGGGGGGCGATTGTGGTAGACTACTTTATTGTGCATATATGTGTGGTGTGGTTTGGACAGCGATGTAGTTGTGTAGCGATATGTATGCGCACGATAGCTGTCAAGTTAAATAAGCACAGTGTGAAAAGAACTAGAATAAAGCTAGTTATTTGTATTTAACACTTGGATTTAGGTCAAGTGTTAAATCAGGTGTCAAGTTTAGTTTGACACCTGAATGGCCTTATCTTCACGAGAGCGGCAGTCGCGTAGCTCATCTCTCTCGAGTTGAGCTTGTGCGACCGAGCTCCTGCATGTGTTTAGGTTTGAGTGTGCTTATGTAGGGGTACAGGTTGTTGTGGGGTGGAGTCCCCATAGCTTGGGGTGCCCCTGGCTCGACTTCTGTTTCAATGAGTGATAGCGATGGATTTTATATTTCTTGTGTTGGGAGTGTGTGTCTTTTTTAGCTTGTTTATCAATTGTGGTAGACTACTTTATTGTGCATATATGTGTGGTGTGGTTTGGACAGCGATGTAGTTGTGTAGCGATATGTATGCGCACGACATAATGAAAATAGTAAAGAGAGGGAGGGGAAGAATAGAAGCCCGACCAAGCAAGGTCTAATCCTGATCTATGCTATCAACTGCCAGACTTCTCTCAAAGTGCCTCGCTCTGCATGATGGTAAGGTGTAGGAGGTATATCTATGTCCAGAAACCTGCCACTAACCTTGTCCAAAGCTACAGTAGCTCGCTCTAACCAACCCTCCTCATCTTTCTGCCAGGTAGTGACAAAGCAATACTCCCCTATCTCTCGCTCACTGAACACTAAAGAAAATAAAGGTAGGGTCTGATAGTCTCTCAACTTGAAAGCTTTGAGACGATTGCGGGTGTCCTCATTGCGAATGACTGCATCTCCTTCAAGCAGCACAAACTTTTCATTGCTAATGAACCCCCGCTCGTGGTTGCCTCGTGTAGAGCGTGTCCGGCTGCAACCATGTCTGATTGCACAAACTTGTGTAGCTCCTGCTCCTCTACTCCAGTACACCACGACCTTGTGGCTGAACACCTTGGTCCCCGGGGCTGACTTTGGTTGTGTTCCAAGCCTAGCTTTCACCCACTTTGGTATTTCACTTACAGCTGCAGAACTGCTGGCTCCAACAGAGTTCTGACTGTCCAAAGCGATATTGAGGCCCTCAACGCCAACTACAGCAGTTTGTTGTCTACTGCTAATGCGTGACTCCCAGTATGCAATCAACTCGTCCAACTGCTCTCCACTCAAATCAGTCTGAGTTCCTTGAGAAACATAAATCTTGTCCCCTTGTGTGCACAGGCTAAGAGAAGAGACCTGCCCTTCAATTATGTCCTCATATCCCCCAGCCATACAAGGAGGACATCCCCAGATTTGTCTCTCATATAGACCACAACAGGTTGTAGAAACAGAATTGTGGATCTTTCATAGCACACTCACACTCAAAAAATTCCATAGATTTTTAGCAGAGTCCAAAAAACTAAAACCATGTCTAGATAGGTAGATTTCCCCTTTCTGCAGCTATCCCCCTAAAAACTGAGTCAAACAGAGTCTATTTGACAAAGATATGACCAATTAGGCTCTAAATCATTGAAATTAGATCAAAAAGGTTTTTTTTGTTTTTTGTTTTTTTAACACCAAAACGTTCTTGCCATTAAACGCTGTTCCCACGTTATCTTAACAGGTTCCAAACGTGTTCATGTAGTTCTCACCATAGACTCCCTGGCAGCGTGACCTATATTTCCCAGGATTTCAATTGTGTTTACAAATGCACCACAACAGCTCTTGGTTCCCAGTGACCTGCTCTCCTCCAGTCGAGATCCGTAGCTATGCCGAGCCTTAATCCTTTGCACCAATATTCCCAACAAAAGCAGGAGCACTTACAATGCAACCCCGGAAAGCACCAGAGCTAACTAGCTTTGATCAAGAACGCTTACAGCCCTTCATGCGTGCTGATTTTTCAAGGTGGCAGCAACAGATCTGCTATCACTGATTGTGTAAGCCTTTACATGGAGTTGGCACAGGCTGCCCTCAAGTTCTGGATTGTTCACATAGACCGAGCATGTCATGTAGTGAGCTGGGCCCCTTCTGTCTTCAAGGGACCGGCAGTTTCAGATGACACCACATTAATGCCTAAATTGTCATCCTTCCCTGCTCCCTTTTATCTGATTCCTCCACGGTCAGATTCTTCAAGCCGCATCAGATTCCAGCTTACAAGCCTTTCAATTGACGCTCAAAGTGCCACATCTACACTCGCTTGGTTATTGGGCAGAACTGACGTCGATAAGGCAAGAAGGGAAATTTCTGGATCAGACCAGTGCATTGATCATTTCCCAAGACCACGTATGCTGCTTCTTTCGGCGCTTCTCCAGAAGCCAGAGTCATTAAGTTATGGCGCTCCCCTCAGCAAACCATCCGCCAGCGAGCCTATTCACAGTTCTGCTCTGTCCATCTTTCGCAACAACAGTTTGCTCTCTTGCAAACCCTAGCTTCTAGTCAGCGCAAGTCATCCCTTCAATTCTTGATGGCCTTGCTCCCTCCTCTGGCAGGTGCACAAGTTACAAAGCTGCTTCACATGTTTGCTCATCCTCCAGCATTCAATGAATGGACGAATGGCTGCACTGCAGGACACCACCAGGCAGTAGAATACGCCAAGTTCCTTGGTATTCCTATCTCTTGCTCATTCCACAGCCCCTCACACATTACCAATCACATTCGAAGCTCTTGGAGTTCCTGCTCCTGGTACGGTTCAATTGCAGCAAAAGCCAGACATGCTAGAAAAACTGCCAGACTCTGATCAGGCTAAGAAAGAAGATACAGCCACTGTGACAGCTGCCAATGTGCCCACATGCGTCAAGAAAAGCTACAGCCCAACTTCAGTGGAAAGATGTGCTTTGCCTGCAGAGGAGCCTGATACAGACAGTATGTTCAGTTTGCCACTTGCATGACCAGGCTCTCTAATTGAGGAGCCAGAATGTGGAAATGATGAAAATGGAGAGAGTGAGGTGTGCTCTACTGCAAAGGATGTTGGAGTGGGCATCTTTCAAATTGCTACCCCAGGTACAGAGGAAGCGAAGAGAAGTTCGGAGGAAGGAAACATGCGGGTTGCCAGTGATGGTATTGCTATTGACCAGGATGCTACCTCAGAAAATCAATTAGATTCTGCTCTTCCGCTGCCTTTCCTGACCGCACAATACGTCACTCTTTCCCATTTCTTCCTTAACGGCTGCTGCGCCTCACTGAGGCTCGAAGAACTGCTACGGTCACATGTTCGATCTCCAAGTCTTTCTGTATCCTGCACCACTCGTCAGCTTCATCTTACAAAACAAAAAGTGTTGGCACCCAGGAGGCAGGGCACGTGCGGGACTGCTCACGACACTCAGAGCATGGGAACCGGACGTGTCCAATCTCTCAACATTGCTCCACCTTGCAACCCATTATCTACAACTCACGAACGCAGACAACATCCCCCAACCCAGGAAGCAGTCCAAGTTTGACACATACACGTCTGCTTCCACCTCATTTCTTCCCTGCGTTTGTGTGGGTGTGACGAGGAGCAAGGTAAGAGGCACTTGCAGTTACCCTGCACACGACCTCACTGACCGCTTCTGGTCGGTGCACATCGAACTAAGGCGAGCAGCCCATACTCTACCTCCTGACTGCCCCACCTCGCCCTCTCTGCACGCCGTTCCATTCTCCCTCATCTCCATCTCCAGGCACGGAAGTTCTACTCATCTGCTCGATTACAGGTACCCCTTTAAGTCTCGCACTTGGTCAGTTTCCGAACGGCCAATCGCTGCTACACCATGATGTCTCCTCACCAACCAAAACGAAGGCTGCTTCCCCGCAGTATAGCTCCGTCCTGCCCCGGCGGCCTCATGCCAGAACCAACGCTATCCTCAACCAGTAGAACGAGACCAGTTCTTTGCCCCTGCTTGCCATGCAGCCTGCCTCCATGGACCATCTATATACCCAGAAACCAACGATGATCGAAACCAGCATGTTTTTTTTTGTTTTTTTTTTTTTTTTTTAAGCTTCTCAAACTAAGCATTACTTACACACAGGTAATCATACAAGTGCTAACCCTCAACTCCTACCTTGCACTCACAGGTAAGAGGTCATCTCTCTCTCGAGTGATAAGAAACTAAGAACACACTGTTCACACAAGAAACATGAAATCCACCACCATCACTCTTTAAAATAGTAGTCAAGCCAGGGGTACCCCAAGCTATGGGGACTCCACCCCACAACAACCTATCATCCCTTCATAAGCACACTCAGATTCTGAACGATGAAGGAGCTCAGTCGTGCAGGCTCAACTCGAGAGAGATGAGCCGCACGACTGACGCTCTCATGAAGATAAGACGGTTCAGGTGTCAAACTAAACTTGACACCTGACTTAACACTTGAACTAAATCCAAGTGTTAAATACAAATAACTAGCTTTATTCTAGTTAGTTTCACACTGTGTTTATTTAACTTGACACAAGAGGTGAGCACATCCACTACATTCGTTACTCTATCAGACTCATCTTCGGAGGATGTTTCCGAGATTCCTCCACCAGTCCAGACTCCATTCTTAGATGATGACGAATTGCAGGAGATAACGAGTGTCATTCCAAAATTGACTTGCAGGCGTGCTTGGGTGCAAGAGCGAGCTCCGGTTTGTTGACTGGGAGTCCCTTCGGGTGCAGCGAGTTCAATATGTGCCAGCAGAGTTTGACGGGGACATTTTGTTTGAGCTCAACCCTCCCACGTCTTCAAGTGGACTTGCTGGGCTTCTGCAAGGCATGGACAAGAAACATGACGGACATCCTTGGTGCAGGACAAAAACATCGAACATCCACAACGACATTGGGTTGAAATTTCGAAGGTCGGTTTGCGTTGGACATTGCAAGTGTCTGAATCCTTCTTGCCCTCGCCTGAGGAACAACTTTTAACCAAACGAGAGTGAGTGGGAAGGGGTGCCCCTGAATCCTTTCACACCAGGGCTTGCCCCTCCCAAGAGCAATACTTTTGTGTGCAGGTTCTGCAAACTTGCCCCGTCATGTGTTTCTGTGTGTCACACTCGAATGTACCAGCTGGCACACCGATGCAACACAATGACTCGTGCCTGCATTCATATGGGCACACACGAGCATCCTGTGTGGAAGGGAAGTTGCAGGGATAGCGTTGACATCGCTAGAAATCTTCTGAAGCAGGAATTCCATAATACCCCTTGTGCAACGCCTTCTGCTATAGCGCTTGCAGCTAGCAAGACATTCCTGGAAAAACACATACTGGGTGAAGGGAATGCGTCACAGCCAATGCTGGATGCAGATTCGCTTGATGCAGTGATGGACCATTTCTCCGTATTGAGCTCTCCCAATATTCGGAACCAGGTGAATGCACTCAGAATGGGCACTGGCAGTGCTAGATTCATGGACAACATCATGGACCTAAAACGGAGGAGTCAGTATGAATTCATTCAAAACAATATCTTCCCTAGCCAGGGCTCGTCCAAGGTGTATTTGTTTAAGATGTCCACAGTGGGCGAAGGCAGTGGTGTGAGCATCGTCCGCCGAATGCAACCTGGAGGAGATTTGGCAAAATGTTGGTTGATGTTTGATCACTGCAAACGGGTGAAAGATTGGACAACCATGGCGTGCCATGTGTACGATCCAGTGTACCAGCGTGTGCTTTCCATAGCAATTTGTGATATGCAGTCAGAGGACACTGAATCCCAAATGCTCATGTGGAATTCTTTCCTGGCCGTCATGCAGCGCAATGGAATGCAAAACACCAATTTTGCGGGGTTCATGGCTGATAGTGCACAGGCAAATTTCAATGCAATGCGGTGTGTCTTTGGTTCGGGGGATCCTAAGCTCCCAATGGAAAATAGGGAGCGCACATGCCTCTTCCATTGGAGTCAATCTCTAGTACGTCATACAAAGCGCTGCATTCGACCTGACCTTCAGCTAGAGCATAGAAGGCTCTGCCTCAAGTACAAAAATGCCACCTCAATGGGAGAAGCTAAGGGCAGTTACCAAGCAATCCGGGCTTGATGGTTCTCCTCTGGTGCTGCTACAGGGATCTAGCTGAAGGAGTTGGAGGACTGGTTGGTGTTTTGGCACTTCAGGTACAGACAGTGGGGAGCTTTCATGACGACGGTAAGCCTCTTCAATCCCAGAATTACAAATTTCACTTTGCGTCTTGCCTGTTCCTTTGGGGTTGTTGGATATGCACTTGCAGTTCCTCTTCCATTTCCATTCGTTCCTCACATTTGCATGCATTGCCTCCTGCAGGACAAATCCTTGGAGGACTTGGCCGACATGCCTCGTGTAATTTGGCGGAGACAGTTCACAACGCCTGGATGCAGCAGTCTACCAAAGCAGGACGTGACTTATATGTTGCCACTGCAGATGACATGGTGCGGGCACTTACCCAACAAACCAGATACCGCAATTTTCTGATGGGACGGGGCGGAGGCAAGGGCCCTGATACGACTTTGTTGATGCTAAGGGCTGCGAGCAGGTTCGGAGACCCATTGAAGATGGCGAGAGCTCTGAACAGGTGCACTGAAGGGTCCCCTTTGCAATCCAGGGTCCCCCATTTGGAAGGCGAGGAAACATTTGGATCATGCAAAAGGAAATTGAACACTCCTCCAGGGTCGGATGGAGATTCCCATCGCCCGGACAGGGTCAATTTCTCTGTGCCAAAGGTGTCTCCGGTGCAGACTAAGTCATGTGCCCGCCCCTTCCCAGGTGGGTCCTCTACCAGTGGAGTAGGTGGAAATCATGCAAGCAAAGCAGCAGGAATCCCATTGGAGGAGGTGGTGTCCTTGGTGCATGAATCTGATTGCATTGACATTGAGTGGCATATAGAACGCACCCCACCAGGATCTAGAGTGGCTTGCATGGCGATTTGGACCCCCTCTTTCAAGAAATGCAAATAAAAAATATGCAAAGGCTCCAGGGGGACTCCAGCTCCAACATTCACAGGGTTGTTCCAACCTTATCATAGTGGGGAGTCAAAGGACCACAAGTTTTGGTTCTGCCCAGACGATATGGCACAATGCGTGAAAGGAACAGTTCGTCCTTCGGTGATAATGAAGCCCCCTCCGCTCGCAATTTGGCCTATGAAACTTGGGACGTCGCTGTCATCAACCGAGATAAGCATGCTGGAGGAGGGAGGGTTCCGTCTTGCACAGTCCCTAGTGGTGCCCTCATGCACTCAGGGCACAGATGTGCCACATGCTCCGGCAATTCCTCCACCCGTTGCCGACTCGCACCCAACAAAAAGAGATGGAAAAACAGTGCGCCGTGTCGCTTCGGGTGCAGATCACGACTGCAAGATGGAATCGGCTAGAATTTTGCAGGCTTGGGTGACTCGTATCACCGAAGTCCCTGCCCCGGGGTATGGACGGATTTACACAGTGTTGTCTGCTGGCTCAGTTCTTCATGGGAAAGAATATCAGGTTACCGTGGGGAATTTCCCTGCGTGCACTTGTCCGGATTTTGTAGCGATGCGTGAGGGCGCTCTCGGCATGAGAGGGAAGTGGGTCCCCTACAAACATCAATATTACATATACCTTATAATTATGTGCTGCGATGGTAAGAGAGACCAATTCATTCACCAAGCCACACTAGGCTATGGAGAAGTCATCACTCTTCTACAGCGGGACACCTGCCGTGGGGCTCCGCCACATTCTCTGTGAATAGAAACGAGCCATGCCCACTTCCCGTGCTGGTTTCCAGCTTATCGCGGAACCAGGGCAATTGCATATTGTAGGCGTCTTTCTCTGAATTGAAATAAAGTGTGACGATCATTCTGAGCTCAAATCTGCATTATGTTCATATTCCTTTTTTTGTGCAGACATTGCAGACATGGTGCATGGTGGCCCCTTTGTTTTGTCCTCGTTTGTCCACGGTAATAGGCCCTCTTCATGCAATCCTCGCCTATAGGGCCTGCTTCTCTAGCACATTGGTGCCGCTCACGCTTTGCAGCTACAACGTGAGCTCAGCTCCCAGGCTCACGGGCTGGGCTCACGCCGTAGCTACGCTGATTTAACACAACTATGTGCCAGATGTTAGAGAAAAATGGGACCTTGATCTATGAGGGGGACATTGCCCTGCCAATTCTGGTGCTTGCCTATAGAACTTCTGTCCATGCCATTACCAATATCTCTCCTTTTGCATTGTTATATGGTCGCAAGGCTCGCTCCCCTTTGCACATTTCAACCATGCAGGTACCTGTCTCTCAACCTGTTGATTGGGATCTTTTTTTGCATGACCTGGATGTTAAGAGATGTAAGCTCCGAGAAAGAGCAAAGAGCAACATTGTGTTAGCTCATGCCGCTTGGGCTCTATAACTACAATCGCCGTGTTGTGTATTATGATGCCTTCAAAGTTGGTCAATCCGTTTGTGTTCGTCTTCAACCTGGTAAGCAGGTCTCCAAGGCTTCTCGTAGAATAGATGGCCCATATCTGATTGTTGACATCCTGCCTGGTCACCAGCACCAGCTTCTGCCTCAACATGACTCCACTGCTGGCGCTATTCCAGGGACTGTCCACATTTCGTTATTGGTTCCTTGCATTCTTCAATTTAATCTAATATGTTTTGAATATTGAGCATCGACATGTTATTCTTACTCCTAATAGGGCTGCTCGTCATCAGCAGGTGGCTGCTTCTTCCATAGAGTAGTTTTTGTGCAATTTTTTTTTTCGAGCTAGGTGTTCACATCATCATGTAAGCACCTAGGGTTTTTCCAGGGTGATGTTTGTAGCAGGGAGTGCTTAGGGGCCAACATCTGGTGGAAGATCCACCACTACAACAATAGGTCCTCAAGGACCAGCACAAACAGGAGAACCAGCACCTATCAGTGGGCAGGGTGTAGGGCCACAGATGGCGGTACCTCCAACACGGGCAAAACCACATTTTCCAATATACGCAGGGAAAGAGGATCTTGATGTACACATTAGCTAATTTGAGCACATGTGTATTGTGAACAATGAGAATGGCGATGATGCCAAGATGAGACTGTTTCCTTGTTCATTTATCAAGAAAGCAAGTGAATGGTATGCAAGATTTCCAGATAATCATTTCCTAACCTGGAATAGCCTTAGTACGACATTCCGGAATAGGTTCAGGACAAGCAAAACTGAGGATGAAGTGTATGGAAGTTTACAACAGTTAAGACAAAAGAAGCATGAAACTGTTGAGCAGTACATGGAAAAGATCGAGTTAATGATGAAAAAACTGGTTGCTGTACCAGCGCCAGGGTTACAGAAGACCTGGTTTGTGAGTGGACTAAGACCAGAGTTGCAAAAGAAAGTGGATATGTTACCCCATAATACAGTGGATGAGGCATTGAAACAGCCAACATGATTGAGCAATTGGGAATGTTCAGAAGAGATAAAATGGATGATGAGGACTCTGAGGATGAGTCAGATGTAGAAGAAGAGCAAGAGCTCAAAATGAAGAGTAAGAAAAAGAAGAAGTTGAAGAGGGAAAACTATGAGAAAAGACTGGAGGAGATCTTGAAGAAGTATGCCACAGAGGCTGCAAACATTGGAGGAAAGGTGTTTGGTGTGTAAAATGCCAGAATGAAGGCCATATGGTCTCAAAAGGTAGGGTTTATAAAGGGAGGGAGAGAGACTTCCTTGTTCTACCAAGACGTCGCCATTCATCAAAGATCCAGAGGAGGGCTCCTGGGAAATGTCATAAGCATGCAGGTGGTGCCTCCGCCATCACTGCCGCGGTTCCCTTGTGCAGCAAAAAAACAGACAAGTGAGACAGTGAATCTTCCCTCATCTCTAAGCCACCGCCATCGCCTTAAAGAGCCCGCCTAGGCGGCGCTCACAGGAGCCATAAACACTCAAGGATTGGCAGCTCAAGGTATCTGCAGCACGAGCACCATCGCTCCTCACAAGTCACCATCGCGCACGCTCTCGCAGCGCAAAAAGAAAGACATTAGGGTTGTGCAGGGTTTTCCCCTGTTTGGCCCGTCATTCATCCTTCTCAGGATGAAAAACATCCGCCAGTCTGTCCGCCCAACGGATGTTGTCCGTTTCTCATTCGCGGAAGATGAAAGACATCGTGCTTTCATCCTGTCTTGCACTCAACGGATGCAATCCGTATTTCATCTAGGTTAGACGAAAAACATCGGGGGTTTATACCTGTCTTGCCCCGTATTTAGGTCCTGTCAGATGAAGTCTTTTTTTCATCCAGGTTGGATTGAAAAAGTAGAAACTGACGGGAGTTTTGCAACTCACAGGTATTTTAGTGAAGAAACATTTCACTAGGAATTTTTTTTTTTGGTATTTTGGATGAAAAACATCCAAAATTCCCTGCAACCCAATTTTTCAATTTTTTTCCAAACTCCTCAAAGATGGAAGTCGGGACAACAATTCCATAAGCCCAGTTTCCAGAGGGAGAGAGAGGGAGAGAGAGGGAAACAAAAAGAAAAAGAAAAGGTGGGTGGGGGGGGGTTTGACTAAGCAGCTCAGCAAGTGCTGCTCAGTCACCCCCCCCCCCCCCCACTTTTTTTTTTTTTGGTTTGTTGCCCCTCTCGAGACCAGCAGCACTGGCTGCTCTCAGCTCCCCACACGTTTTTTTTTTTTTAATCTGGAATGTAGAGGTTGTTTCCTGGTGAGGCCCTTCGCTCACTTTACAGAGCAAGGTTTTCTTCACATGGTTTTTTCATCCCTTGTGTATCGGATGCGTAGTTTGTGCTAGTTTTGTTTTAGTGACCGTTTGTTTTTGGTTTGAATTCAAGCTAGCTCGAGGGAGCTCACTTGTTTGGAGTCATCGTGTCCTCTTGTAAAGATTCTGTTCTCTTGGCAGGCTTTGCTGAGCAAACATCCTTATTCTATACTAAGCCAGTAGAGGAAGGGGAATAACCCACTGGCGCAGGAATATAGCTTCACAGCTTCCCGGTTTTTTTTTAAAATAAATATTTTTAAATATAATAATAATTTATTCAATTTATAAATAAATAAATTATTTTTAAATAAATTTAGATTTAATAATATTTAAATTTAGATTTATTTATTTAGAACATGGGCAAAGGCCCTGGCGGAACTTTATTAAGATTATTTGGGGAAAAAAATTAAAACCCTGTCATACACCATAGAGGTACACACACCGTGATCAGTGACATTCGAACAGAAGGGAGTTGACAGAATAGAACTAACCTCATGAGTGGAGAGACAGAGACTCTGTCGTTGAGAAACCCTACTTGCAGGGTACACTCCGTAGGGGTGGAGGAGAACCAGACAGATCGCCTGAGAGAACTGCAAGGGAGTATCATTGAGCGGGGTAGCAGAGAGAGTGGGTAGCATTCGCCCTAGCGGCCCTAGAGCCTGATAGGGGGTTGAAGAAGACTGCACCGAAGTGCTCCAAGTGTGGGAAATGAGACGTTGAAGGGCCGAGCATTTGAATAGAAGAATGGAGAAGCAAAGGAGTTGGAGATTGGTACTGCTTAAGTGAAGCGGAGTTTGCTGGATGCACGGATGTGGCGCCAGTTGATTTCCCTCTCAAATTCTGGCGACACCATGGAGGGCCGTCTTGATGTCTCTCCAGGTGACTACTGGAAGCGCTGTCATAGTTAAGAAGCAAGTTAATCGGTGACAATGGTTGATTGTCCCAATGTGAATAGAATTGGTTCGCAAAAGGCCAGATCTTGGTTGGGGCCTGACAAAAGAGGAGGCAGTGCTCCAGAAAATTTTTGCTGGTCTCGATTTGGCCCAGATGGAGCCCCAGATGACCTTCCAATTTTCTGCTTGAAGCCATAGGATGCCCATTTATCGTTCCACTTGGCTGAGAGGGGAAGTGGAGCGGCAAGGGCTTTGTAAGCCTTCTTAGTGGTGTAGAGAAAGAATGGTTCTATAGTTCGAGAGAATGACCAAGCCTACTCCTTGGGTCAAACTGAAGTTCTGCCAGAGGATGGCCGTAGATCCATAGGAAGGTGTTAGAGGACAGCCAGGTAAAGATTGGGATTGAAGGGTCAGGGGTTGGGTTCATGTCCTTGGGAGGGGAGGACCAACAACATACTCTAATAGGGGTGTGACGAAAAGCAGGGAGGGTAATGGGTTGTTGCATTGCAAGGAGAGAGTCATTGTGACCTGGTCTATGAAGAAGGGAAATGCCTCTATAGTGACGTCGTGGGAGTTGAGGATGAAGAAGACTGTGAGCATATTGTTGAGGATGCCTATGGACCAGAAATGAAAGCGAGGAGCTTGAGGGCCAGCCTGGAGAGAGTTCAGCCAGAGGGGATTGATGGTTCAGCAATAACCGATTGAAGACCTGCAGAGGCTCTTGACAATCCCACTTTTTGAGCTGCAGTCTGAAGTTTGATGAAGCCGTGAGTAGCCCAGATATCGACCCTGACCTGGGAGAGGCCACTTCTGTCCCAGAAGGACCAGCGCTTGGCTTGGGATGGGGGGAATGGCATTGAGGAAGATGTGTTGTCTTAAATTTTCCTCGTAAGATTGAGGCTCCTTCTTCCTGAGGAAAGGCCTGAGCTTTCCCCACGCCCGCCAGATAGTGGACCATAAGGTGGAACCAACGTCCTTGAGATTGAATCCTTGCGCCACCCACTGTAGAGAGGGAGCCCATTGGATGAGCTTCAGGGGGGTGCTGCTAAGTATATTGTCAACCACAAGGAACTTCCACCAGCCCCCTTCGGGCCCAAAGAATCGAGGGATCCATTTCCCCAGAAGAGCTGTTATCTGTGTGTCTGGGTCAATGCACCAAGGCCACCAAGTTTCTTTGGGAGGCAAATCTGTTTCCAAGAGACTTGGGTCTCTTTCTTCCCTGATTGGAGGTTTCAGCCCCCCAGATGAAGTTGCGAAGAAGCGCACGGACTTGTTTTATCTGGGAGGAGTTTGGTCTCTAAGAAGAGGATTTGAACCACAATCCAGCAGAAAGAACTTGGTTCACTGCAAGGATTCCCCCAGTTATGGAGAGGTGCTTGGAGCCCCAGAAGTTGAGTTTTTTTTTAAGTCTGTCTAGAGTGGCTGCGAAGCGTTGGTCATCAGTTAGATCAATACCAAAGGTATACCCTAAAAGAGTAGTAGATTGACCGGGCTGAAGCCAGGAGAGCCCCAAGTTTGTTCCCTATGTTGGCTTGAGGAGAGCAATGGCTTGCTCTCAGCAAAGAGCGAAGTTAGGGATCTCTTGGGCTAGAAGGATGTTGTCCACGATATATCTTCCCTTGATGAATCCCGTTTGGTTGGGTCTAATGAGTTTTGGGAGAAGAGGCTGGAGTCTTAGGGCCGGGGCCTTAGCTATTATTTTGTAGGCCACATTGAGGAGCGTAATAGGGTGGTAGTTGCTGATGTTGGTACGGTCCCATTTTTTGTAAAGCAGAGTGATTACTCCTTGGGTCATAGATGCAGGCATGAGCCCTTGCGAGTATATGTGATTAGCCATTGCTAGAAAATCTGCGGAGATATCTTTCCACAGAGCCTTGTACATAGAACTCTACTGGGATGCCGTCAATGCCTAGGGATTTGCCATTGTGCATTTTCTTAAGAGCCTCTTCAAGTTCCAAATCCGTGAAGAGGCCTTCTAGAGAGCCTGCCGTTTCTGGAGAGAGGAGGGAGGGGGTGGTCTGTAAGCACTCTTGCTGCAGCCTTGAGAGGGATATGTCACCGGTAGAGGGGCTACTGAAAAGGTCTGCGAAAATGGCGTCTTGCCAAGGTAGCTAGGAGTTTGGGAGAGGATGCCAACAAGCGAGAGGAGGGGTCAAGCAGCTCAGTGTTGTTCTGCGAGGCTCTACGGAGCCTTGTTTTGTCAAAAAAATATTTAGTCATTTTTTCTCCTTTGGTTGCCCAGTTTATTCCAGCTTGAAGTTTGAGTTTTTGATCCTACAAAGACTAGAAGGATTCAAGGTTGTGTTTGGCCTCAAGGTAGGTTAGAAACGTGTGTTCGCCACATCTAGGGGATTCTACTCTGGATTGGCATACCGAAAGGCACTTTGAAAGGGCTTTAATCTTCTTTGCTCTGATTGCTGCCAGGTCCTTACTCATAGCTTGGCTGCTTTGCTAACGGCCGCGAGCTTGGTTTGAAACCTCGACAAGGGGTCCTGATTTGGGGAACCAGCATCTAACCATGCTGCAAGGAGGCCGTTTTTGAAGGAGGGAATTTTGAGCAGGGAGGAGTTTAGTATAGTGGAAAGTTCCCTCCCAAGAGCCTTCCGAGAATTGAGAGGGCCCTGGACCGAGGGCGGGAGCCCGAGGTCAGGGCCCTCAATTCTCGGAAGGCTTGCGGGAGGGAACTTTCCACGGCGTGAATACCGTCTGTGGAAAATTGACACGTACTTAGACATTCCTCGCCATGGAAATCGTGCCCCACTGCAACGCCTGCACACAACTTACGTTTCAAAATCTAATTAGTATAAAACGGAAAAGAAAAAGAAAAAGAACCTTACGGGTGCTTACACACGTAAGGGCTCGGGATCATCTTACACGCATAAGGCATCACCTTACAGGCGTACCTGGGATGTAAGGCAGGAAACTACGGGAATAAGGGGGTCTTCATTTACACTAAAATTTCTGAGCCAGGTTTTTTGCCTCTAGACTGAAAGTTAGGGATGCAGATGGTGGCTGAGATAAGCGCATGGTCGAAACCTTGCTGGATGGGGGTTTGGGGGAACCTGGAAATCCATTGAACAAGGTTGAGAGATGTGTAGAACCTATCTAGTCTTGCCATCTGAAGGTCTGCCAAGTTTCTATTATTTCTCCAGGTGAAGGCAAGGGATGGGGTTTGAGTTTGGGATTGGGCTGGATTGAGCCGTGAAACTCTGTTGGCTTCAGAGAGGTTGTGGTGAGACAGGTTTTGCCAACTGTCCATTTCAGCAATAGAGGGGTTGAGTTAGAGGGGCCTCGATGGTCCTCCTGAGATTCAACCATATTGAAACCCCCATTATGATCAACCTATCACTGTTGTTAGTGTTTTTCATAAAGGAGTCCAGATCTGACCAGAAGACAGCTCTTTCATTGGTTGTTTCTTTCAAAAACAAAAACAAAAACAAAATGATTTTATAATTAAAAAAAAAGAAATAGCAAAACATTCCAATAAAAGAACAAGGGCCCGTGGCAGCAGCCAACGTGGCAACGCACATCTGCAGAAACAAAAATATAGACGCCTCCGGAAGGGAGCGTAAATTATGGTGTCTCTTCACCACAAGGGCTACTGCCTTCCAGCTGAAAGGTGGACACCTTCATGACACACCAGACAGCGGTTTGAACCCACAACCACATCCATCGTGGTATGTTACCCACTGGGCTACATGCTGGTAGACACATCTGCAACTGCAAGTGCGACGGGGCTTTCGTCCCCGTCTCTCCCCGCGTTGCTCGCTCAAGATTCAGAAAGGCATCGAGGAGCAGGACTGTGGCGGAAAGAGGCCAATTCGCTTTGCCAATTCTACTGCAAATATTGTTTGATTTTTTTCCCTTCTGATTCTTCTCGTTGTCTGCAATCCTTGATGTTTATATTTCTCTTCTACGTTCACTCGTCGTTTGCCTTTCTGTAGTTTTTTGCCTTCTTCCTCCTTTCTTCAGCGACTGTTGAGATACTTCTTAATTTCTAGTTGTTTCAGTCCCTATTTATTTATTCTTTCTCTCTTGTTCCCGAATTCTTTCTTTCCCTTGGATTTGCCATTCAAGTTTTGCTCACTGGATACCAACCCCCCTTTTGAAAGATGTCGTAAGGCTTAGTTGGTGGTGATGTCTTTCTTTCCCCTCTTAACCTGCGACCATTCCTTTTTCTTCGTCTCAATTTCCTGCAACGTTTGATCTCTCTTTAATCGGTGGCTCGCCAAGCTTACCGAGGTTCACGTTTTCTGCACACCAGTCGGGTACATTTCCTGACCAAATTTCTCCCAAGGCTCCTGGCTGCTGTGTTCTTTGGAATTTCCTTAGCGATGAGATGATTTTCATGTACTCGTTGCAAAAATGTTCTTCTGTCGTCACAGATGCAGGGAATTACTCTATGGTCTTGGCTGCAAACTTTTGGTTTTTCGAGGCATTACTGATTGTAGCAGGTGATGAAAGAGTAGGTCAGTTGAAGTTTTAGAAGAAATTTGACGGAGACCTGTCCTAGTACTTGTGTTCTCTGGGATGGTATACGCACTCTCCTTCAGGTGCCACTGAAGTCTTTGAAAATTTGAACGCACATGTGCAGACTTTAGTTTTCAGGAGTGAATTTTTGGGAAGTGGAGGTTTATCGATATCGGAATTGAAGCATGCAAACAATGGTCGTAGTCAAAATGGGAAAAGCTATGACTGTAAGCAGAAGTAAAGAACATTAAACTCTGAGAATGAACCAATAATCTGGGCATGGTTGTGAGTCAATCAGGTGCAAGGGCCCATTCACATCCAACGATTACTGGCTGAGAAGTCAATTGGCGCAATTTTCGCTCCTATTTCTCATGAAGCTTGTAACGAACTATCCAGTTACACTTTTCATCTATAAGACTGTTGTATTGGCCTTTAAAACAGTATAACCACGCAACATACAGACATGATGAAGATAAAGATAGTTGTGGGCAAAGATTGTTTCTGTACAAATGGCCTGCTGAATCGCTACTAGTATCGGATATTATTTGTCGCTTCCATGGGTTGTCCATCTGTCCTCAGGCAGCAAGTACATGGTAACGCCATAAACAACAACCCAGAACGTCTTGCATGACCTCCTGTGGAGTAAAAAGCTGGTCTCCATTCTTGCATAAGCAGCTGGAACCCTGAATTAAGTGCTTTGTCTCCACACTGTATATTTGTGATGTTAGGTGGCCACCTCCATAACAGTGGCTACAGGCAGTGTATTCACATTTGCTTCAGCAATGAGCTGTCCTTTTGTGTTTTTGGCTTGTATGAGAATGCAGCTGTCCTCATATGGTATTGCACAGTATATGGAGCTTCACGGGGGTAATTTGAAATGTATGAAGTGGAAGTAAAACCTGCCACCTTGGGTTGTCGGTTGAATTACTCTTGACAAAAAACCTGCACTGGTGAACAGAGAGAATTATGCTCCATCGCTCGGTACGTGAGCTTCTGGTAAGAAGCGTGCAGCACCTTCATTGGCCTGATGTGACCCTTGTAGAAGCTGCCAGGTCAGATCCTGCTGCCAGTTTAGCCCAGACGACAACCCGTGCACTGAGCAGGTTTTGGAGATATTCCTCATCAAATGGAGATGCCATGGGTTGTCAAACTCCTACACCAGGGATCGAAGCGCTATGGGGGCAGCGTGCCTACAGCACAGTTTTTAGAAAGGTAGAGGCACTGCAGCAGGGGATGACAGATATGGTGCATGATGTGGTCACACTGCCGTCGGATATTCGCTACGAGGATCTCGTGGTCAACCGAGCAGAACATCTGAAGGTGTGTAAGAACTTACCCTTCAGGTTCTTTGTGAGCTTGAGGGAATTTTTATCCTCTCTCTAACACCAATTAGTTTGAGTGCTAGTATGATCAGCTTGATTGGTGCCCTGGCTTGAGGGTACTTCACAAACAGCAGGACTGCAACAGTTGATTGTCCACTCTACCAAAATTGAACTTGTTTGCCAAGAGAAGAGCCATGGGAATAGCCCTTTCTGTTCCTCAGTAGCAGATGCGCACATCAAGGCCATATCTTTTGGCTAGTGGTAGAAGCAAAAGCCACTAAATTCCTCTTTGTCTCCCACCATTGAGAAGTTAGGTGCTGAAATTATTCTGGTCTCGTGGGTAGGTAGTCTGCATACATAGGCAACACTGGACCATCAGTTGAATGGCTTGCAGGTCGTCATCCAGAAGTCTCGAAATTTTGTATGGTCCATGCTATGTACACATTTTCTGGTGTTGGAGGAAGGACTAAAATTGTGGTTGATTTTATTTGGCAGGAAAAACCCAGAACAGATTCAGACCTTCTTAAGTTTGGGGCGGTATATACTGACCACATGCTGCAAGTCGCGTGGAAAGATGGGCTGGGGTGGATGGCTCCCTCCATTGCCCCCCTGGCTCCACTTACCCTTCACCCCTGTGCACAGGTAAGCTGTCCTTTATGTTCAAAGATAATTGCATTAATGACATGAACCGGGCGGGAGTTACCTGTTGGAGCAGGATTGGGGACATCTAGTCGCCCCAAGAGAGGAGAGTGATTGCAGATACAGTCGAAGAGAGGTGTCATTCTGACAATTTAGGAGAGAAGATTCATCGAAATTGGTTTTCAGCTCCTTTTCAGACTTTTTGGTGCTACATAGAGTAGATGCAGTAGTAAGATGCACGGCTTTCCTCAATAAATGTATTGGTTAAATTTGGGGATTCCCAGTTTTTGCATACAGAGTTTTCATTCAGTATAGCATGCAAGACTGCCAAATAATGGTTTGTCAATTCAGGTGCTGCATTATGGGGTAGAGTGCTTTGAGGGTATGAAGGCTTACAAAGGAAAAGATGGGCGGCTACGGCTGTTCCGTCCCGACATGAATTTGGATCGCATGTTGTGCTCAGCTACGCGTCTCACCCTCCCCCAATTTGACAAGGTAGGCTTTCTGTCTCTCTTTGAACTTGGAAGTTACCCAACCTCACGACAAAGCTCCATTTCTATCGAGAAACATTCTTGGTTCTCCGAGATGATAGAATCTTGCGGCCCAATTACCTTTCGGCCTCTTTATTTCCTTCTCTCCTGAGGGCTTTGGGGCGGTTCAGGGTGGGCTCCCACAACCTACGTATAGAATGTACTCATAAGACGTTGTTTGCCGTAGCCTTGTGGCCATTGACCCCCCGCCCAGTTTGAGCGGAACACAAAGGGACAGAACCTACCTCTGTCAGGGGCTGACGTTGGTAGTAAGACTTAACTTGATACAAAAAATTGATCCGGGTTTTCCAGATATCCTCTAGAAATCCCTTCACACAAGCATCAATCTGCTGTGTGTGATTTGCCCAAAAACTAGGCCTCAGAAGGGCCTGGGCTTTTGGCTCAGCCTCGAGACTTTCAAAGTTAGTAAACAGAGGTACAGGCACAATTCCCTTGATAGATTTGAGGAGAGAGACTGGCAGATGGGAAAACCTGCAGCGGGAGGACCGCCTCTGTCCAGCTTGCACAGGGCGCAACCAGGAAATTGAAACTGAAGAACACTTCTTCTTCTATTGCCCTCTATACTATGAGATCCGTGGGAGATTCCGTTGTCTATTCCGTGGAACCCAATCTCTCACTGAGGTCTTTCACTATGAAGATCAGAAATGCTTGGCAGCCTACCTGCACGAGGCATTCACCCTTAAACAATCACTCGAACAATAGTTCTTATCTCTGACCCTGGTTTCCTGTTTTCTCTCATGTTTTTCTTTCCATTTTGTCCCATAAGCTCTATGAGCTTTCCGCGGATGTTATAAAGCACCGTTTCATTTCATTCATTTCATTTCTCTTCCCAGGGCAGATGCTTGTGTCTCTTAGGAGACTCCCATTCTTTGGCAGACACCTTCAACTGACATGTCTGGCAGGTTACCTGCATGAGGCACTTCATTTTTGGGCCCTGTCGGTGTCTCTTGATGTGGCTTTGTTGTTCTTCTTTGGTCCATGGGGCCTGGGGGCCACCGTGGACGTCATTTGGGCATGTGTGTGCACTTGTCTTTCGTTTAGTTGAGTTTTGGTTTCAGAAACTGTTTGGAGGATCCCAATAAAGGGGAGGAAGTTGGAGTTTCATAGAGGTGACAAGCTATGTTCATCTGGGTACTAAACTTCCAATTTCTCTCTTCAGACAGCACTGCTTGAGTGCATAAAGGAGCTGGTGCGAGTGGAACGGGACTGGGTACCGGACCAAGAGGGGTTTTCCGTCTACATTCGTCCAACACTGATTGGCACCCACCCCTTCCTGGGCATGTGCACGCCTAGGGAAGCATTGCTTTTTGTGATTCTTTCCCCGGTTGGCCCATACTTCCCCACTGGATTGAAACCAATAAAGCTTTCCGTGGAGACAGAAAATATACGGGCATTTCCTGGTGGAGTAGGGGACAAGAAGATAGGGGGTAACTATGCACCAACCTTATTGCCACAGATGCGGGCTTCTCAACGAGGCTGCTCACAGGTACTTTCTCCCAGCACAAACAGGCAGTTCCAGGGTCCTGCTGTGATCGTTTTGTTTAAACTCGACATCTCTGCTATCATCGTGAACAAGTGAACCTGTGGTGTGATTTGCAGGTGCTTTATGTACTGCAAGATGGGCTTACTGGTGGAGGTCTTGTTGGAGAATCAGGTGCAATGAACATCTTCTTCTTGTTCAAAGAGGAGGGAGAGCACGGGGGAATGGAGCTTGTGACCGCTCCCTTGGATGGCCTTATTTTACCTGGGGTTACAAGGAACAGTGTTCTTGCACTTGCTCGTGGCTTTGGAAACCTGAAGGTTTCAGAAAGACAGTTGCGCTTTGATGAGGTACAGCTTTCAATTGGCCTGAATTTGCATCATGTATCTTCTTTTTTAGGTGTTTTTGTTGGTCAGTTGAAAGGGTGGGGGGGATTTTGGGTGAATTTGGCTGCATTGTCGCAGGTGTTACTCAGATGTCTCCACTTCAGAAGGTAGCCAAAGTATCTTCCTGTTGAAGCACCCTAACCTGTTTACACGCATGGATTTGTAATGTTTGGAACCAGATAGAAGATGCAGCAGCAAGTGGTCGGTTGGTGGAGGTCTTTGGGAGTGGGACAGCATGCGTGATCCAACCAGTCACGGGCCTTCTGAAGGATGATGATACGGAGATTTCCATCCCGTTCGACAGTGAAGCTGCAGCTTACTGGGTAGCAAAGCTTCCTGGAAGCACTTTTATGGAGCCATCTTTGAATGAACCCTTCAGCCTTTGTGGTCGACTGACCAGGGTATTGTATGACTTGCAGTATGGGCATGTAGACAGCGATTGGTCAGTTGTTATTGATAAATAGCAGAAGAGATTAGTTCAGCGATAGCTCAATAGCTGTCCATTGCTTTGGCCAATCAATGGCTAATAAGTGTATATCTGCACATTGATTTGTGAAAGTGGAGAGAAAAGTGGGATTCCAGCAAGAACCCCAGCCTAGGAGACAAGTACAAATCAAAATAGCAACTGATTTTGCACCCTTGCAGAAAATGCACAAAGATATCCAAGGGATTGTCACGACCCCCGGTTAATCTGAGTCCTTGTTTTGATTGAACAAACATTGGCTACTTTAGAAGAGCTTGGACAATGTACATCAAATTCCTGCTGTACAGTAGCTAGTACTGAGATTATGCTCATGATAAGCATACACTCACCTATATATGACAAATACAACTGAGTTCAAGTCCAGGAGGGGAAACTTGGCCAGTTCAACGTGTATCCTGATTTTCTCGAGCAGCACATTCCAGGCTCACATCAGAACTTGGCGAGGATGCCCCCCTAGCAGTCATGGATTAAACTCTCTTTCTTTTCTCCTGCCTTCTTTTGTTGAATTGAGCTCTGTGGACAGCATAAAGTTGTTCTCTCTCTCTCTCTCTCCCTCAGGTGATCAACTCTATTGCTTGGAAGCGAGAAGAATGTCCAAACATAAGGAAGCTAGGAATAGAGTCTAAGGTTGACCTGAAGGGCCTACCTACCCTGGCACTAGACTGAAATTCAAACTCAGGGTGGGGAGTCTACCTTTGAGCAATAACAGATGCAGAGAGGAAAAGGAGTTGTTGATGCTCGATCTGCGGGCACCCTTAAGATAATATCCATTTCCTGTTACAATGTCCTGGGTATTCTCATCAGAGAGCAACCCTCTTCAAGAACATTATGAACTGGTCCCTGTACCACTATTCACCAACTGTCAAAATCTCTAGGCTGAGCCCAAAGCCCTGGCCCTGTTGGGTCTAATTGCTGGAGCCGATTGATGCTTGTGTGAAGGGCTTTGTATGCAGCACGAGTACTGATGCATCATCCAGAAGCAGGACCCGTTGTACCGTTTTTGGGAGAGAGACGAGACGAGGAGACGCTCGCCGTTCTTGGGAGAGTCAGCTTGGTCTTAGTAGGCCGTGTTTCAATCTCTGCCTGCACAGCTGCACCGTGGTGGTTCGATCTCACATACTAATCCAACATTACCTGACTACAGATACAAGCAGTACACACAAGGGGTCCTTTTGGGCTGATGGTCGGTCAAATCCTCTATGGGTCATGATACAAGGTAAAGGACAATGTGGTGAGGATACCTTCTTCTTTGACCTATTTCAGCCTGTTTTGCTCTGTTTGGCAGCATGAAAGTATCCAAAAACAGGTAATAGAGATGAGGATAAGCTTTGGAATGAACACTTTTCCGACCCCAGTCAATGGCGAGACAATGGAGACAAAAAGGTGAATGCATGTTGGACTATACTAGAGAGAAGTAGATGCAATTTAGAATTAGAACTACTGTAATAATTAGGGTTGGGGTTTGCTGGAAGAACTTCACGCCGTCAGTGTCAGCTGCTAGCAGCAAGTATCATGATTTGTACACAGACATGGGTAGCTAAAGGACAGGGATAGAGGTCCAGGTTCATCCAAGAGGGTTTTTAAGGTTTCATCCATACTGAATGAAATTTCTGTTTATAACCATAACTGGATGATTTACAGGCAGATATGCATTTCAATGAATTAGGTTTATGCTCCTTTGATTTAAACCTATTGAATGCCCATTTTTCATCCTGGTCTGATACCATCCATACCGGATGGTGGATGAAATCGCGGGTGGTTTTCCTTTAAGTGTCTCTCTGCCCTAGACACAGCACGATATCGTGCGTGTTTTTTTTCTCTGGAAGAGGGCGATGGCGGACGAATGCTCGATGGCGGCTGAATGCCCGAGCAGCAAGATCCGAACGGGTGTGTTCTTGTTTTTTGAACGCGCGATGACGGCATACACTTTCATCTCCCGCGATGGCAAATGACATATTGTTATGTTTGCCTACGTTTTTTCCTCATTGATGAAGCAGCGACGGTTATGGAGGTGGGGAAGCGGCCTGTATTACAAGATACAACCTGTCCTCAACTCTCCTCCCCTTGCATTCTGTTGTGCTCGTTCAAATTCAGATAATGAACACTGCAGCGTTCTACTCCACAAAAGATTGAGGTTCTTTGTGGTGTCGCATCTATGCTTTCTTCTGCTGGTTCTGTGATCTTTGCATGCTTTATGGCTCATACCTGACATGGATAGCAACTGTGAAATCCTGTAATTCACCTCGTGTATCCTCACTAACGCACAAAACATTTTTTGTGTTTGTTTTTGGGACGGGCGCAGGTGAGGGATTTCACTTGGCATGAACTCTTTGGCTTGCAGATGATCTGGTTACTGCAGGAGGGATAAGATATGCTGCAAGCTGCTGTTGTTGCAATTTTCTGCTTCAAAGCTGCTTCAAGGGGGATATGCCTTAAACCTTTACTTTGATTTCTGGTTCTTGGTAACCAAATCTGTTAAGTCAGGGAAGTAAATGGGCTGGGCCTCCTAGAAATCAGACCTTATTGTGAAGGTTCGGGCTGGTTGTGATGACAAGGGTTTGGTGATGCAAGTGTGACATTAGATGCATTTTTCCAGACCTGTTTTCTGGCCTTTTGGAGAGTCAGACAGTGTTGTTTATGCCTCACCAGTTTAGAATGTATTAAGTAAGGCATTGGGTAAGCATTTTTAAGAACACATACATTCTTTCAGGCTCCCCCATGGAGATTATAACCTGATTACAGACTGGTATTTTTGAGGATCTCTCTAAAACTTGGCAGAGTGACTGGATAAGGCCCTGGGATACATACCATAGCCCTGCATCTACTTATGGAAGTACAATCACTTCAGCTTGTGCTTTTAGGAACATACAAGTCCTTTAAAGCTTTAATAGGGAATTGTTTTCATCAAAGCTCTCACTCTTAGGCCTGCAGGAATGGTTTTCTCAAAGACCTGTTGAGCTTACAACATATTTGTTTAAGCTATTTGAACCCAAGAATTACCAAGCCAGTATTTTTAAAGGGCTTTTTTGATTACGAACTATATTCTTAAGCTCCCCTCAGAGATTGGGAATGTGACATGGTAATGACTCTCTCTCTCTCTCTCCTCCTCTGATACATGATACATATATACATGATTTGTGCAGAGGCATGGATAGCTGAAGGAGCAGGGATAGAGTGCATGGGTCCAGATTCATCCAAGAGGGCCGGATTTCAATCTCCAGATTACATATGATTCGCTGTGGAAGGATAGCTACAAGAAACCTGCATGGACAGATGATCAATTGGGTGGTCTTGAGCTGAAGAGCACGACCCCTGCAGGGATGTGTCTCCATCTGTAGATCTTTTAGGAAGTGGAAGGCTAGGCCTAGGGCCCAGCTTTCTTATGACATTGTTAGCTGATTTTCAGTTCTTCTCCTTAACGAGGTGCCTCTCTGTTTCCAAGTTATGGCAGTAGTTTCTGGCTGCAGTCTCTTTTCCTACTAAACTCTTTAGCTCTATGCAGACCCCCTTCTTTGCTTGCCTTCCTTCTTACTACTCTTTCTTGTCTTGGTACGCGAAGCTGTGTCTTCCTCTTTCAGCCTCTATGGCACTCTATCCAGAGGTTATTTTTCCTCTTTGTATCCAATAACATTTTATGTCCATTACCTATAAAGTTCTAGAGGCCACTGTCCCCACTGTCCCTCTTTGTTAACAAAAATAAAAATAATAAAAAAAGACAACAATGGCTTCCATTCTATTTTCCTAGATACCTAATGAGAATTTAAATCAATTAATAATCTAAATATTATGTATGATTTAATTTATTAAATTAAAATATTATTAAAAAACCTCTTTAGTCATGAAGTTATATATTCATGACTACATCATGGCAACGTGGCATTATATGATACGATATTCTTTCCCACGTTTGGGTTATATATGTTGTCCATGTGGACACATGTGACATCCGGAGTGCTACATATGTCTCTCTTACGCCTCTCCAATGGAGTTATACTATAGACATGTTAGTCATATATAAATCATATAGTTGTGACTACATCCTCTTGACAGCATGACTCCAAGTGCCACGCACGCAGTCACGGCTACGACTTGCAAAACGCAGTCTTAAAGACTAGTCGCTATGACAAGGCTTTTTTCACTGCAGAGTGATATAGTCATGAACGCATATAGGATTGAAAAAATAGTCATATGTGCAGTCATAAAAACGCTCATCTGTTGTTGTAGAGCTTGCATGATGCAGTGCAGGCCGGGCTGCAGCATCACAACCGACAGAATGGAAGTGTTACAAGTATTTGTCCAGTGCTTTAACAATGATTCAAGAATGGTCCTCAATTTGGTGTTGACATACTTTCCGGCTATCTGGAGGAGACCTGAATTTCAACAAATATGATCTCTCAAAGTTCTCAGCTGCTTCGATACCTTTAGACGCACAAATATTTGAAATGCTTCAGACCGTCCCTCGATCGACCTGGAGTTACTGCATAACATTCAGGATAATCTCCAGCATAACATCAAACTCAAACTTGGGGACTGATGTTACCATCTTGAATTCGTGAATCTGAATAGTCAAGTGTTCCGAACTTGCCTGTGGATTGTAGATACCAACGGAGGTAGACAGTATGTCCTGCATGAAACTAATTTCTTGAACATGTCTATTGTGACATTATGAGATTCACCTTGCACGCCCTTGCAATGATCGACGAAACTTGTGTCCAACCGCCTTCCTAGTAGCTTCCCAGTAGCAACCTGATCTGTAAACAGAAAAGATTCCCCAAGACTTCAATATTCAATCAAATATGAGTTTCACATGCCTGACAAGCAGTTGTTGTCGTGAGAAGCTATAGGCAAAATGGGAAGAATTATGGTTGATGATTGGGCGAACACAAGGGGGGGCCATCTTCACCACGAAGCTCGCATGGAATCGATGGTCGGGCGCCTCAGTTTCATAGACGTCCGCGACAAAGTGAGCGCTCTTTTCTTTGCACCTGCACAGTGGATTTTAAACACTTTTATGTACAGTTCTCCTCTTGACTCTCAAGGCCATCTCAGAGTTGCTTCTAGGATTTGGTTCAGCATATCTCTAGATGAGATGAGGATCACTTGCCTGAAAATGTCTGTTATATGCTGGTGCGCACACTCACCCGTAACATACAATATTGAATTGAATCTGGAGCTGGCCGGCACACAAGATCTTTGTAGGCAAAATTTTCATTGAACCTTAACTGGCCCTTCGAGTTGAATCATGTTTCAGCTTTGGATTAGTACTCGAGGGCCTGTGAACTACTGTACGCAGTGAAGCTCTTGACACCATTTTGTTTCCTGTTTCCACATCCGCACTGTACATAAATCAAATGTTACTGCATATGCAATGAAAGAAATTTAAGGATCACATACGAACCGGGATCTTAACGTGCACGTACGAAATTCCATATCCAGTGGACCAGTCATGCATTGAGATTTTCACGGCTTCCTTTTGCAGGAGTTGCCCTATTTGGGAAAGTTGACTGCACGCGCGAATGTGAGGCCTTGTAAGGGAGCTGATTGTACCTTTCTTGAGCAATCTGTGAGCCAAAAGGGGGAAGGAAAAATGCTTTTGGCTGCTCTAACAGGCGTCCACAGTGTGAAAAAATTAGTTCTTAACACTGGATTGGACTCATCCAGGGAGATTGGCCGACAGATTTTGAAGCCAGCTAACCACAATACTATTAACTTAGGTCCTGAGGTCATGCTCAAGCAGTTGAGAATTGGTCCCCAAGGAATTGCGGCAGATAAGCCAGAGAGGAATTTGATACATGATGAGTCCCAATCAATCCAGCAGCAATCTCAAAAAGGTCCAGCAGCTGGCCAGCCACTATATCCTTGTTTTGGAACGTTTTTTGGAAAGAGAGGGGGGCATTGACACACTTGTGGACCAGATATATACTTACAAGTACATTGTATCTATAGATATATCCTCTTGAATCATGTACATCTCGAGAGGTATCGATCTAGCAAGCTTGCAGGTTATTTGGATCCCTGTGACGATCAGCTGTGTGTAAGTTGATCAATTGAACTCTACTTGAAATTATGACCAGTTACATGTTAGTTGCCGGATGGCCTAATGGCAGCGGTATGCCGATCCATAAACTGTTTCTGCAAGGGGCGATCAGAAATTTGTCAGAGCTTGTCAATGTACATCCTGACCCATTGTGACATGGATTTAAATCGGGAAAAACATATTGAGTGGAGCCATTGATCTCATCTGTCCTTCGACCGTTACAGATCTAGACGTAGTCGATCTTCTTTGACTAAAAATACTCAACAGGTAGTTGGTTAGGTAGAACTACTCTCGGTATATATACCTGGTATACCTGCTCTGCTCATGTGTGTATTCCATCTTCTGAACATACAAGAAATTCTCATTTTCAAGAGGCTCCAACTCCAAATCTGCCTAGTGGTACTGTTTTCATGGTGGTTTCCAAACCTTAGTACTTAGGGGTTAAGCAGATCGAGAGGTAAACTTGTCAAAAAGGGTTGGCAATTTGAAAAGCAAAAATCATGGAACTTAGAGTGCAAGACCGTTGGACTCATGGTTGTGACTTGAGGTTACGTTTACCCATAATGAAGGTCAGGTATAATGGGCTGAAGCAACTGGTATGATCGAGGCTTCAATCGACTGCCCTCTGAGGTGCTTGCGATGTTGTGATCTAATGGATCTAGTGCATGCAATCGAACAACCATTACGTCTTAACATAATTTATCTCACGTTTCCCTCGTCTGTTCACGGGCCGAAGGTTCCTTAATCTTCATAATGTTCATGTAAACTGTTTCTAGTAACTGTTACATGTATGGGTTGATCTTAGCACGCCTAGAACTACTACCCATTTCCAATAGAACCAAAATCTGATTTCACTGTGTGGATCTTCCTTTCCAATGTGCTCAACATGTGCATGAATGAAGTTCTAAACTGTAAGCTGAATGTTTAATACGTGTGTAGAACTAGTAGTTTTATAGATCATAATCCGTTGGAGACCAAATAAATATCACTGACTAGTAGATCTTTCAGTGAGCCTTGGAAAAGAAACTAGGAATCGAATATTATAGCTGAGACAGGACGTCCGGAAAGATGTATCTAGAGCAACCATCAACCGTGAGGCGAAGATACTAACCTGCAAACCCAGGTCTACACTTTACCCTTTATTCTGTTTAATAACTGGTGTACTTGAATACGTTGAATCCGGCAACTGCATTGCTTCCTCATTAAATGGAAATATGTTCACGAGCTAGTGCACACAGAAACAAATGTAGACCATGACCGTGAGCGTAAGTTGTGAGACTGTTCCCCTCTGTTTCCTGTGGTATGACCAGAGCTTGACCCATGGATGGGCTTGCTTCTCTCTTACGTCTCGTTACAGCGTCTGCTGTCTCAACTCCATCATGTACAGTTTACTTCAGCTTGCGTGTGTAGGGAGCGCCAGAGGGAACAGGATACTCTGCACAGGGCGCAGAAACCACCCATGGATGATCTCGGAATGTCATATTGGGCGTCAGAAAATGAATTTGCAGAACATTTCAAGGAGCTACTTAAACATCATAGTCGTTGCACAAATCGAGCCCAAATCAGCGTGTATATATGTGCGGCTGCTCAAGAAGGTTAACTTTGTATTATATCACGTGAGCTGCCATCAGATCAATGTGAGCTGAGAGACATTCGTGAGCTCCAAAAGTCTAAAACAACATTCTTCAAAAAGTTACATCAAGATTACATAAAATCTAGGACAACGCAACTCGGGACGATCCATGGTGGTGCCCGGTGTAAAATTCGATTGCGACGCGCCCAACCATCAAAGCATTTCCATATTTCCGGTACAATCTCTCACATGCAGCGGCAACCCATCTCGTACAATTTGTTGTACCTACTCAGCTCACCAGCCATGGTGTCCAGAGTGAAGAGATGACTGCCTGCTTTCCAATGGCAGTTGCAACCGCCATGGATATGGCGTATACAGCTAGGTGTTGTGGCAATATGTTTTTGTCCGGGCTTTTTTACACAGTTTCACGTGTCACACCCCTAAGCCTGCTCCCTATTAGCTTGTGAGTGAGAATCCACTAGTAGGTGTGGAGGGAAATTCCTCAGAAGGTAGTCCCAGAAAAATGTCAACTCTCTATCAGCTTATATGTATAAATCTATTGATAGTTGTCGTAAGACAACCATCAAACCATGCTCCACTGGAAATAGACATTATGTCTTCTCGGCTTCAAATGTATATACATTTCACGATGGTGGGTACAGTTAGGGAATTCCAAAAAGGCCTTGATGTGAAATTCACTTGATCACCCCCTAAAAGTGCGCAATTCAATTGAACTAACCCTAATTTGCAATTCAATTGAATTGTCGGCACATGATTCAATTGAATTGCGAATTGGCAATTCAATTGAATTGTAATCTATAATTTTTAACTTATTTCTGTATATTATATATATATATAAATTATACATATATGCATACAGAGGTATAAGCTAAAAATACATGTTGCCCGTCTATTCTTGTTGTCTCTCTGTCAATCTTTGCCCGTGGTAAGGCTTGAGCCCAAGATAAGCCTAAGGGAGAGCGAGAGAGGGAGAGAGAGAGAGAGGAAGTCACGAAGCGCTTGTAAAAGCGGGATTGTCTCTCTTTGTGGATGTTGGTGCCAATATATGGCTATCTACATATACCAAACATGATACCAATGTAAGAGTTTGATATATTAAACTTATATAGAACACACATCCCAACTTCAACATGATACCTTTGTAAGGGTATCGAAATTTTTGATAATTCTCAAGATGAACATATTTTTTGTTTTCTTTGTCCTGGGCCAGATACTAGTGTTAGGGGACTACATGGTGATGCAGGGGAAGCCTTTCATCAATTGTCAGGTTTGATTTTGTCTGTTTTTTTCGGAGCCAGCCATGTTTCTTTTGCCAGTGAATCACAAGAAGCTGCTGATCTGTCTCCGTTTCTGGCTCTCCCTTTCTCGCTGAGGCTGAGGGTGGCTTCACAACTCCACAATTTCCTCAAGGGCACAAGAAAGAGGGCCAGCAAGAATAGACGGGCAACATGTATTTTTAGCTTATACTCTTATATGTGTATAAATATAATTTGAATATATATATGTACATATATATTATATATTATATACAAAAATAAGTTAAAAATTATAGATTACAATTCAATTGAATTGCCAATTCGCAACTCAATTGAATCGTGTGCCGACAATTCAATTGAATTGCGCATTTTTAAGGGGTGATCAAGTGAATTGCGATGCATTTCACATCAAGGCTTTTTTGGAATTCCCTATACAGTTGCTATTTGCTTATGGCATTATGATGTGTAACTAGTGTATGGTGTTGTGAATCATGTGTGCACTGTGTGCGGCGTGCATAGGGACACTCTGTATACTTAACGAGTTTTAGATCAATATTGTAGCTGCATACAAATAGACAATACTACTCATCCCGGATCCAGCACACGATCTATAAACAGAGTTTTGACTGCAAACGAAAGTTTCTTGGCTACAGTCAGTACCAGTGTTGGGCGGGTATTATTATTATTATTATTATTATTATTTTAAAGAAATATTGCATTTATTCCAAAATTATGGGGAAAAAAATAAAACCCCTTTTTGCACCATGAGGGCTACACACTGTAGTCAGTGAAGGGTGATCAAATATCTGCTGCTAAAGTGCAGCAGTGTGCACATAGAAAGAGGACCTCTCGAAACAGCTTAGCTCTATCCGAGAGACTTCCAAAAAATGTCTAAGCCTGCAGCTGAGATTACCGAGGAGCTAATCTACAACTACGCCTTAACGGAAATTTAGCTTGGAAGTAGTGGCGGGGTGCTTGACGTGTTTCCAGTTCACATCTCTCTCAAATTTCGGCGAGGCCGTGGAGTGGAGCTATGAGGTCTCTCCAACGCTAAGGGGGGAGAGCATTCCAAACACAATGTTCCTGCTCGTCGCTTTGATGCCATCGCAGGCCCACGTCGCTCTGAATGTTGCATGGATTGCTGGCGGCCTGGGGATCCTGTGACAATCTGCAACACATTTTGCCCAAGCTTTTTTCGACTCCGTTAAAAGGTCTTTGTACACCATTGCCAACAAAGCGGAGGTACTGATTGTCTCCTTGCTAAAGGTCTTTTTACATCTAGCACGCCATAAGTGTCATAACGTAGATGCGCGAAGAGTCTCGAAGACCGGACGTGGAAAGGATCGGGCCCTGGCTGTTTTGTTGTAATTAAGTAGCAGATCCAGAGGGCCAATGGCCAAGAGGCTCCAATGTCTGTAGAAGACCTTGATGAAGGGCCAGATTTTGGCTGGAGCTATAAAGGCAGAGCCATCGCCACAGCAAAGGTCTCTGCAAAAAGCTTTACCTTGGGCTGCAGCTTTGAACTTTTTGGCAATATGAGAAGCACCCAAGAGGTTTTTGAGAGCATTGCTGCTTCTTCACGAAAAAGGTGTGCTTTGGCTGGATATTAGACTCATTCCTAGTTTTGATGTCGCCTCAGTGTTGGCAAAATTTGATTGATGATGGACATCAGATGTAATGAATGGGAATTATTCCAGAGCATGTGCCCTCCCCTCTTAAACTATTTCTGAAGACGTTACAGATCATTCCATTGAAGTTTGTGTACTGACCAGTGTTGCACTGGTAATATAGGGTCTGGCCGGGTATCAACTAGGGTATTGAATAACCGACCCGGCTGGTATTGGCAATTCCCAATTCCAATACTATGGTTGATAACCGGAGCGGCTGGTACTGCCAAGACAATACCCGGGTCGGACCCGAATTATGGGCAAAAACAAGGACTATACCATTGTATGAATAGGAAATTGGGCGGGAGCACATGATGGGGTGAGGGTAAGAGGGTGCACATGTGAGGGAGGGCATGTCCAGTCCCAAGAGCCTGCCACTATTATTCATTTCTTAGCACATGTAGGGCGGGCCCGCCCTTATTCTTTTTTATTGTGTAGTGCAAAGTCTGAATTTTGCAACATAATAATTAATTTTCCCTCAATAATTTATAGTAAATATATACCAGGGCCTCTATCCCCTGTTAACTAAAATAATATAATAATAATAAAATTAAAGACATTCAATTAAAGATATACTAATTATTTAATGGTTATTTTAATTTTAATTATCTATAACCGGCTGGTATTAGATTGGAATACCCACCCTATTGATACCCGTCTGCATATCAAAAATCATACTACTATTGAGAACCAGCTGGTATTAAAATTAAGAGAATCTTCCAATACTATGGAACCAGCTGGTATTGAAATTTAATTTTCTTTCAATACCCGGACCCGGCTGGTAATAGAAAAAGTCATATCAACCCCGAAACTCTAGTTCTGATCTTGGTTTCTCAATCCCAAACCCTTTTCCCTCGTTTCAATCATACCCCGGTGAGAATATGCAATTGGTCATCTAAGTTCAAAGAGTTTGATCCCCAACCACCTCTTACCGTATCTGTCATGTCCTGGGTTAATGCCTCCACATTCGTGTGGATCTTGGGAAGACCTCTGGCGGACCTCCAGCTGGACCCCAAAGAATGGGAATGGGCCTTTGATAAGTGGAATAGCAAATGGAGTCACTTTGGATTCTTGAATGAGAACTGGCCAGCAATCTGGTCTTCTATCTGGCTAAAAATTAGGCCTGCCAAGATCTCGGCGTTTTTATGGCAAGTAGCGAGCAGAGCCCTAAAAGTGGGAGAATGGTTGCAATTCCATGAAGCTTTACTGTGTCGATGCTGCTCCTCGGGTATCATTGAAACTCATGAGCACTGTCTTCTCCAGAATGGCAGAACCCACTACATCGAGCTCAAAGAATGCTCACCCATAACCTAAGACGTCAATGCTCTTGTTTCCCTTTGAAACTACTACTTGTGGTCCCGAATGAAACTGTAGGATGCAATTCGGGTTCACTTGTACAGAGACCATGAGACAGGCTTTATCAGCACAGCTGTGTAGGTAGGCCACCCTGTGCATGCAGCCTTCTCAGCCTACTTGCACATCGATGACTGCTTTCTTCTTCTCCGCCTTTACCTTTGGCACCACCACATTCAGTACTCCATTATTAAGTTTTGCTTTGATCTTATCAACTTGTACGTAGTCAGGGAGAAGCACCCGTGTGCTGTAAGATACATAGCTTCTGGAAACCCATTTGTCCTCACCATCGATCTCTTCTGCTTTGTGCTCGCCCTTGATGACTAAAGTCCCATCTTCAACTGTCGCGTTCACCTGAATCATTTCAGATACAAACTTGATTAATGATGGGAGGAACTGAAACAACTGCAACAAACACAAAAGGAATGTGTACTTCAACAATCCACAGGGAAATTACATTGTTGACCACATGTGAAAAAATACTTCTCAAACCCAAAAGTACCTTCATCACCAATTCAGGCATCTGAACCATAGTCACATTCCTAACTTCTCCAGCTGTCATGCGTAACATGCTCTACCATTGAATACCTACCTCCTCCTTGCTGAGCCCTGGCATGTCCACCCGGAGCTTAAACCCTTCCTCGTCCTCCATGACGTCCCAAGGGGTGCGAGCCGTTGAGGTGGTGGTGTTTTGGGTGGCACGTGATGGAGTGGAATAGAAAGGAACATCAAAGTGGCGGTCAACTGTGTCCATCATCTGCAGCAGACTCCTCGAGGAAAGGAAGGGATCCCACAAATCTGCAGCCATAACACCGTGGAACAGTCAACTCCTTGGCGAATATCATCTCGTGGAGGACCCGGGAGGACTCAGACTTCTGTTCGCTAGAAACGGTGCACGTTTTGCGTCTATATGAGCAGCAACTCCCTCCAAATCTCTGGAGCAGAACTCCAACTTTATCTTGAAATATTCTATGACCTCAGTAAGGACTGACTGGGTTTCTGATAATTCGATACTCTTTAAAAGCAATGTGCGCAAGTTCAAGAAGCAAACCGCCGCAAAAAGACGAACTAGAAAAACTGATGGTTCAGATAGTTCTCAACATAATATCTTACCAAGAAGTGCCCCCAATGGTGTGGCGGTCGGATCTGCCTCTTCCTCTCCCTCTTGGGCGATTGGCGACCTCCCTCGGGAGTGGTATTCCGGACGTTAATGCTGGAGCTTGAGTCTCCTGAACCGTTGCCCTCCTGTGCAGCAGAGGTAGCCATTGGGCGGACGCCTGGCTGGAGACGGACAGCGTTAACATACCCCTCTTTCATTCCAAAGAACGAGGCTTTCAAGCACGCGAGCTTTGCTGAGGCAGCGCGAGCGGGCATCGCAGATGGAACTCCAAGCATCGTAACTGGAGTTGCGATGGTGGACAGCGCACAAGCGGCCATGACAACTTGACTTTTAAACTGCAAAATTGCGAAGCAATGTGAGAACGTCATCACGACAGACCATGTGGGTAAGGCGAATGTCAGAAAGAAAGATATATAGCTGAGTCCACAGGCTGAAATACTTGGGACTCAGAGAAAGAAGCAACATCCTTCACACAACTCAAACTTTCCATCACTAAGTCTGAAACCCAACCGAATACAAACCACGAAGGAAACAACGATAGGATGAAAATGGGTGAAGATGTCCTCCAACTGAGAGACTAAGAACGTTTCGACTCACAACGCCAACTGGGAACCTGGATACTTACCCAAAAACCTCTGTCGAGCTGAAGGACAAGTGCAAGCTCAGAACCCAGCTACACCGGCGATATTTCACACCAAAGTAGGGCAGAGAGACTCGAAATCTCCACCCTATCCCCTGACTGGGCAGAGACGAAGAACTTCAGGCACGATAAGTGGAAGAAAAGTCAGTTAAAACACTTGCCAAGGTCGGAGAACGAGCGAGTATGTATGGAACTCCAAAGGATACGCATCACCCAAAAAAGGATTACGCATCACCATGCCGTTGCTGCCTGTGAGACAGTGGAATAGAAAGGAACATCAAAGTGGCGGTCAACTGTGTCCATCATCTGCAGCAGGACTCCTCGAGGAAAGGAAGGGATCCCAACAAATCTGCAGCCATAACACACCGTGGAACAGTCAACTCCTTGGCGAATATCATCTCGTGGAGGACCCGGGAGGACTCAGACTTCTGTTCGCAGAATACGGTGCACGTTTTGGTCTATATGAGCAGCAACTCCCTCCAAATCTCTGGAGCAGAAATCCAAACTTTATCTTGAAATATTCTATGACCTCAGTAAGGACTGAATGGGTTTCTGATAATCGATACTCTTAAAAGCAATGTGCGCAAGTTCAAGAACGCAAACCGCCGCAAAAAAGACGAACTAGAAAAACTGATGGTTCAGATAGTTCTCAACATAATATCTTACCAAGAAGTGCCCCCAATGGTGTGGCGGTCGGATCTGCCTAGCCCTCCCTCTTGGGCGATTGGCGACCTCCCTCGGGAGTGGTATTCCGGACGTTAATGCGGAGCTTGAGTCTCCTGAACCGTGCACCTCCTGTGCAGCAGAGGGACCATTGGCGGACGCCTGGCTGGAGACGGACAGCGTTAACATACCCCTCTTTCATTCCAAAGAACGAGGCTTTCAAGCACGCGAGCTGTGCTGAGGCAGCGCGAGCGGGCATCGCAGATGGAAAACTCCAAGCATCGTAACTGGAGTTGCGATGGTGGACAGCGCACAAGCGGGCCATGACAACTTGACTTTTAAACTGCCAAATTGCGAAGGCAAGGTGAGAAAGTCATCACGACAGACCATGTGGGTAAGGCGAATGTCAGAAAGAAAGATATATAGCTGAGTCCACAGGCTGAAATTACTTGGGACTCAGAGAAAGAAGCAAATCCTTCACCCAACTCAAACTTTCCATCACTAAGTCTGAAACCCAACCGAATACAAACCACGAAGGAAACAACGATAGGATGAAAATGGGTGAAGATGTCCTCCAACTGAGAGACTAAGAAACGTTTGACTCACAACGCCAACTGGGAAACCGGGATACTTACCCAAAAACCTCTGTCGAGCTGAAGGACAAGTGGCAAGCTCAGAACCCAGCTACACCGGCGATATTCCACACCAAAGTAGGCAGAGAGACTCGAAATCTCCACCCTATCCCCTGACTGGGCAGAGACCGAAGAACTTCAGGCACGATAAGTGGAAGAAAAGTCAGTTTTAAAAACACTTGCCAAGTAGGAGGAGAACGAGCGAGTATGTATGGAACTCCAAAGGATACGGCATCACCAGCCGTTGCTGCCTGTGAGACCTCTCTAGAATGTGCCATGGAGCTTCTAGATTCTAGACCTTCCCTGCCCAAACGGAGATCGGGCCTCTCTAGAACCGCGCTTGCGACTCGCGAAAGTGACGGCATTCACCTGACCCACACTTGCGAGATCAGCCCACGTGGCTACTTCGACACCTTATATGCAAGAGAAGCCTGGGTACCCTGCAAAATTTTTCACGTCGCAAATCTCATGAGCTCAACGGGCGTTGTGAGATTTCTACTGATTCTTTGAATGTCTCAAGTGTAACATTCGAGAGCCGAAGATTCTCAAAATTATAACTTCTTCTTAAGATTGATGTCGTGAGGTGAGTGGGTACTTCACTTGAATTGCTTGCATTCATCTTCACAGATTGTAAAGAATCTCTAGATAGATAATCCAATCTTGAGTACCTGTCAGATGCCTGACTTGTGCAGGCATTTGCAACGTCGAATTTTCTGTTACCAACATGGATACAAACATTCACACTGAGTCAATTCCTTCGTTCTTTTCTCGACAGTTCTAAGTCTAACGAGCAATTGATGCCTCCCACACAAACACACTTAGCTTTCTTACACAAACAAAGAATTACTAGCTTAAAGACGGTTAAGCATTTGATCTGCACGTTTGAAGTTTGAACCCATTTGAGGTTATGATTTCGTTCCAGGCTTAGGGGCCAAGTGAAGATAGTGGAAGGTCCAAAAATGCACTGAAAGACCCAGACCTGCACATCTTCTGCGACTGAGAATCAGCTCTCAAAGTACTCAAGACCAGGAAGGACACAACTATGTATACATTCCCGAACTTCAGAGCGTACAACTTGGACGTCGTCGACACAGTTAACAGATAAAGAGAATAATTTGTCAAGTCATTTGCCACTTGATCCGCCTGTGATTGACGGAGAGCTGGAAACATGACACTATGTTGCTGCTTGTTTCTGTAAATGTAGCCTAACGACCAGATTTGCAACTAAACAAAGCACCGAAGCTAAACTGGCTGTTTGTGTATCCTGAGTGAGTTAAACCCCACCCACGCTGATTTTGAGGTTTCAAATGTCAAACATGTATTGTGGCATCCTTCATGTCCCCTTGCTGTAAGTCACTTCTCTTTTGGTGATTGGCTTGTTTATGCAGCATTATGCTGGTTCTACGAGAATGTCCTTGGCACACTCAAAACTCTTCAATGGATACTCATCCAAGCACCGAGTTGCATATGATTTATTCGATTGGCGGTGTCTTGTATATGGCTGCATGGACAAATGATGTTAGTCGTCTTCATGGGACACATGATCTTTAGGGGCAGTTTGCGAGGACTTCACTGACCCTCGCTCCATGCAGAAAACTCCACAATACTCTCAAAAGTATATTGAATACATCCAATCGCTGATGGCACTGTTCGACACTCAAATGTTAAGGGCCATTCAGTTTAGATTCTCAAACAATTGCACGCATTGGCAGCAGGTAAGAGCACCCACCAGTTTAGAAACACACATTCAATTAGGACATGCAAATGCAACCAGCTTACCTGTGCCATAGTGCACGGCTAGTTGGTGGTCGACATCTTCTCAAGTCGTCATAAACTCCATGGTAAACGGGTCGCGGCCTTTCCCGAGCAGACTGACCACATTTCGTCCAATGAAGGTGGAAGCAGTAATTGAGACTGATGTGCCCAGGGTCAAGAGCTCACTTTCAAACCATTCGTTGCATCAGATGGTTGTAGTAAGTTCACTGTTGAGAATTTGGGTGTTGTCGTGGAAACTGATGGAACTGCTGAAATACCCATAATCCATTTCGATGACCCTCGCAGGGCAAGAAACTTACATGCACAACAAGAGTGACCACCAGAACAGAAGGCCATTGGGGGATGTGACAAGTTAGCGTGATCAAAGGTAGACGGGTAAACAATATACATTATTACTGTTGCTAGGCTGTTAAGTCCTTATCCAATTCCTTCCGCATTATCTCAATGCTTATGAGGTCTGGGATGTCCTTTTCTACCACTTCCAAAGCAGGGTGGCTCAGTGGACCATAGCAAACCTGCTGCCTTGCTTCTTCATCCGACACCAAACTGCTCAATCCTGGATCACCTGACCCCCACTGAAAGAGGCGTCTACTTATTGTCTCCATAGTTCCAAAGGGATCATCACCAATTGAATCAGTTGCAATTAATTCTCTGGAGATATCATCAATCCAATTCTGGGATGAAGAACCTCTGATAGCCATGTCCATTGGATGTCCTTCCTTGGCCTTTTCCTTCCCCATTCTTGGCCCTGCAGGCTCCACGACATTGCATTGCAAAACTCGGCCTCCAGGAAGAAAAACTTCTGCCCGTTCTGAGCCTCGTCCATCTTCCTGAATCTCGTCCACTATACAAGGTCTTGGACTGGTATGGTGATCTCACTGCAGCCTGATTTGCTCGAAGGAAGGTTTATCAATACAGGTCGATCCTTAACTCCTGTGCATTTGTCCTCACACGATTGATGAATTTCTAGGATTCCAACTGCCTTGCCTTCCTTCCTCAGTCCAATAAGCCCGCTTCTGTTGAGCTTGTTTTCGTGACCTTCTTTCTCCACGTATTGACCTTTTCTCAACATAATAATCGGGGGGGCTTCAGCATGCCCATCAATGTCCCCCCCTTCTTTTGCTGAATGTCTGGGTTTGCTTTTTCTAAAATACCCTGCTTGAGACAGGGATCTGGTCATGCCAAAGTCATCTCTAACATCTGCATTGCGCCTGAGAAAGCCCAAGTGACAAACCGGCTATGGATGTCCCCGAGACCTTGAATTGCTGGCTTCCGTTCAAATACTCTTTTGCCCTTTGTGGCAACCATTTCAAACTTATCCGTCTCCTGCAAACTGGTGATTCTAGCACACCTTCCCTTCTTCCTGAATGCTTCAAAATTCGTGATGGACCACTTTGAGCCTGCTGGAGAATTATGTCCGATTCTCTCACAGTTTTTAGGATCAAGATGCACGTTATTGGGACAACTGCTCGACTTGCACCCAGAAGGTTTGTTTTTGGTGGCCTTCCATTGGAGCAGCTTAAATCCACTAGAGCACAGAGTAGTGCCACTCACTTTGTCCTGCCACCGCAAAGTGATATTTCGCCAGAGAGTCTTCTTCTTTTGTCGGACTTCACGGCCAGCCAATGTTCCCACATTTTTCCTCTGGTTCTTCTTAATTGCTTGGATTTCACCAGCTACTAAAATCTTTCCTGCACGACTATGCTCCACTCCCTGATGGGATCTCCATGTGGGCTCCCCAACATCTACACCAGTCATACTTTTGTGGCTCAAAAGATTACAGCTTGATAGATCTAGACACACTTTGGGGTCTCTATCTTCTGCCCGAGTTTTGGTCACTTTCACCTTGGCAGCTTTGCTGTTAGGCGCCCGGGAGGCCGAATCAAAGACTTCTGGTTCCCTTACGTGTGATTTTCTGCTTCGCAAGCACCACTGCTTCATTTGCTCTACTGCCTAGCATCCAGAAATATGGAAAGTTTCTCCTGGGCTGATGTTTTCCATTCATTAGGGAGACGACTACATCAGGCTGCTTCAATTTTTGTGTCACTCCCTCTCTTTGAATGTCGGGCATTGCCCGCTCCTCCAGGTCCCAGATCTCTACATCTTCTTCCGACTTTCGCAAGCACTTTCTTTCAGGGTAAATTTCCATATCATTCACTCTCATCTGTCCTTCCAAAGCTATGTCCTCCTTGTTCTCTGCATTGGAACTCGCCATGCCTTTCTCTGTGAAAAGACGTATGTGTCTGGTTTCCAATTCAGGAACAAATGTTGCGTGGGCTTGAAATAGGTGTTGACCAAAGCCTATTTGACGGGGCATCCTGTGCGTTCTCTGCCAGCCCAATGTTCAATGTATTTAATCCTCTCTTTGTAGTACAGTACAGAGGGTCAGGTGGTTGGGCCTGGGACTGATGACGTCCTTTACCAAAAATCCATCTTCGCAGGGCTCCCCTCAGTAGCTCATTGTTCAATTTACCTTTGCATGTCATATTGGGCCCTACCAATGTGTGCTGGTCAAGCTCCAACTCGGTGGATGAAGCACCAGGTTGAAATCTCTTGCCTCTTTGAAAAATTTGCCTCAGATTGCAACTCCTGCAATTTCTTAACTTTCTTTAACCAACTGTGGGCCTGCCGTCCGACATTCGTCGGGCTCGTATGGTATATCTGCACTAGCAAGTTCACATTTAAGTTGGCATCTCAATGGATGAGCACCTGGAAACTCGCAGGAAGTGCTTGTAAGGAAGTCACCAAGACAAAGTAACTAAGATGTCAGTTGAAGTGCACTAGCTTATGAATGAAAGAAATAGAATAAAAGGGGAAGAAAAACTCTAGAAAGATGCAGTGTTTGCATGGACAGCTGAATGTCAACAGGCTTTTGAGGAACTTACATTGTCAGTAACAATTACACCTGTGCTGATTACCCTCACTGGGGTAGTATTTCATGTTCACTGTGATGCCTCAGGGGAAGCGATGGGAGCGGTGTTAGCCCAAAATGTTACAGGAAATATAGATTCACCTGTGTACTATGCTAGCAGGTTGATGAACAGTGGTGAAAGGAACTATAGTACAACTGAAAGAGAAGCACTGGCAATGATTTATGCAGTCAAGAAATTCAGGCATTACCTATTGGGAAGAAAGTTTATGTTTTATGTGGATCACCAGGCTCTGATATATCTGGTGAAAAAACCTTTGATAAGTGGAAGGATAGCAAGGTGGTTAATAATCTTGCACGAGTTTGAGTTCGAAGTGGTTTACAAGCCTAGCCGTTTGCATCTTGTGGCAGATCATTTGTCACGCCTAACAACAGGAGAGCCCGCCACAGGAGTAAACGACCAATTTCTTGATGCGAGTTTATTTGCAATGGAGGTGCAGGGGAGTACAGATGAATGGTTAGATTGGCAGTGGCTAATCAGATACTACCTTACTCATGGTTAGTGCCCACCTAGTTATGGTAGGAGCAGGGAAGAGAATCGCTATCAAGGCTTTACCTTATATTATGTAGGGGCAGAGAATGTATAGCTAGGACTGATGGAGTACTAGAGCTTGTACCACCATGAAGTAAATAAAGTTTTGGATGAAGTTCATAAAGGAGTGGCTTGGAGGTCATTGGAGAAGAGACTACCAGTAGGAAGATACTACTTGCAGGTTACTGGTGGCCTACTTTGTTCGAAGATGTACACAAGTATGTCAGAGTTGTGTGAGAAGTCAGAGGCTAGGTCTTTTGCAAAGATCTGGGAAGATGACTTTGCATCCTACGATGCCTACTGAACCATTTCAGAAATGGGGACTAGACTTTGTTGGACCAATTAATCCACCAGCCAAAGAATACACAGAACAAGTACATAATTACAGCCACTGATTATACTACGAAGGGGGGTGGAAGCTAAAGCTCTGAGGGACAACACAGCAAGTCCACAAACAAGGTTCATGTATGAGAACATACTTACACGATTTGGCTGTCCCCTGGGAATTTATCAGTGACCAGGGAAGTCACTTCATTAATGAGACCATTGAACTATTGACTAAAGAGTTCATGATTGTGCATAGGAAGAGTACAACATATTACCCACAGGGTAATGGGCAGGCAGAGGCTACCAACAAAATACTATGTACTATCTTGGCTAAGATAGTCAATGCAACAGAACGGATTGGGATACAAAGCTGCTGACAGCTTTGTGGTCATACAAGACTCATATAAAGTCACCACTAAGTATACACCATTCCATTTAGTTTATGGTAGGAAGCTTTACTTCCAGTGGAATTCTTGTTACCTACCATGAGAACTGAATGGGGAAGGAGAATGGATTGGAAGATTCAATTAAGGTCCGGAAAACTGACTTATACCATGTGGAAGAAGTACGTGATGATGCAGCTGATAACATGACCAGAATTCAGATGAAGAGGAAGGAACAGTTTGATGAAGGTAAATTAAAGACTTTTAAGACGGGAGATTTGGTTCTCTGGTTGCAGAAGAAGGGGAGATTAAAGCTTCTAAGCTTAAATCACCATGGAAATGACCTTATGTCATACAGAAGATGTTATGATAAAAACACCGCCATGTTACAACCATTAACAGAAGAGATGATGGGAAGAGTCAATGTCAATAAGTGAAGGGGTACAGTGGTCTCCATGACAACCATTGCAGGACGATTTGCATGTGAAACGCAAAAGCAATCACGGCTGCCGCCAGTGATACCAACGGAGTATGGAGCATTGTCATTAAGCCGGCGTGATATGACCAAAGGAAGAAGTACAAGTGTCACACAGCCTATCCAGCCCATCAGGAGCGTGCACAGCCTATCACAACCCATCACAGTGCACACAGCCTGCTAATAGTAATTGTGGGCCCATTATGCATTAGTGTAAGGGTAACGGAACCCTTTTCGAGTACAAAAAAAAAGAAACCATGCCACATGTGTTGTCCTACTGGACATTCAAGGTGGGAATGTCCATGGATGGGGGGAAGGAAATTAAAAAAATTACCTAAGCAGTCCACAGCCAATCAGGAGTGCGAATTACATGCAGGTGGTTCCTTCCAAGAAGACAAAGAACAAGAAATAGGAAGTGTTATGAGCGGAAGAATCGGGGTGGCTCTGATAGCCAAGGTCTCGACGGAAAGGGGCGATCAAAGCACTAGTTTTGTAGCGTATGGCAGATGTAACGGATTTACACCTCGCTTTACTTCTCACGCAGTTGGCGCAAGGACGGAAGCATTGAGAGTACATTTTTCTCTCACTCGATACTTGCAAGCCCCAAGGCTTACACGCACTTACCTGTTCCTTCTGTTGCCAACCATACCTTCATGCTCTGTGCCCTGCAAGCTTTCCTTCAGAGGTTTCAAACAAAGCCTTTTTGTTTGTCTAGAATGAAGAGAGTGAGGGGAATGGAGGATATCAGGGTGAAGAGCACCACGATTTTGCAGAAAGAAAGAAGAAGCAAACAATTGCAGCACCGCAGGCGTACAACTGCTAAGGGAGTTGCGATTGGAGGGGCTGCTAAGAGGACTGGTCATTGCATCATCGGCAGTATATGATTCAATTCTTCATAACTTGAAGCCTCGGACGGGAGTTACTCAGTGAGGGGAGTAGATATAGAAATACTCCCCAGGACCTGCAACAATTGTTTGATTGCCATCAGGTAATGTGAATGTGGATGAGCACAGGGCAAGATTGCAGATAGGGAATTTGTTCCAAGAAGGTAGTTTCGTTTAAAACCAAAAGTTACGCTTGTACCAAAGCCGAGTACCCAGGGCTTAGGGAAGTTGGCCCAAATATGAACGTTCTGATTGCCAGAAACAGAACCAACAGTACTTGAGCAAGGTCATTCACAGAGGAGGAGATCCTGAAAGCTTTGAGGGGCAGGATGTCGCTTGGGCGGAGTTAATGTACAATGGACTAGTGACGAGATGACGAGGTTACAGGGCACTGCTGTCAGTCTCCGCTCATGTGTCTGGTCAATTATTGCCCAATCATTCTTGATTCTTGCATACTTGATACTCGGGAAACGTAAGGAGATGGAGTGTGTTGAGGCAGAAACCACTGCAATGAAGAGCAGGGCTCTTCACATAGTGAGGGTGGACTGGCAGGGCAACACCAGTCTAAGAGACAGAGGCGGGGGGTGACTGTAGTGGCGGATCCACTGGCTTCACGGAAACCGCACGATCATGTTTCCCAAGCTCTTGTGCAGGATAGGGCACAGCAGCACAGAAGGCTGTTATTATTGGAAGCACGGCCTTCGAAGAGGGAAGAGGAAATCAATTTGATACCACAGTCACCACAACCAATTGACTCAGTTGTTTTAGAGGTTCCACAATTAGTACATGTTGTGACATCACCCCCAATTGCTCTAGAAGGTAAAAGGTTGGACATTCCCACTACAGAGCAGGTTGTGGCCGAAATTGAGAAGGGTGACCTTCTCTATGAAAACTCTGGCTTGGTAAGGGAATCAGTGGTTCCAGAGGTACAGCAATTGTCCAGGGAAAACCCTGTTGTGCATGTAATACCCACACCTGTGATGGAGGGTACCATGGTAAGAATATCAAGACACTGCAGCACCTGTGGAGGATGAGGTGGCGGAAGAGAATCTGGTGGGGCAATGGCCTGAATGGTTGGTGAGGCATCACACTGTGGAGGATCAGGGAGAACAGCAGCAAATTCACCACGCTGACCCTCAGCAGGCCATGCTTATGAGTTCCATAAGCAGAACACTTAATTTGTTGGGCACTTATGTGAAATCCCATGTTCCATCTACCCAATTGGTAGCTTTGAAGGAGGAACTCAGGAAGGAGTTTGAGGCTCGAATTGTCACTGAGTGTGCTAACAAGGTCGATGAGGAGGTCAATCTCAAGTTACAGCAAGAGTTAGAGGACACAAAGGTTGCTTTGCAGTAGGCCAAGGGACATTTGATTGAAGCAGGCCTCGCGCAGGACCAGTTGCATGAAGCACATAAACAACAGTTATACCAAATGCAGGTGAAGCATGAGGGCAAGTTGCAAGAAGTGAATGTACTACATACAGAGTTGCAGGCAGTACATGAGAAGATGACCATACAATGTGCTACACTCACAACTACTCTTGAGCAAACTGCATAGAGTTAATAGACAAGGGGAGAGATGTATGAAGGCAGAAGCAGAGATAATAAAGCAAGCGAAACTCATTGTTGATATGAAGAATACAATCTGTCGCAATGAGAATACTTTCAAACAATACAGACAGGTTGAGGCTGACTATGAGAGGTACATCCTAGAGTTGCAACAAACAGTCATGGTCAATAGAAATGAACTCTCTGTGGCTAACAAGGCTTGGAAGGAAGCCAATAATCTGGCTTGCTGCCTATGCGAGTCTGGTTGAACCTCATGCAAAGCGCATGGAGGCTTTACAGCAGCAGTTAGATGTGTACAGACTCACGGAGGAGAAGACTCTCAGGGGTGCCACACACGACTTGGTGGATAACCACCTTATGCAGGTCTGGTTAGCACAAGGGCCGGTGGAAGGCAAAGCACCACGGAAGCTCACCCAGGGCGAGATGAATGAGTTCAGACTGCAGGTACAGAACATTGCCACAACTACTATAGACAGTGTCTATAGTAGGTAGGATAGGGAGCTACATGAGGATGTAGAAGGCTGCAAACTCAGGTGGATGACCTGAGTTCAAATAGTGACAAGAGAGTCTTTGTACCTGAGGAGCAGCTGATGGCTACTTATTTACATGCCAGGACTCTAATTTTTCAGTCTTCTTCGCAAGGGGTGCAGGAGATGTCAGTGGTAGAAGGGCCAGTGGTACCAATACCACAGCAAGTGACTGTGAAAATAGCTGACCATATTGTTACTACAGCCACACCACAGCCTCAGGTATGGGGGGATGCTGCTTTTAACCCACCTAAGACTCCTGCTGCACGGGAGTACAGTCGGGCTATGATTATGCCCTTCAACCAAATTCCCATTGTGTTGGATTTGGCTTGGAAGGAATTTAGTCCTCCGCAATCGTTGGCACATTACTACCAGATCATGCGCATTTGGATGCCAGTGGCAACTAGGACTAAGGTTCTTCCGAACAGTCGACCCATTGAGGATCATCACTTTGCAAAGTACTGGTCTGAAGTAGGTACCATGTTGAAGGAATTAATTGCCTTCCAAGTTGTACATGGGTACATTTATACCAAGACCAAGGAGGTATCAAGTATTGTCATGGGCTGTGGATTATACTATGCTGCTTGTTTTCTGGCACGTTATCACATTGAGCAGCAGAGGATGCAATCCCGATTTCTGAGTTATTCCAGTGGGGATCATTGGGTCTTACCTTCAGTGTCACCTCATATGTACCTATATGATACAACAGTTATGATACAGAAGGATTCCCAACTTCGTTCATGGTTTCATTCGGCTTGGAACAATTTGACAACACAGAAATTCAACCCTGAGGATATTTTCTTTAAGGGACATGAGGCATGGAAATACTTACACTGTTCCAAAGTCATTGACACACCTCTTATCTATACAGATAAGAAGTTGAGGACGTTCACTAATTTTGCTTGCCAGCGCTTACAGCAAGTTGTACAATTTAAACTTCCAGATATGGTCGGACCACATTGTATGCCACACAGAACTCTACTTAAGTTCGGCCGTTACGTTCGACAGTACCACCTGAGCTGTGGCCATGGCAGCAAGCTTTTGCTCTAGCTGCTGAGAAGCCGGTTGGCCATGCCTGGTCAACGCCCTGACCTCCACGTCCTTGGCCATACTGTGCTTGCCCTCGTCCTGCACCTCATGCCTGACCACCTCGTCCTCTCTGAGGTGCTCCACCTTGCCCTCGGCCACCATTGTTCCCTTGGGACTGGTTTCGCCGCAACTCAGGGTGCAAGTCATAACACTGGGCATCTCCATGTCCATACTTGCCATAATGCCCACACTGCAACTGTGCAGGCTGTGCTTGTGCCGGCCCTTTGCCACTCTCTGGGCAATTTTTCTTGACATGGGGTTCTCCACATGTTCAACATACCACCCCTGGTTGCTGTTGGCCTGCCAAAAGAAGCTACTGGCCTCTACACCTGAGGTCCCCTGTAAGCTCCATGGGAATTTGGGTTGGCAAACCTTGCCCCCCTGACCACGCTGTTGGGCAGTCCCTTGTGCATGTTGGCTGGCAGCTGCGCCTCGTGCAGGCATGGCCTTGCCAAATCCAATGGTAAAAACTCGCTCCTCCACCATGTTGAGCTCAATCCGCTCAGCCAGTAGAAACACATCTGCTAATGTGGGTTGGACCGCTTGTAACAGGGTTGCATCCCGCACCCTTCTCCTGAACTCCTTGTCCAAAATTCCATACCAGGACTGGACTGCCTGAGCTTCAGTAACCCCTTGGATCACACTTATCAAGCGTCTCATACGAGTGTAGGCCTCTCGCAAACTCTCACTGGATTTGCACTGGAAGTCTTGCAAACTTCGTAGCTTCTCTGTGCGTACGCCTTGGTAGTTCCTCCGCAACTCCTGAAGAACTCCACACCGGGCTGAATCTGCACATGTGTTGTAGTTGTGGCAGGAGGAGTAGTAGGCACCTTCTGCAGAAGTACCGGCAACTACTTGTTCCACTACTAGTGTTGGCAGTGGGAGATATTGGTACTAATGCAGCTACTGGTCGCTTCGTGCCTCGAGTAATAGAGACGTAGTCGGGTGACCAATACATCCTCCACTCCTCAATCTCTGTTTCATGTCCTCGCCTAAACTCGTGGTAATCGTCCATAGGCGGGCCTTCCAAATGTTGGAACAGTCCCTTCCACGCCATGAATGGGGTGAACAGCTGTGGATTGCGCATCTGCTGCAAATCACACCAACTGTTGAACTCCTGGATAAAGTCATCCAGCTCGATTGTCCCACAGCTCCAGAGTACCTACGAGGCCCCTTGGTAGCTCCATACATCTCCTCCATGTCGTCCCACAACAATGGCGAAGGAAATTTGCACACCTGTTGATGAGCCTCCGAGTCTGTGTCAGACTCTGCACTAGTTGAGGGTGGAGGTGAAGATGGTCTAAACCGAACACCTCGTCTTGTGAACCCACTCTCACTGCTATTGCCTGTAGCCGTACTCCCCTCAAACCCCTTGGGTAACTCCGTGATGACACTCACAACCCGCACCTCCCCCACGTGATACTATAAGGCTCTAGTACGAATTCTAATAGTGACACGGGTGAGCACCTGTTGCGGATTAAGGGTCATATCCCAGTGGCTAAGGGCACCTGCACCTGCATCCACCACAAGAACTCCTATGGTTGGATGGTCATCAACCCAGCCTCACCATAGAATAAACACTGGTGGTCTTGCTGGTCATCACTCCAGTCTCACCACCGACAACATACTCTAGGATTGACCGGTGATCAAATCCGGCCTAATCCCTATGAAAGCAAGCGCCCACACAAAACCAACATGGCGCACAATCAAGCATGCAGGTGTGGGGGGGATCCAAACACAAGAAACCAAAACATCAACACCCCCACACCAAAATCCCTCCGTAGTGCTGCTCCTGCAGAATACCCTAGCCCAAAAACCCCGGACTAATTGGCCTCCACCAAGAGAGGCTTTGGCAGCTACAAGTACAAAGTAATGAAAATAGTAAAGAGATGGAGGGGAAGAATAGAGGTCCGACCAAGCAAGATCTAATTCTGATCTATGCTATCAACTGCCAGACTTCTCTCAAAGTGCCTCGCTCTGCATGATGGTAAGGTGTGGGAGGTATATCTATATCCAGAAACCTGCCAGTAACCTTATCCCAAGCTACAGTAGCTTGCTCTAATGAACCCTCCTCCTCTCTCTGCCAGGTAGAGACAAAACAATACTCCCCTATCTCCCGCCTCACTGAATACTAAAGAAAATAAGGTAGGGTCTGACAATCTTTCAACTCGAAAGCTTTGAGACGGTTGCGGGTGTCCTCGATGCGAATGACTGCATCTCCTTCAAGCAAAACAAACTGTTCGTTGTTAATGAACCCCCGTTCGTGGTTGCCTCGTGCAGAGCGTGTCCGGCTGCAACCACGTCTGATTGTAAAAACTTGTGCAGCTCCTGCTCCTCTGCTTCAGTACACCACGGCCTTGTGGCTGAACACCTTGGTCCCCGGGTTGTCTTTGGCTGTGTTCCAAGCCTAGCTTCCACCCACTTTGGTATTTCACCTACAGCTGCAGAACTGCTTGCTCCAACAGAGTTCTGATTGTCCAAAGCAATATTGAGGCCCTCAAGCCAACTACAACAGTTTGTGCTGTCTATTGCTAATGCCTGACTCCCAGTATGCAATCAACTTGTCCAACTGTTCTCACTCAAATCAGTCTGAGTTCCTTGAGAAACATAAATCTTGTCTCATTGTGTGCACAGGCTAAGAGAAGAGACCTGCCCTTCAATTACGTCCTCATTGCCCCCAGCCATACAAGGAGGACATCCACAGACTTGTCTCTCATGTAGACCACAACAGGTTCTAGAAATAGAATTGTGGATCTTTCATAGCACACTCACACTCACACTCAAGACCTGCAAACACTCAAGATCCGTCATGTTCATCTTGCCACAGGACTGATCACTCAGTCATTCCATCATTGAAGTGCGCATTGCCCATTTTTGTGTGCCATTTGTCTCTTCACATTTAACCAAACGACTCTGTGGAGTATATAGCCCAGTGTCCTCGAACTCGACAGCAACTGCCTCGTCTCGTCGTTCAAGGAATCCGTCAAACAAATCGCCGGTCCTCTTCGTGATCTTCTTGTCAAGCAAACTAAACTGGTCCATATAGCATCATTCGATTTCAAAACCATCATATGTTGTTTCCTAGCACTGGTGAGGCCGCTGCTGCAGCACTAGCCAGGCCTGTCACGACGTTCCAACCGACAACCATACTAGAAACAAATTGCACCACTACAGCCTGCTGTGCCGTGCCTAGCGAGGGCCGCGCCATTAATAGCCTCCTTATGTGTGGCCTACTAGAGTACTGTGAAAGCTTCATACAACAAAACTCGGTCTTAAATGTTCATGGCTGCACAGGGTCTAAGAGTCCGACCAAGCATCTTGTAGCTCGTGTATTCCTCTGCTCTGGCTACCCTGCAGGCTCCACGACTATATTATGTGGCTGCTTCAACGCCGCACAACCCCTCTTTGTGCCTGCACTGTCTCACCAGGTTGCAGCAACCGCTAGCCCTGTTTCAAGACTTCATCGCCCAATAACTACGGGCTGATCACCAGACTCTTTTTCTTGTGCACATAAACATGCTAGGCTTCAGATTCTGACAACATTTATGACACAAGCAACACTCCACCAGCTTTTTCACGGTCCACTTTGAACAAGCTGCTTTGCTCTTTCACCAACTTGCAAGCAACAACCTGCCGAGTTGTTTGTCCGCACAACTGCTATCTCTCGGCTTTGTATATCTTACGTAGAGCCTACGAGGCTGTCCCAAGCCTCCATCCTCTTATTTGGCATCTTGTGTTGTGCCTCCATGCACGCCATCGTACCATACCGCAGACAAAACAGCATCAATGACTTCTACCTTAACCACTCATTAGGAGTTGTGCTTTCCCCTACTTCAAATACCATCGACATAGTGCTAACATAAAAGAACTCTATCTAGCTTAGCACTACAAAAATCTAGACAGAGCATCTCTCTCGAGTGAAATGAAAACTAAACTCACATTGGCTGTTGACACAAAACACGAAATACAATATAATCACTCGTTAAAATAAGAGTCAAGCCAAGGGCACCCCAAGCTATGGGGACTCCACCCCACAACATCCTACCCTCTCCTCCATAAGTACACTCAGATGCTAAAGCAGACGACGAGGAGCTCGATCGTGCAGGCTCAAACTCGAGAAAGATGAGCCGCACGACTGACGAGCTCGTAAAAGATATAAAGATGGTTCAGGTGTCAAGCTAAACTTGACACCTGACTTAATACTTGAACTAATTCCAGTGTTAAATACAAATAACTAGATTTATGCTATCAACTGCCAGACTTCTCTCAAAGTGCCTCGCTCTGCATGATGGTAAGGTGTGGGAGGTATATCTATATCCAGAAACCTGCCAGTAACCTTATCCCAAGCTACAGTAGCTTGCTCTAATGAACCCTCCTCCTCTCTCTGCCAGGGTAGAGACAAAACAATACTCCCTATCTCCCGCTCACTGAATACTAAAGAAAATAAAGGTAGGGTCTGACAATCTTTTTCAACATCGAAAGCTTTGAGACGGTTGCGGGTGTCCTCGATGCGAATGACTGCATCTCCTTCAAGCAAAACAAACTGTTCGTTGTTAATGAACCCCGTTCGTGGTTGCCTCGTGCAGAGCGTGTCCGGCTGCAACCACGTCTGATTGTAAAAACTTGTGCAGCTCCTGCTCCTCTGCTCCAGTACACCACGGCCTTGTGGCTGAACACCTTGGTCCCCGGGGTTGTCTTTGGCTGTGTTCCAAGCCTAGCTTCCACCCACTTTGGTATTTCACCTACAGCTGCAGAACTGCTTGCTCCAACAGAGTTCTGATTGTCCAAAGCAATATTGAGGCCCTCACACCGCCAACTACAACAGTTTGCTGTCTATTGCTAATGCCTGACTCCCAGTATGCAATCAACTTGTCCAACTGTTCTCCTTCTGTGAGTATATAGCCCCGTGTCCTCCTGACTGACTCGACAGAACTGCCTCGTCTCGTGTGCAAGGAATACGTCAAACAAATCGCGGTCCTCTTCGTGATGTCTTGTCAAAGCAAAACTAAAACTGAGTCCATTATAGCATCATTCGATTTCAAAACCATCATATGTTGTTTCCTAGCACTGTGAGGCCGCTGATGCACTCGCCCGCCTTGTCACGACGTTCCAACCGACAACCATTACTAAGAAACAAATTGAACAAATAAAGCGGCTGTGTGCCGTGCCTAGCGAGGGCCGCGCCATTAATAGCCTCCTTATGTGTGGCCCCTACTAGAGTTCTGTGAGTATATAGCCCCGTGTCCTCCTGACTGACTCGACAGAACTGCCTCGTCTCGTGTGCAAGGAATACGTCAAACAAATCGCGGTCCTCTTCGTGATGTCTTGTCAAAGCAAAACTAAAACTGAGTCCATTATAGCATCATTCGATTTCAAAACCATCATATGTTGTTTCCTAGCACTGTGAGGCCGCTGATGCACTCGCCCGCCTTGTCACGACGTTCCAACCGACAACCATTACTAAGAAACAAATTGAACAAATAAAGCGGCTGTGTGCCGTGCCTAGCGAGGGCCGCGCCATTAATAGCCTCCTTATGTGTGGCCCCTACTAGAGTACGTGAAAGTTCATTACAACAAAACTCGGTCTAAATGTTCATGGCTGCACAGGGTCTAAGAGTCCGACCAAGCATCTTGTAGCTCGTGTATTCCTCTGCTCTGGTACCCCCCTGCAGGCTCCACGACTATATTATGTGGCTGCTCACGCCGCAAAGCCCTCTTTGTGCCTGCACTGTCTCACCAGGTTGCAGCAACCGCTAGCCCCTGTTTCAAGACTTCATCGCCCAATAACTACGGGCTGATCACCAGACTCTTTTTCTTGTGCACATAAACATGCTAGGCTTCAGATTCTGACAACATTTATGACACAAGCAACAAAACTCCACCAGCTTTTTCACGGTCCACTTTGAACAAGCTGCTTTGCTCTTCACCAAACTTGACAAGCAAACAACCTGCCGAGGTGTTGTCCGCACAACTGCTACTCCGGCTTTGTATATCTTACGTAGAGCCTACGAGGCTGTCAAAGCCTCCATCCTCTTATTTGGCATCTTGTGTTGTGCCTCCCATGCACGCCATCGTACCATACCGCAGACAAAACCAGCATCAATGACTTCTACCTTAACCACTCATTAGGAGTTGTGCTTTCCCTACTTCAAATACCATCGACATAGTGCTAACATAAAAGAACTCTATCTAGCTTAGCACTACCAAAATCTAGACAGAGCATCTCTCTCGAGTGAAATGAAAACTAAACTCACATTGGCTGTTGACACAAAACACGAAATACAATATAATCACTCGTTAAAATAAGAGTCAAGCCAAGGGCACCCAAGCTATGGGGACTCCACCCCACAAATCCTACTCTCCCTCCATAAGTACACTCAGATGCTAAGCAACGAGGGAGCTCGATCGTGCAGGCTCAACTCGAGAAAGATGAGCGCACGACTGACGAGCTCGTAAAGATAAGATGGTTCAGGTGTCAAGCTAAACTTGACACCTGACTTAATACTGAACTAATTCCAAAGTGTTAAATACAAATAACTAGATTTATGACTATCAACTGCCAGACTTCTCTCAAAGTGCCTCGCTCTGCATGATGGGAAGGTGTAAGGTTGGGGAGGTATATCTATATCCAGAAACCTGCCAGTAACCTTATCCAAGCTACAGTAGCTTGCTCTAATGAACCCTCCTCCTCTCTCTGCCAGGTAGAGACAAAACAATACTCCCCTATCTCCCGCTCACTGAATACTAAGGAAATAAAGGTAGGGTCTGACAATTTTCAACTCGAAAGCTTTGAGACGGTTGCGGGTGTCCTCGATGCGAATGACTGCATCTCCTTCAAGCAAAACAAACTGTTCGTTGTTAATGAACCCCCGTTCGTGGTTGCCTCGTGCAGAGCGTGTCCGGCTGCAACCACGTCTGATTGTAAAAAACTTGTGCAGCTCCTGCTCCTCTGCTCCAGTACACCACGGCCTTGTGGCTGAACACCTTGGTCCCCGGGGTGTCTTTGGCTGTGTTCCAAGCCTAGCTTCCACCCACTTTGGTATTTCACCTACAGCTGCAGAACTGCTTGCTCCAACAGAGTTCTGATTGTCCAAAGCAATATTGAGGCCCTCAACGCCAACTACAACAGTTTGCTGTCTATTGCTAATGCCTGACTCCCAGTATGCAATCAACTTGTCCAACTGTTCTCCACTCAAATCAGTCTGAGTTCCTTGAGAAACATAAATCTTGTCTCATTGTGTGCACAGGCTAAGAGAAGAGACCTGCCCTTCAATTACGTCCTCATTGCCCCCAGCCATACAAGGAGGACATCCACAGACTTGTCTCTCATGTAGACCACAACAGGTTCTAGAAATAGAATTGTGGATCTTTCATAGCACACTCACACTCACACTCAAGACCTGCAAACACTCAAGATCCGTCATAGTTCAAGATCTTGCCAAACATCACTCATCCGTCATGTCATTCCATCATTGGTGCATTGCCCATTTTTGTGTGCCATTTGTCCTGTCACATTTAACCAAACGACTCTGTGGAGTATATAGCCCAGTGTCCTCGAACTCGACAGCAACTGCCTCGTCTCGTCGTTCAAGGAATCCGTCAAACAAATCGCCGGTCCTTCTTGTCAAGCAAACTAAACTGGTCATATAGCATCATTCGATTTCAAAACCATCATATGTTGTTTCCTAGCACTGGTGAGGCCGCTGCTGCACTAGCCAGGCCTGTCACGACGTTCCAACCGACAACCATACTAGAAACAAATGCACACTACAGCCTGCTGTGCCGTGCCTAGCGAGGGCCGCGCCATTAATAGCCTCCTTATGTGTGGCCTACTAGAGTACTGTGAAAGCTTCATACAACAAAACTCGGTCTTAAATGTTCATGGCTGCACAGGGTCTAAGAGTCCGACCAAGCATCTTTTAGCTCGTGTATTCCTCTGCTCTGGCTACCCTGCAGGCTCCACGACTATATTATGTGGCTGCTTCAACGCCGCACAGCCCTCTTTGTGCCTGCACTGTCTCACCAGGTTGCAGCAACCGCTAGCCCCTGTTTCAAGACTTCATCGCCCAATAACTACGGGCTGATCACCAGACTCTTTTTTCTTGTGCACATAAACATGCTAGGCTTCAGATTCTGACAACATTTATGACACAAGCAACACTCCACCAGCTTTTTCACGGTCCACTTTGAACAAGCTGCTTTGCTCTTTCACAACTTGCAAGCAACAACCTGCCGAGTTGTTTGTCCGCACAACTGCTACTCCGGCTTTGTATATCTTACGTAGAGCCTACGAGGCTGTCCAAGCCTCCATCCTCTTATTTGGCATCTTGTGTTGTGCCTCCCATGCACGCCATCGTACCATACCGCAGACAAACCAGCATCAATGACTTCTACCTTAACCACTCATTAGGAGTTGTGCTTTCCCTACTTCAAATACCATCGACATAGTGCTAACATAAAAGAACTCTATCTAGCTTAGCACTACAAAAATCTAGACAGAGCATCTCTCTCGAGTGAAATGAAAACTAAACTCACATTGGCTGTTGACACAAAACACGAAATACAATATAATCACTCGTTAAAATAAGAGTCAAGCCAAGGGCACCCCAAGCTATGGGGACTCCACCCCACAACATCCTACTCTCCCTCCATAAGTACACTCAGATGCTAAGCAACGAGGGAGCTCGATCGTGCAGGCTCAACTCGAGAAAGATGAGCCGCACGACTGACGAGCTCGTAAAGATAAGATGGTTCAGGTGTCAAGCTAAACTTGACACCTGACTTAATACTTGAACTAATTCCAAGTGTTAAATACAAATAACTAGATTTATGCTATCAACTGCCAGACTTCTCTCAAAGTGCCTCGCTCTGCATGATGGTAAGGTGTGGGAGGTATATCTATATCCAGAAACCTGCCAGTAACCTTATCCCAAGCTACAGTAGCTTGCTCTAATGAACCCTCCTCCTCTCTCTGCCAGGTAGAGACAAAACAATACTCCCCTATCTCCCGCTCACTGAATACTAAAGAAAATAAAGGTAGGGTCTGACAATCTTTCAACTCGAAAGCTTTGAGACGGTTGCGGGTGTCCTCGATGCGAATGACTGCATCTCCTTCAAGCAAAACAAACTGTTCGTTGTTAATGAACCCCCGTTCGTGGTTGCCTCGTGCAGAGCGTGTCCGGCTGCAACCACGTCTGATTGTAAAAACTTGTGCAGCTCCTGCTCCTCTGCTCCAGTACACCACGGCCTTGTGGCTGAACACCTTGGTCCCCGGGGTTGTCTTTGGCTGTGTTCCAAGCCTAGCTTCCACCCACTTTGGTATTTCACCTACAGCTGCAGAACTGCTTGCTCCAACAGAGTTCTGATTGTCCAAAGCAATATTGAGGCCCTCAACGCCAACTACAACAGTTTGCTGTCTATTGCTAATGCCTGACTCCCAGTATGCAATCAACTTGTCCAACTGTTCTCCACTCAAATCAGTCTGAGTTCCTTGAGAAACATAAATCTTGTCTCATTGTGTGCACAGGCTAAGAGAAGAGACCTGCCCTTCAATTACGTCCTCATTGCCCCCAGCCATACAAGGAGGACATCCACAGACTTGTCTCTCATGTAGACCACAACAGGTTCTAGAAATAGAATTGTGGATCTTTCATAGCACACTCACACTCACACTCAAGACCTGCAAACACTCAAGATCCGTCATGTTCATCTTGCCACAGGACTGATCACTCAGTCATTCCATCATTGAAGTGCGCATTGCCCATTTTTGTGTGCCATTTGTCTCTTCACATTTAACCAAACGACTCTGTGGAGTATATAGCCCAGTGTCCTCGAACTCGACAGCAACTGCCTCGTCTCGTCGTTCAAGGAATCCGTCAAACAAATCGCCGGTCCTCTTCGTGATCTTCTTGTCAAGCAAACTAAACTGGTCCATATAGCATCATTCGATTTCAAAACCATCATATGTTGTTTCCTAGCACTGGTGAGGCCGCTGCTGCACTAGCCAGGCCTGTCACGACGTTCCAACCGACAACCATACTAGAAACAAATTGCACCACTACAGCCTGCTGTGCCGTGCCTAGCGAGGGCCGCGCCATTAATAGCCTCCTTATGTGTGGCCTACTAGAGTACTGTGAAAGCTTCATACAACAAAACTCGGTCTTAAATGTTCATGGCTGCACAGGGTCTAAGAGTCCGACCAAGCATCTTGTAGCTCGTGTATTCCTCTGCTCTGGCTACCCTGCAGGCTCCACGACTATATTATGTGGCTGCTTCAACGCCGCACAGCCCCTCTTTGTGCCTGCACTGTCTCACCAGGTTGCAGCAACCGCTAGCCCCTGTTTCAAGACTTCATCGCCCAATAACTACGGGCTGATCACCAGACTCTTTTTCTTGTGCACATAAACATGCTAGGCTTCAGATTCTGACAACATTTATGACACAAGCAACACTCCACCAGCTTTTTCACGGTCCACTTTGAACAAGCTGCTTTGCTCTTTCACCAACTTGCAAGCAACAACCTGCCGAGTTGTTTGTCCGCACAACTGCTACTCCGGCTTTGTATATCTTACGTAGAGCCTACGAGGCTGTCCAAGCCTCCATCCTCTTATTTGGCATCTTGTGTTGTGCCTCCCATGCACGCCATCGTACCATACCGCAGACAAAACCAGCATCAATGACTTCTACCTTAACCACTCATTAGGAGTTGTGCTTTCCCTACTTCAAATACCATCGACATAGTGCTAACATAAAAGAACTCTATCTAGCTTAGCACTACAAAAATCTAGACAGAGCATCTCTCTCGAGTGAAATGAAAACTAAACTCACATTGGCTGTTGACACAAAACACGAAATACAATATAATCACTCGTTAAAATAAGAGTCAAGCCAAGGGCACCCCAAGCTATGGGGACTCCACCCCACAACATCCTACTCTCCCTCCATAAGTACACTCAGATGCTAAGCAACGAGGGAGCTCGATCGTGCAGGCTCAACTCGAGAAAGATGAGCCGCACGACTGACGAGCTCGTAAAGATAAGATGGTTCAGGTGTCAAGCTAAACTTGACACCTGACTTAATACTTGAACTAATTCCAAGTGTTAAATACAAATAACTAGATTTATGCTATCAACTGCCAGACTTCTCTCAAAGTGCCTCGCTCTGCATGATGGTAAGGTGTGGGAGGTATATCTATATCCAGAAACCTGCCAGTAACCTTATCCCAAGCTACAGTAGCTTGCTCTAATGAACCCTCCTCCTCTCTCTGCCAGGTAGAGACAAAACAATACTCCCCTATCTCCCGCTCACTGAATACTAAAGAAAATAAAGGTAGGGTCTGACAATCTTTCAACTCGAAAGCTTTGAGACGGTTGCGGGTGTCCTCGATGCGAATGACTGCATCTCCTTCAAGCAAAACAAACTGTTCGTTGTTAATGAACCCCCGTTCGTGGTTGCCTCGTGCAGAGCGTGTCCGGCTGCAACCACGTCTGATTGTAAAAACTTGTGCAGCTCCTGCTCCTCTGCTCCAGTACACCACGGCCTTGTGGCTGAACACCTTGGTCCCCGGGGTTGTCTTTGGCTGTGTTCCAAGCCTAGCTTCCACCCACTTTGGTATTTCACCTACAGCTGCAGAACTGCTTGCTCCAACAGAGTTCTGATTGTCCAAAGCAATATTGAGGCCCTCAACGCCAACTACAACAGTTTGCTGTCTATTGCTAATGCCTGACTCCCAGTATGCAATCAACTTGTCCAACTGTTCTCCACTCAAATCAGTCTGAGTTCCTTGAGAAACATAAATCTTGTCTCATTGTGTGCACAGGCTAAGAGAAGAGACCTGCCCTTCAATTACGTCCTCATTGCCCCCAGCCATACAAGGAGGACATCCACAGACTTGTCTCTCATGTAGACCACAACAGGTTCTAGAAATAGAATTGTGGATCTTTCATAGCACACTCACACTCACACTCAAGACCTGCAAACACTCAAGATCCGTCATGTTCATCTTGCCACAGGACTGATCACTCAGTCATTCCATCATTGAAGTGCGCATTGCCCATTTTTGTGTGCCATTTGTCTCTTCACATTTAACCAAACGACTCTGTGGAGTATATAGCCCAGTGTCCTCGAACTCGACAGCAACTGCCTCGTCTCGTCGTTCAAGGAATCCGTCAAACAAATCGCCGGTCCTCTTCGTGATCTTCTTGTCAAGCAAACTAAACTGGTCCATATAGCATCATTCGATTTCAAAACCATCATATGTTGTTTCCTAGCACTGGTGAGGCCGCTGCTGCACTAGCCAGGCCTGTCACGACGTTCCAACCGACAACCATACTAGAAACAAATTGCACCACTACAGCCTGCTGTGCCGTGCCTAGCGAGGGCCGCGCCATTAATAGCCTCCTTATGTGTGGCCTACTAGAGTATTGTGAAAGCTTCATACAACAAAACTCGGTCTTAAATGTTCATGGCTGCACAGGGTCTAAGAGTCCGACCAAGCATCTTGTAGCTCGTGTATTCCTCTGCTCTGGCTACCCTGCAGGCTCCACGACTATATTATGTGGCTGCTTCAACGCCGCACAGCCCCTCTTTGTGCCTGCACTGTCTCACCAGGTTGCAGCAACCGCTAGCCCCTGTTTCAAGACTTCATCGCCCAATAACTACGGGCTGATCACCAGACTCTTTTTCTTGTGCACATAAACATGCTAGGCTTCAGATTCTGACAACATTTATGACACAAGCAACACTCCACCAGCTTTTTCACGGTCCACTTTGAACAAGCTGCTTTGCTCTTTCACCAACTTGCAAGCAACAACCTGCCGAGTTGTTTGTCCGCACAACTGCTACTCCGGCTTTGTATATCTTACGTAGAGCCTACGAGGCTGTCCAAGCCTCCATCCTCTTATTTGGCATCTTGTGTTGTGCCTCCCATGCACGCCATCGTACCATACCGCAGACAAAACCAGCATCAATGACTTCTACCTTAACCACTCATTAGGAGTTGTGCTTTCCCTACTTCAAATACCATCGACATAGTGCTAACATAAAAGAACTCTATCTAGCTTAGCACTACAAAAATCTAGACAGAGCATCTCTCTCGAGTGAAATGAAAACTAAACTCACATTGGCTGTTGACACAAAACACGAAATACAATATAATCACTCGTTAAAATAAGAGTCAAGCCAAGGGCACCCCAAGCTATGGGGACTCCACCCCACAACATCCTACTCTCCCTCCATAAGTACACTCAGATGCTAAGCAACGAGGGAGCTCGATCGTGCAGGCTCAACTCGAGAAAGATGAGCCGCACGACTGACGAGCTCGTAAAGATAAGATGGTTCAGGTGTCAAGCTAAACTTGACACCTGACTTAATACTTGAACTAATTCCAAGTGTTAAATACAAATAACTAGATTTATGCTATCAACTGCCAGACTTCTCTCAAAGTGCCTCGCTCTGCATGATGGTAAGGTGTGGGAGGTATATCTATATCCAGAAACCTGCCAGTAACCTTATCCCAAGCTACAGTAGCTTGCTCTAATGAACCCTCCTCCTCTCTCTGCCAGGTAGAGACAAAACAATACTCCCCTATCTCCCGCTCACTGAATACTAAAGAAAATAAAGGTAGGGTCTGACAATCTTTCAACTCGAAAGCTTTGAGACGGTTGCGGGTGTCCTCGATGCGAATGACTGCATCTCCTTCAAGCAAAACAAACTGTTCGTTGTTAATGAACCCCCGTTCGTGGTTGCCTCGTGCAGAGCGTGTCCGGCTGCAACCACGTCTGATTGTAAAAACTTGTGCAGCTCCTGCTCCTCTGCTCCAGTACACCACGGCCTTGTGGCTGAACACCTTGGTCCCCGGGGTTGTCTTTGGCTGTGTTCCAAGCCTAGCTTCCACCCACTTTGGTATTTCACCTACAGCTGCAGAACTGCTTGCTCCAACAGAGTTCTGATTGTCCAAAGCAATATTGAGGCCCTCAACGCCAACTACAACAGTTTGCTGTCTATTGCTAATGCCTGACTCCCAGTATGCAATCAACTTGTCCAACTGTTCTCCACTCAAATCAGTCTGAGTTCCTTGAGAAACATAAATCTTGTCTCATTGTGTGCACAGGCTAAGAGAAGAGACCTGCCCTTCAATTACGTCCTCATTGCCCCCAGCCATACAAGGAGGACATCCACAGACTTGTCTCTCATGTAGACCACAACAGGTTCTAGAAATAGAATTGTGGATCTTTCATAGCACACTCACACTCACACTCAAGACCTGCAAACACTCAAGATCCGTCATGTTCATCTTGCCACAGGACTGATCACTCAGTCATTCCATCATTGAAGTGCGCATTGCCCATTTTTGTGTGCCATTTGTCTCTTCACATTTAACCAAACGACTCTGTGGAGTATATAGCCCAGTGTCCTCGAACTCGACAGCAACTGCCTCGTCTCGTCGTTCAAGGAATCCGTCAAACAAATCGCCGGTCCTCTTCGTGATCTTCTTGTCAAGCAAACTAAACTGGTCCATATAGCATCATTCGATTTCAAAACCATCATATGTTGTTTCCTAGCACTGGTGAGGCCGCTGCTGCACTAGCCAGGCCTGTCACGACGTTCCAACCGACAACCATACTAGAAACAAATTGCACCACTACAGCCTGCTGTGCCGTGCCTAGCGAGGGCCGCGCCATTAATAGCCTCCTTATGTGTGGCCTACTAGAGTACTGTGAAAGCTTCATACAACAAAACTCGGTCTTAAATGTTCATGGCTGCACAGGGTCTAAGAGTCCGACCAAGCATCTTGTAGCTCGTGTATTCCTCTGCTCTGGCTACCCTGCAGGCTCCACGACTATATTATGTGGCTGCTTCAACGCCGCACAGCCCCTCTTTGTGCCTGCACTGTCTCACCAGGTTGCAGCAACCGCTAGCCCCTGTTTCAAGACTTCATCGCCCAATAACTACGGGCTGATCACCAGACTCTTTTTCTTGTGCACATAAACATGCTAGGCTTCAGATTCTGACAACATTTATGACACAAGCAACACTCCACCAGCTTTTTCACGGTCCACTTTGAACAAGCTGCTTTGCTCTTTCACCAACTTGCAAGCAACAACCTGCCGAGTTGTTTGTCCGCACAACTGCTACTCCGGCTTTGTATATCTTACGTAGAGCCTACGAGGCTGTCCAAGCCTCCATCCTCTTATTTGGCATCTTGTGTTGTGCCTCCCATGCACGCCATCGTACCATACCGCAGACAAAACCAGCATCAATGACTTCTACCTTAACCACTCATTAGGAGTTGTGCTTTCCCTACTTCAAATACCATCGACATAGTGCTAACATAAAAGAACTCTATCTAGCTTAGCACTACAAAAATCTAGACAGAGCATCTCTCTCGAGTGAAATGAAAACTAAACTCACATTGGCTGTTGACACAAAACACGAAATACAATATAATCACTCGTTAAAATAAGAGTCAAGCCAAGGGCACCCCAAGCTATGGGGACTCCACCCCACAACATCCTACTCTCCCTCCATAAGTACACTCAGATGCTAAGCAACGAGGGAGCTCGATCGTGCAGGCTCAACTCGAGAAAGATGAGCCGCACGACTGACGAGCTCGTAAAGATAAGATGGTTCAGGTGTCAAGCTAAACTTGACACCTGACTTAATACTTGAACTAATTCCAAGTGTTAAATACAAATAACTAGATTTATGCTATCAACTGCCAGACTTCTCTCAAAGTGCCTCGCTCTGCATGATGGTAAGGTGTGGGAGGTATATCTATATCCAGAAACCTGCCAGTAACCTTATCCCAAGCTACAGTAGCTTGCTCTAATGAACCCTCCTCCTCTCTCTGCCAGGTAGAGACAAAACAATACTCCCCTATCTCCCGCTCACTGAATACTAAAGAAAATAAAGGTAGGGTCTGACAATCTTTCAACTCGAAAGCTTTGAGACGGTTGCGGGTGTCCTCGATGCGAATGACTGCATCTCCTTCAAGCAAAACAAACTGTTCGTTGTTAATGAACCCCCGTTCGTGGTTGCCTCGTGCAGAGCGTGTCCGGCTGCAACCACGTCTGATTGTAAAAACTTGTGCAGCTCCTGCTCCTCTGCTCCAGTACACCACGGCCTTGTGGCTGAACACCTTGGTCCCCGGGGTTGTCTTTGGCTGTGTTCCAAGCCTAGCTTCCACCCACTTTGGTATTTCACCTACAGCTGCAGAACTGCTTGCTCCAACAGAGTTCTGATTGTCCAAAGCAATATTGAGGCCCTCAACGCCAACTACAACAGTTTGCTGTCTATTGCTAATGCCTGACTCCCAGTATGCAATCAACTTGTCCAACTGTTCTCCACTCAAATCAGTCTGAGTTCCTTGAGAAACATAAATCTTGTCTCATTGTGTGCACAGGCTAAGAGAAGAGACCTGCCCTTCAATTACGTCCTCATTGCCCCCAGCCATACAAGGAGGACATCCACAGACTTGTCTCTCATGTAGACCACAACAGGTTCTAGAAATAGAATTGTGGATCTTTCATAGCACACTCACACTCACACTCAAGACCTGCAAACACTCAAGATCCGTCATGTTCATCTTGCCACAGGACTGATCACTCAGTCATTCCATCATTGAAGTGCGCATTGCCCATTTTTGTGTGCCATTTGTCTCTTCACATTTAACCAAACGACTCTGTGGAGTATATAGCCCAGTGTCCTCGAACTCGACAGCAACTGCCTCGTCTCGTCGTTCAAGGAATCCGTCAAACAAATCGCCGGTCCTCTTCGTGATCTTCTTGTCAAGCAAACTAAACTGGTCCATATAGCATCATTCGATTTCAAAACCATCATATGTTGTTTCCTAGCACTGGTGAGGCCGCTGCTGCACTAGCCAGGCCTGTCACGACGTTCCAACCGACAACCATACTAGAAACAAATTGCACCACTACAGCCTGCTGTGCCGTGCCTAGCGAGGGCCGCGCCATTAATAGCCTCCTTATGTGTGGCCTACTAGAGTATTGTGAAAGCTTCATACAACAAAACTCGGTCTTAAATGTTCATGGCTGCACAGGGTCTAAGAGTCCGACCAAGCATCTTGTAGCTCGTGTATTCCTCTGCTCTGGCTACCCTGCAGGCTCCACGACTATATTATGTGGCTGCTTCAACGCCGCACAGCCCCTCTTTGTGCCTGCACTGTCTCACCAGGTTGCAGCAACCGCTAGCCCCTGTTTCAAGACTTCATCGCCCAATAACTACGGGCTGATCACCAGACTCTTTTTCTTGTGCACATAAACATGCTAGGCTTCAGATTCTGACAACATTTATGACACAAGCAACACTCCACCAGCTTTTTCACGGTCCACTTTGAACAAGCTGCTTTGCTCTTTCACCAACTTGCAAGCAACAACCTGCCGAGTTGTTTGTCCGCACAACTGCTACTCCGGCTTTGTATATCTTACGTAGAGCCTACGAGGCTGTCCAAGCCTCCATCCTCTTATTTGGCATCTTGTGTTGTGCCTCCCATGCACGCCATCGTACCATACCGCAGACAAAACCAGCATCAATGACTTCTACCTTAACCACTCATTAGGAGTTGTGCTTTCCCTACTTCAAATACCATCGACATAGTGCTAACATAAAAGAACTCTATCTAGCTTAGCACTACAAAAATCTAGACAGAGCATCTCTCTCGAGTGAAATGAAAACTAAACTCACATTGGCTGTTGACACAAAACACGAAATACAATATAATCACTCGTTAAAATAAGAGTCAAGCCAAGGGCACCCCAAGCTATGGGGACTCCACCCCACAACATCCTACTCTCCCTCCATAAGTACACTCAGATGCTAAGCAACGAGGGAGCTCGATCGTGCAGGCTCAACTCGAGAAAGATGAGCCGCACGACTGACGAGCTCGTAAAGATAAGATGGTTCAGGTGTCAAGCTAAACTTGACACCTGACTTAATACTTGAACTAATTCCAAGTGTTAAATACAAATAACTAGATTTATGCTATCAACTGCCAGACTTCTCTCAAAGTGCCTCGCTCTGCATGATGGTAAGGTGTGGGAGGTATATCTATATCCAGAAACCTGCCAGTAACCTTATCCCAAGCTACAGTAGCTTGCTCTAATGAACCCTCCTCCTCTCTCTGCCAGGTAGAGACAAAACAATACTCCCCTATCTCCCGCTCACTGAATACTAAAGAAAATAAAGGTAGGGTCTGACAATCTTTCAACTCGAAAGCTTTGAGACGGTTGCGGGTGTCCTCGATGCGAATGACTGCATCTCCTTCAAGCAAAACAAACTGTTCGTTGTTAATGAACCCCCGTTCGTGGTTGCCTCGTGCAGAGCGTGTCCGGCTGCAACCACGTCTGATTGTAAAAACTTGTGCAGCTCCTGCTCCTCTGCTCCAGTACACCACGGCCTTGTGGCTGAACACCTTGGTCCCCGGGGTTGTCTTTGGCTGTGTTCCAAGCCTAGCTTCCACCCACTTTGGTATTTCACCTACAGCTGCAGAACTGCTTGCTCCAACAGAGTTCTGATTGTCCAAAGCAATATTGAGGCCCTCAACGCCAACTACAACAGTTTGCTGTCTATTGCTAATGCCTGACTCCCAGTATGCAATCAACTTGTCCAACTGTTCTCCACTCAAATCAGTCTGAGTTCCTTGAGAAACATAAATCTTGTCTCATTGTGTGCACAGGCTAAGAGAAGAGACCTGCCCTTCAATTACGTCCTCATTGCCCCCAGCCATACAAGGAGGACATCCACAGACTTGTCTCTCATGTAGACCACAACAGGTTCTAGAAATAGAATTGTGGATCTTTCATAGCACACTCACACTCACACTCAAGACCTGCAAACACTCAAGATCCGTCATGTTCATCTTGCCACAGGACTGATCACTCAGTCATTCCATCATTGAAGTGCGCATTGCCCATTTTTGTGTGCCATTTGTCTCTTCACATTTAACCAAACGACTCTGTGGAGTATATAGCCCAGTGTCCTCGAACTCGACAGCAACTGCCTCGTCTCGTCGTTCAAGGAATCCGTCAAACAAATCGCCGGTCCTCTTCGTGATCTTCTTGTCAAGCAAACTAAACTGGTCCATATAGCATCATTCGATTTCAAAACCATCATATGTTGTTTCCTAGCACTGGTGAGGCCGCTGCTGCACTAGCCAGGCCTGTCACGACGTTCCAACCGACAACCATACTAGAAACAAATTGCACCACTACAGCCTGCTGTGCCGTGCCTAGCGAGGGCCGCGCCATTAATAGCCTCCTTATGTGTGGCCTACTAGAGTATTGTGAAAGCTTCATACAACAAAACTCGGTCTTAAATGTTCATGGCTGCACAGGGTCTAAGAGTCCGACCAAGCATCTTGTAGCTCGTGTATTCCTCTGCTCTGGCTACCCTGCAGGCTCCACGACTATATTATGTGGCTGCTTCAACGCCGCACAGCCCCTCTTTGTGCCTGCACTGTCTCACCAGGTTGCAGCAACCGCTAGCCCCTGTTTCAAGACTTCATCGCCCAATAACTACGGGCTGATCACCAGACTCTTTTTCTTGTGCACATAAACATGCTAGGCTTCAGATTCTGACAACATTTATGACACAAGCAACACTCCACCAGCTTTTTCACGGTCCACTTTGAACAAGCTGCTTTGCTCTTTCACCAACTTGCAAGCAACAACCTGCCGAGTTGTTTGTCCGCACAACTGCTACTCCGGCTTTGTATATCTTACGTAGAGCCTACGAGGCTGTCCAAGCCTCCATCCTCTTATTTGGCATCTTGTGTTGTGCCTCCCATGCACGCCATCGTACCATACCGCAGACAAAACCAGCATCAATGACTTCTACCTTAACCACTCATTAGGAGTTGTGCTTTCCCTACTTCAAATACCATCGACATAGTGCTAACATAAAAGAACTCTATCTAGCTTAGCACTACAAAAATCTAGACAGAGCATCTCTCTCGAGTGAAATGAAAACTAAACTCACATTGGCTGTTGACACAAAACACGAAATACAATATAATCACTCGTTAAAATAAGAGTCAAGCCAAGGGCACCCCAAGCTATGGGGACTCCACCCCACAACATCCTACTCTCCCTCCATAAGTACACTCAGATGCTAAGCAACGAGGGAGCTCGATCGTGCAGGCTCAACTCGAGAAAGATGAGCCGCACGACTGACGAGCTCGTAAAGATAAGATGGTTCAGGTGTCAAGCTAAACTTGACACCTGACTTAATACTTGAACTAATTCCAAGTGTTAAATACAAATAACTAGATTTATTCTAGTTAGTTTCACACTGTGTTTATTTAACTTGACACATGGCAAAACCCAAAAAACCAAAAAAAAAAAGAATCCAGAAAAGCTTTCAAGGCGGTGCGTGTGCAGGGGGGATTAAGGTGTCGTCAACGACATCTTAATTCCAACAACCTCAACAGAATTTTCAAGGCGGTGCGTGTGCAGGTCGAGGGGATTAAGATGTCGTCAACGACATCTTAGTTCCGACCACCTGAACAAAACTTTCACGGCGGTGCGTGTGCAGGTTGGAGGTATTAAGGTGTCGTCAACGACATCTTGTTTCCCACCACCTTATGCGACATGTCAATTCATCGAAAAACCCAAATAACCAAAAAAATATGAATCCAACAAAGGTACGAAGGTAGTGCGTGTGCAAGTGGGTGGATTAAGGTGTCGTCAACGACATCTTAATTGGAAAAACCACCAACCCCAATACAAACAAACCGAAAACAGATTCAACCACCACTACAACAGTAGGTCCTCAAGGACCAGCACCAACAGGAGGACCAGCACCTGTCAGTGGGCAGGGTGTATGGCCACAGATGGCGGTACCTCCAACACGGGCAAAACCACGTTTTCCAATATATGCAGGAAAAGGGGATCCTGATGTACACATCAGCCAATTTGAGCACATGTGTATTGTGAACAATGAGAATGGCGATAATGCCAAGATGAGACTGTTTCCTTGTTCACTTATCAAGAAAACAAGTGAATGGTATGCAAGATTTCCTAATAATCATTTCCTAACCTGGAATGGCCTTAGGAAACAGGTTTAGGACAAGCAAAATTGAGGATGAAGTGTATGGGAGTTTACAACAGTTAAAGCAAAGAAGCACGAAAGTGTTGAAGAGTACATGGAAAAGATGGAGTTGACATGGGGGTGCACTCCAGCCAATATGTACCAGCCACGTGCGTGCACAGGAGGGGGTATTTTAAACCCCCCCATGTACAACATTATACATAAATAGGGGGATTTAAAACACGTTAAATATAATGTTACAGGAGGGGGTTGTTGAATTGTAAGGGGTAGTCTAGTGGTAAGGACATTGATTAGTCCGCGATGCACGGCGAGATCAAATCGCGGTATCCTCTTTTTTGCTCTCTCTTTTCCCTCCTCTCCTCTCCTCTCCCCTCCTCTCCCGCGTTCGTGGGTGGGTGGTCGACCGCAGGGCATGGTATTCTTCTTGATGTTTACAAGGTTCTTGGGAGGGTCAGCTTGGTCTTAGCAAGCCGTGTTTCAATCTCTCCTTGCTCAGCTGCACTGTGGTGGTTCTCAAAGACCAATCCGACATTACCTGACTACAGCCATCAGCAGCACACAGAAGAGATCATTTTGGGGTTGATGGGAGGTCAAATCCTCCATGGGTCACAACACAAGGTCAAGGACAATGTGGTGAGGGCACCTTCTTCTTCGACCTATTTCAGCCTGTTTTTCCCTCTCATCACACTCGGCGCCCCTGAATTTGCAGCACGGAGCAGAGCTGACAAAAGTTTTTTAAAGATCCTTCACGATGGTGGGACAACTGCAGTCGCAAGGTGTGGCGTTTTCTTAAGGTACAATGTGAAGAAGTTTGTCCATCCTGGAAATGCGGGCTCTTGCCTCCTATTAGTACCATGATTTGGTATTCTTCCAGCCCAGGCCAGTCACATTCGTTTGTTTTTGCAATGCGTGTGCGATCCTGGCAGCCTTGGAAAATGAGGAAGAGGTCCATGGTGGCATCATCAAAGCTGGGATTGTATCAGATGTCAATCTGACCAGTGCCGTGGTGGACATGTATGCCAAATGCGGGTGCATGAAGGATGCATTAAAGGGGGTGTTGGGCAGTATGGCTGAACGGAATGTGGTGTCATAGAGCGTGATGGTGGCAGCTATAAGCGCTACAAGGGCAGAGGAGGGAGGCTTTGGAGACCTCTAAGCACATGTACAAGCTTGGCAGCCCTGGAGATTGGAGAAGAGGTCCACGGTGGCATCGTCAAAGCTGTAGTGATTGTATCAGATGTCATTATGAAAGCTGCCCTGGCGGACATGTATGTCAAATGTGGGTATGTGTAAGATGCAAAAGGAGTGATGGGCAGCTAAGGGGTTGTGTATGCAATGTGGTGTCATGGAGCATAGTGATGGAGCAAAGGTCGGGTTCCCCCCCTGAGTTTGAATTAAGTCTAGTGCAGAGAGGGTGATTTAGGGGCTGAGCTTTGGCTCAGCCTCAAGATTCAGAAAGTTGGTGCATAGAGTCCATTCAAATGGAGTACTGTTGGGCAGACATGGAAAAGGGGGAAGAGGTGCATGGTGACATTGTCAAAAACTGAAATTAATGTACCTTATGTCATTCTGAATAGTGCCCCCTGGTGGACAGGTCTGCCAAATGCGGGTGCATAGAGGATGCAAAGGGAGTGTGGGGAAAACCTGGAAAAGGGGGAAGGAGCCATGGTGACATTGTCAGAAGCTGGAATTGTACCTTATGTCATCTGAACAGTGCCCTGGTTGACAGGTCTGCCTAATGCGGGTGCGTAGAGGATGCAAAGGGAGTGTGGGGCAGACCTGGAAAGGGGGAAGCTGAGGTCCATGGTGACATTATCAAAAGCTGGAATTGTACATTATGTCATCTGAACAGTGCCCTGGTGGACAGGTCTGCCAAATGCGGGTGCGTAGAGGATGCAAAGGGAGTGTGGGGCAGACCTGGAAAAGGGGGAAGAGGTCCACGGTGACATTGTCAAAAGCTGGAATTGTACCTTATGTCATCCTGAATAGTGCCCTGGTGGACAGGTCTGCCAAATGCGGGTGCGTAGAGGATGCAAAGGGAGTGTGGGGCAGACCTGGAAAGGGGGAAGCTGAGGTCCATGGTGACATTATCAAAAGCTGGAATTGTACATTATGTCATCTGAACAGTGCCCTGGTGGACAGGTCTGCCAAATGCGGGTGCGTAGAGGATGCAAAGGGAGTGTGGGGCAGACCTGGAAAAGGGGGAAGAGGTCCACGGTGACATTGTCAAAAGCTGGAATTGTACCTTATGTCATCCTGAATAGTGCCCTGGTGGACAGGTCTGCCAAATGCGGGTGCGTAGAGGATGCAAAGGGAGTGTGGGGCAGACCTGGAAAGGGGGAAGCTGAGGTCCATGGTGACATTATCAAAAGCTGGAATTGTACATTATGTCATCTGAACAGTGCCCTGGTGGACAGGTCTGCCAAATGCAGGTGCGTAGAGGATGCAAAGGGAGTGTGGGGCAGACCTGGAAATGGGGGAAGAGGTCCATGGTGACATTGTCAAAAGCTGGAATTGTACCTTATGTCATTCTGAATAGTGCCCTGGTGGACAGGTCTGCCAAATGCGGGTGCGTAGAGGATGCAAAGGGAGTGTTGGGCAGACCTGGAAAAGGGGGAAGAGGTCCACGGTGACATTGTCAAAAGCTGGAATTGTACCTTATGTCATCCTGAATAGTGCCCTGGTGGACAGGTCTGCCAAATGCGGGTGCGTAGAGGATGCAAAGGGAGTGTGGGGCAGACCTGGAAAAGGGGGAAGAGGTCCATGGTGACATTGTCAAAAGCTGGAATTGTTGTACTTTGTGTCATTCTGAGAGTCCAAATTATCTAGGGAAGGAAAATCACTAAGGGATACATTTCACCCTGTTCTTATCCGGGCCAGTTTGTTTCGTTACCCTGCTCTCCATGGACTTGATGAAAGGCTTGGCAGAGGGAAAGCAACTGCACGCCTACATCATTAGAAGTGGATTCAAGCCGAACATATTTTTGCACCATAACATTCTCAACATTTATGTCAAGGGCGGTAGTGTGGGCACAAGATGCCTGAATGGCATGTGTTCATGTGGAATATATCGTGACAGGATATGCCAAGCATGGGTCTAAGAAAGAGGCCTTTGAGATCTATAAGCAAATGAGAGCGGCAGGTGTGACGCCAAACACTGTGACGCTCATTTGCATTCTTAAGGTGTGTTGCATCCTGGGAGGCCTATAAGGCAAAGAGGTCCACGATGGGATCATCAAAAGCTGGCATTAGACCAGATTTGATCTCCAGACCTGCCCTTTCTACCATGTATACCAAATGTGGGAATATGGAAGATGCGGGGTGAAGTGTTTGATAATATGCCTCGAAAAGATGCGGCCTTATGAAGTGCGATGATTGCATGATATGCTCAGTATGGGCCCGGTATGGAGGCTTCAAACTTCTATTAGCAAATGATACATCAAAGGGTGATGCCCAACAAGGTCACTCTCATGTGCATTCTCTGTGCATGTGCCAGCCTGACAGCTCTGGAGCAGGGCAAACAGGTCCATGTTGAGATTATCAAAGCTGGAATTGCGCCAAATTTGAATTTGGAGAATACCCTTCCCTACATGTATGGCAAATGTGGGAGCATGAAAGATGCACATCAAGTGTTCGCCACCATGTCTGCACGAAATGCTGTCTCGTGGAACATGACGATGGCAGGATATTGATCACAACATGGGTGTGGAAGGGATGCTTTAGAAATGTATAAGGAAATGAGACAGGAAGGGGTGATGCTTGACAAGGTCACTTCACTTGTACTCTGCATGCATGTGCAATCCTAGGAATGTCCCTGAAAAAAGGCAAAGGGATGCATGCTGACATCATCAGATCTGGAATTGATCATGTCAGTGATTGGATCATGTAGAAGGTGTGTGCAGATACTCCTGTACGCTGCTCTAACAGGGCTGAGCTCAAGATATCAACATCTAGATTGCAATCAGATGCTGTGCTTAGAGGTATTTCTCTTCGTGCCCTACCACCAAAACCCCTTGCAGGAAAGAAACACACCTTATGGGTCCCTTTTTTGTGCTTCAGATTACGGTCATGGTGCTGAAAAGATACTTTCCACAGCACGTGCCCCACTTTTAATTCCTGATTTGTCTCTCACCATTCCACATAAACCAGGTGGCATACCGTTGTCACCCCTGCTTTCTTCAGTGTTCACCAGGCATTCCAGCAGATTTCAAATCATGCTTCATACACGAAATTCATTATCCATATTGCGTACCGAAAAGACTTTCTGCACAACGACACCATTCCAACCTGGTTCTGAGCCAAATGTAAAGGTCTTTCAGATCTCATTCACGGAGTCTCAAGAATTTTCGGGTACATCATGATCAGACTATCTGCCAGAAACTATGTTTAGATTACTTGGCTGAGTACCCAAGTGTTTGCTACCTTACTTTGATACAAATGTTTTACAGGCGTCTTACATGCAATTGCAAAATACTGAAGTACAGTTGGACTAAGGCATTTCTCAGTCACCCATACTGTACACATTACAGATTGGCAGGTGTCCATACAGGCATGCTACTGCCTTTCATACATGCCTTTTCAAAATCTCGAGAGGTCTGGATTCTAGTCCCATGGTCATGACATCACCAAAAACATGTATAACTTAGGGAGTTTGTTGGCTCTGTCCCGCAAGGGATAGAGGCATTGTGGAGACTTCTTGCCTAGGCGGAGAACGGAGAACTTGGCTTATATGCCAAATGTGGGTGCATGGAGGATGCAAAGGGAGTGTTTGACAATATGGCTGAATGAGATGTGGTGTCATGGAATGCAATGATCGCAGGATATGCACAACATGGTTGTCATAGGGAGGTCCTGCAACTATTTGAAGGAATGCAAAAGAACGGCTTGAAGCAGTATGTGTTCTCTCTGCATGCAGCCACATTGGCCTTCTGAATGAAGGTAGACGCTACTTCGATTCCCTGATTCAAGATCATGGTGTCACTCTGACAGTATAGCACATTGGCTGCATGGTGGACCTTCTTGGATGTGCGGGACAACTGGATGAGGCAGTGGGCCTGATTAATAAAATGCCAATCAATCTAGATGTTGTGGTGTGGAAGGCCTTGTTTAGTGCCTGCAAAATCCATGACAATGTAGAGATGGCTCAACGTGCGGCAACATCTATCCTCAAGTAGAATGAACAGGATGCCGCGATTTATGTTGCTATCAAACATCTATGCTGCAGCTGGCAGATGGGTTGATATTGTAAAGGTGAGAAGAATGATAAAGGTCAGAGGGGTTGAAAGGAGCCAGGTTGCTGCTGCATTGAGGTTTGCAACAGGGTGCACACCTTCATTGTAGATGACAAGTTGCATCCCAGAATTAAGGAAATCCATGCTGAGCTGAGAAGATTGTCTGGGAAGATGAAGGAGGCGGGGTATGTGCCTGACAGGCACTTTGTATTGCATGATGTGGGGAGGAGGAAAAAGAATTTTCTCTTTGCCACCACAGTAGGAAGCTGGCCATTGGTTTTGGGCTGATTAGTATGACCCCTAAGACGCCTCTCTGTCTCATCAAGAATCTTCGAGTGTGTGGTGACTGCCACACCTCCACCAAATTCATCTCAAAGATGGTTGGCCGAGCAATTGTTGTACGGGACGCTAACTGCTTTCACCAGTTTGAAGATGGGATTTGTTCTTGTGGTGATTACTGGTGAAAGGATGTGTCGTGCGCATACATATCGCTACACAACTATATCGTTGTCCAAAACCACACAACACATGTGCATACCAAACACTAGTCTATCACTAGTCCACCACTAGTGCACCATTAGGCTGCCACTAGACAACCACTAGTCACCACTAGTGCAGCCACTAGTCCACCACTAGCCACCACTAGTGCAGCCACTAGTCCATCACTAGGCCGCCACTAGTCTATCACAATGATAAAGGAAATGAATGATACAAGCATACAAGCTCTCTCAAACTCGCACACTTGCACCTGAAAACATCACTCATATTTTAAGTCGAGCCAAGTGCACCCCACGCCATGGGGAATCCACACTACGACGCCATAGCTAGACGCGGTGAGGCTCAACTCGAGAAAGATGAGCCCACCGCGATCTGCCATAAGATAACAACGCCAGGTGCCCGAACATGTATTGGCCCCTGGATTGACACTTGGGTCAATCCCAAATGTCAATATATAAAAGCTAGCTATTTCCTACCCCGCCTCCTTTCATCTGCCCAGACTCAGCTCAACATGGATTTCCTTAATTCTGGGATGTCATCTACAACGAAGGTGTGCACCCTATTGCCAACCTCAATGTAGCAGCAACCTGGCTCCTTTCTAACCCCTCTAACCTTCATCATTCTTCTCACCTTTGCAGTATTATCCCACCTACCAGCTGCAGCATAGATGTTTGATAGCAACACATAAGTCGCGGCATCCTAGTGTTCATCCCATTTGAGGATAGATGTTGCCGCACGTTTAGCCATCTCCACATTGCCATGGATTCTGCAGGCACGAAGCAAGGCCTTCCACACCACAACGTCTGGATTGATTGGCATCTTATTAATCAGATCCACTACCTCATCCAGTTGTCCCGCACGTCCAAGAAGGTCCACCATACAGCCAAAGTGCTTTACTGTCGGAGTGACACCATGATCTTGATTTCCTTCATTCAGTAGGCCAGAGTGGCTGCATGCAGAGAGAACACATATAAAGGTGATATTGTCCGGCTTCAAGCCATTCTTTTACATTCCCTCAAATAGTTGCAGGACCTCCCTATGACACCATGCTGGGCATATCCTGCGAACATCGCGTTCCACGACACCACATTTTGTTCAGCCATATTGTCGAACACTCCCTTCGCATCCTCAATGCACCCACATTTGGCATACATGTCCACTAGGGCAGTGTACAATTCCAGCTTTGACGATGTCACCATGGACCTCTTTTCCCTTTTCCAGGGCTGCCAGGCTTGCACAGGCATTACAAACGGAAACAAACGTGATGCGGTCGGGCTTCACCCCTTCCCCCATCATTTGCTCATAGGTCTCCAAAGCCTCCATCCCGCGCCCTTGCTGTGCATACCCTGCAATCATCGCACTCCACGACACCAAATCTCGTTCAGCCATACTGTCAAACACTCCCTCCGCATCCTCGATGCACCCACATTTTGCATACATGCCCACGAGGATATCGTTCAGAATCACATCTGGTACAATTCCAGCTTTTGCAATACAACCATGCACTCTTTGCCCTTTTCCAGGGCTGCCAAGCTTGCAAACGCATAGATGTGATGTGGTCGGGCTTCACCCCTTCCACCATCATCTGCTCACACGTCTCCAAAGCCTCCATCCCGCGCCCCTGCTGTGTATGCCCTGCAAGCATCGCGTTCCATGACACCACATTTCATTCAGCCATATTGTTGAACACTGCCTTCGCATCCTCGATGCTCCCACATTTGGCATACATGTCCACGAGGGCATTGTTCAGAATGACATCGGGTACAATTCCAGCTCTGACGATGTCGCCGTGGGCCTCTTTGCCCTTTTCCAGAGCTCCCAGGCTTTGCACACGCATTGCAAACGCACACAAACGTGATGTGGTTGGGCTTCACCCCTTCCCCCATCATTTGTTCATAGGTCTCCAAAGCCTCCACCCCATGTCCCTGTTGTGCATACCCTGCAAGCATCGCGCTCCACGACACCACATCTCGTTCAGCCTGCATATTGTTGAAAACTGCCTTTGCATCCTTAATGCACCCACATTTGGCATACATGTCTACCAAGGCAGTGTTCAGAATGACATTTGGTACAATTCCAGCTTTGACGAGGTCATCATGGACCTCTTTCCCCTTTTCTAGGGCTCCCAGGCTTGCATACGCATTGCAAATGCAACCGAACGTGATGTGGTTGGGCTTCACCCCTTCGCGCATCATTTGCTCATACGCCTGTACCTCTGTTTACCAACTTTGAAAGTCTCGAGGCTGAGCCAAACACCCAGGCCCTTTTGGGGCCTAGTTATTGGGCAAACCACACACAGCAGGTTGATGCTTGTGTAAAGGGATTTCTAGAGGATATCTGGAAAACCCAGATCAATTGTTTAAACTGGGCGCGGAGTCAATGGCCACAAGGCTACGACAAACAACGTCTTAGGAATCCTCTCTCTATCTCTCCCTCCAGACGAGAGGAATTCAAGGTTAGATGGTTGGGTCAGCTGCAATATAGGACTAAAAACACATACCCTAAGTTAATCGACTCTATCTTGGAAGCAGGATTGCCCTGTCAAATAGGTTAAGTCCTGGCAGAAGAAGCGGTTTTCAAGGATCTGATTCTGAGTCCGCAAACACAAACGAACGTGATGTGGATGGGCTTCACCCCTCGTGTGCACCTGCTTTCCAGCTTCAAGGCCTTTCATCTTGATGCACTTATACAAGAGACAGACATACGTATCTGAATCTGCTGAAATTCCTCCTTGGTTTAAAGTTTGTAGAGCCTCTTTCAGTCTGCTTGCCTCACAAAGCATCTTCACATGCCCAGAAGTGCCAGAAGAGGCATTGTGGACTCCCTCTCTTGATCCTCTTTCAGAAGTTGTGGTAACGGTATATGCCCATAAATTTGAGCATAGTAATATATGTGCAACACCCGTTGTCAGGAGCTGATGAATCGATGGGGTGTGATGGCAGCTTGTCACTAAATGTTAAGACTACACTCTTTATGTTGCGCTAGTTAGTTGACCATTTCCCCATGTAGGTTTCTTGTAGCTATTGATCCACAGGGAATCATAGGTCATCTAGAGCTTGAAGTCCGGCCCTGTTGGATGAGTCTGGACCCACACTCTATCCCTGCTCCTTCAGCTATCCATGCCTATGTACAAATCATGCATACATCCTTGCTTTGCTGCTAGCAGCTGACAATGACAGCCTAGATTTGTTCTAGGAAACACCCAACTCAACTTATCACACTAGTTCCTATGCTCAATTGCATCTGCTACTCTCTGTAATCCAACAGGCATTTACCTTTTTTGCCTCGATTGTCCCACCATTAACAGGGGTCAGAAAAGTATTCATTCCACAGCTTCTCGTCTTTGTTACCTGTTTCTGGATACTTTCCTGTTGTCACATTGGCAGTATCATGTCAGTCACTCCAAACTATCAAAGGTTTAGTCAACCAGCTAACTTGCAGAATTCAACATGAAAATTTAGGGCTGATTCTGATAACAGGCATCTCAGGGCCTAGTCTGATGAGAGGCAAAAACAGGCTGAAATAGGTCGAAGAAGAGGGTACCGTCACCATATTGCGTGAAACCCCTCCGCGCTCAAGGATGTCGGGTGGCTCAATTCTGGCTTTGATAATATCAGCATGGATCTTTTTGGTCTTTTCCAGGTCTGCTAGGCTGGCACATGCATCGAGAACGGAAGTGAATGTGACTTTGTCCGGTACCCACCCTTCCCATATCATTTGCTCATAGGTCTCCAAGGCCTCCTGACCACACCCTTGCTGAGCATATCCTGCAATCATCACACTCCATGAAACCACATCTCGTCCAGCCATATTGACGAAAACTCGACGGGCCTCCTTCATGCTCCCGCACTTGGCATAGATGGCAGCAAGGGCAGCCTCTAGAATGATATCTGGTGCAATTCCAGCTTTCAAAATGTCAGCTTTGGACCTGTTTTCCCTTTTCCAGGGCACCTATGCTGGCACACGCTGCTTAGAGCAGAAACGAACGTGACCTTGGTGGGCGTCACCCCTTCACGTACCATTGGTCAAAGGTTCCACATTCTTGTGTGCTGCTTGTGTCTGTAGTCAGGTAATGCCAGATTGGTCTGTGAGAACCACCACGGTGCAGAAAGAGATTGAAACACGGTGTAAGACCAAGCTGACTCTTCCAAGAACCTTGTAAACGCGATCAAGGACGCGGGGCATCATCTATCCGGGTTTTTTTCCCAGTTATTTTCGGGCAGACTGGGCAGGGCCCAAAGAAATTGACGACGTACGAAACGTGGCGACGACAGGTGGCTACGACAAGTGGCTACGACACGTGGCGACGATGATGTGGCACTATGGCACCCTATTCCTGCTAGGGCTTTGCGTTGCTCCGCACTACTAGCGACGAATTATGAGAACTACGTTCAATTTTTCACAAAAAAAAGGCTGGGTCATCCCCACGGTGGTACATGAGAGATCCCGTGTTTTGTTTTTTTCTAGAAGAAAAATGGCGAATCTGCATTTCAACATTCAATTTTCACAAGCCGCATCAATCAATAACAATATACCCAAATACCCTTACATTCATTGTATGAATTTTCAAGCATCCACCATGGGATTGGATCTTGGTGGGTTAAGGCTAGCTTTTGACAATATTCATGCAAGTTCATCAAGGGCTCCATCCAAAGCCACACCACGAGAAACAAACACACGTCCAAATTTAAGATGTTGAACAAACTTGTGCACAGGGCTGCCCTTCTCATCAAGCTCATTAAAATTCGTATTCACTTCCATCTTCAAGCTTTGGAGAAGCTCCACCACCCAAACCCAGAATTAGGACAGCACTCTGATTTCCATCCACTCTCACCAGAATCAGTCAAAAATCACCCCTTCAGTCAAGTGCAATTATGGGCTGACTTCCCACCTATGCCAGGTAGACCCACTATCATTTTGGATTTATGGCATAGGAAATGCATTCAACAATACATCATGGTCAATACTTTCGGGAAATGGTGGATGGTGTGAGTAACTAAGTCACAGATCAATGAATGAAGCAAGACACTCGCATCTTTCCAAAAAGACATCTGTCAAGTTATTTTACCACTAGTATGAAGTTAGCTAGGAAATAGCTAGCTTTTATATATTGACATTTGGGATTGACCCAAGTGTCAATCCAGGGGCCAATACATGTTCGGGCACCTGGCGTTGTTATCTTCACGGCAGATCGCGGTGGGCTCATCTTTCTCGAGTTGAGCCTCACCGCGTCTAGCTATGGCGCTGTAGTGTGGATTCCCCATGGCGTGGGATGCACTTGGCTCGACTTAATATATGAGTGATGTTTTCAGGTGCAAGTGTGCGAGTTTGAGAGAGCTTGTATGCTTGTATCATTCTTTTCCTTTATCACTCGAGAAAAATCAGCTCGAGTCTGTGAGTGTCAGGTTCGAGTTAGTTGTAGCACTTGTGTTTTCAGATCATGAAAAGCGGTTCAGCCTAGAGTGCAGGGATTCGTGCATGAGCCTATCCAAAGCGGATAGAGTGCAAAGGCGAACAAGTTGCAGGTTTGCAATGGATAAAGAAGCAGTCAGTGTTGCATAGCTCAACGCTATGGCAACTAAGTATGTGGTTCAGTGTGAAGCGGAGGAGATGCTGGCCACGAGTGGGCGAACTGTGGTCGTCTTCTTCAGCTGCAGGCTGAGTAGATGAACTGCAGAAATATGGGCTGCACATTGGAAGCTAACGTGTTGCAAGATGGAGATGATATGATCAGCTCCAGGTATTTCTGCCCGAAACTAGTTGTTGCGGGTAGATGAGGAGCAGCCAAATGGTGGAGCTGTGAAAGGGATGCATCGCAGCCCGTTGGGAGCTTAAGCTCCAAGCTCATGAAGAGGTATGAGTAAAGAGAGGGGGTTGGTCCCTCTTGTGTGCAAATCAGTGCACTTGTGAAGCATGTGATGAGTTGGAGTTTCAATCTGAAACTCAGCGGTGTAAGGTCTCCTGGAGTGGCAAGAGCGGGGCTGGAAAGGCAGCAGCGAGGCGTCCTAGAGCCAGGGGATATGCATGAGAAGTGCAAGTGCACCAAGTTTGTAAAGGTGTGTATTTTCAGATTCGTTTTTTGTGAGCTTCATGAAGAAATGGAGCTTGTTGGGCATCATATTGCTTGCTTGTTGAGTTGGGGGCGCTTCTAGTGGGCCGTGAGAGCTCAGAAGTGCAGGGCGACGGGGCTGATGGCTCCGCAGAAGCCATAGCTGTCGGCAGCAAGTGCAGGAGCAAACCCCAGCTCAGGAACGCGTGGGAACGCATGGGAACTCGTTGGGAGTTCCAGGGCACGCAAGGAACAGTGGCCGTGATGGGCCGTGGGGGCGGTATCACGAGATACCACGAGCCCAGGCCGTGACTGTTGACCGTGACCGTTGACCGTGACCGTTGGAAGCCGTGGTGCGGACACAACAGATGGGCACGGTGACCAAATCGTGGGGATGGCGGGTTGTGAAGGCTCGTGGGAATGGTACCACGAGGTATCACGGGGCAGCCCGTGGCCAACGAGCGCCTAGGGTGGGCCGTGAGGAGTCGTGGTGGTTGGAGCCACGGAAGGCCGCGAACAGGCAGAGTGAAAAAATAAAAATAAAAATAAAAATAAAAAATCACTCTTTTCGTGGGACCTTGATGGGGAGGGTGGGCTCTGTAGAACAACGGTTTTGAGCTAGCTGATCCGGCAGAAACTTCGGAATTGCCTCCCTGTTGCATTTTAATAAAGGGGATTACTTCCCTGCAGGTAATCTTTTCGGGTTTTCAGCCCAATTCTTAACTATGGGGGAGACCAACCTGCAGGTAATTCCTTTGGACAGAATGTGGTTGGGGCCTATATGTACCTCTATTTGCTCCATTTTTGAACCTTCAGCGAATGGTGTGGTTTCGTGAGGTGGTTCCATTCTGAGGAATGGCTGGTGGACATAAGGAGGCACTGGCGGACCCTGTAGAGGCTTGCATGGGGCCTTGGAGGCCAAGTTTCATAAGCTCGTGGAGGGCGGTTTGAGGAGTGTCTACAGGATGCTCTCATGGTCATGCAACTGAGAGAAGAGAGGGGAAAAAAAAAAAGGTGTTGGGATGAGAGCGTGCTGGGGATAGGCATTGCTTTAGCTTCCCTTCCTCGCAGCTTTCCACCTTCTCTGTAGGCCGAGACCTTTCCGTAGGTGGAGGCAAGAGTCAGTCCGGGTTTGGGCTGGGGTGTCCTTGCAAGAGCGACAATGTGGAGTTATTTTTGGTCTAGGGGAGTTGTTGTTTTCACTCTTGTGTTTGGATCCCCTCCACACCTGCATGCTTGATTGTGCATCATGCTAGTTTTGTGCGGACGTTTGATTTTATAGGTGGTTGACTCGGGCTTGATCGCCGATCCAACCCTAGAGCATGTTGTCGATGGTGAGGCTGGGTTGATGACCGGTCAGACCATCTTTGTTTCTCATGTGGTGAGGTTGGAGGTGATGACCAGCCAACCATGGGAGTGCCTGCGGTGGATGCAGGTGCAGGTGCAGGTGCAGGCTATGTTAGGAACCTAGTATTCCAAACCATAAGCCGCATCAGGTTCTCTACCCGGATATCTTGTGGAGAGGGGTTTAGAGACAGGTTCATGACCGGTTGAGTAACAGTTTGTCAACATGGAGGTGCCACTAGTTGCTTGGGAAAGTGCCGGTACGAGCACTAGCGATACTAGCGGGTATACAAGACGAGGTGTGAGGTTTAGGCCACCTTCACCTCCTGTGTCTTCTACGGAAGGTTCTGATTCGGATTATGAATCGGGAGGACTTACACCGGCGGTGCAAGTTGTTTCATTGCCATTGTTGTGGGACACAATGGAGGAGATGTATGGAGCCACCAAGGGGCCACGAAGGTACTCTGGGGCGGTGGGCACCATTGAGTTGGATGATTTCATTCAAGAGTTTGATAGTTGGTGTGACTTGCAGCAAATGCGCAATCCACAACTGTTTACGCCTTTCATGGCATGGAAGGGGCTGTTTCAGCACCTTGAGGGACCGCCCATGGATGATTACCATGAGTTTAGGCGGGGGCACGATGTTCAGATCAAGGAGTGGAGGATATACTGGTCACCCGACTACGTCTCCATCACTAGAGGTACTAGAGGCACAAGGGCAGCAACCACACTGGCGGCTGCACCAGCAGCAGCAGCTACAACCGCAGCTTCTACGAGCAGTAGTGGGACTAGTGGTACAGTAACTACAACGTCTACCCAAGCTACTGCTGCACCAGTGGCCGTGCCTGCCTTCAACCCTGTTGTGGAGTTCTTCGAAGAATTGAGAAGGAACTACCAAGGGGTGAGGACAGAGAAGTTGAGAAGCTTGCAAGAGTTCCAAAGGAAGCCTACTGAGAGCTTGAGGGAGGCTTTTACTCGCATGAGGCACTTGATTAATGTAACCCAAGGGGTTACGGAAGCTTAGGCAGTCCAATTCTGGTACGGGATATTGGACAAGGAGCTGAGGAGAAGGGTGCATGATGCAACTCTCCTACAAACGGCCCAACCCACCTTAGCAAATGTGTTTTTGCTGGCAGAGCAGATAGAGCTCAACATGGTGGAGGAACGAGTGGTCATGGTGGGATTTGCTAAGGAGGCACCATGGGGTAGTGGTGCTCCTAGCCAGCCACTACCTCAACGTGCTCAAGGCAACAAGGGGGCTCAGGTGAAGCCCAGGGAAGGGCAGAGATGACCTCAGATGCAAGGGTCTCTCCCTTCATTTGTTGGCCAACAACGGGCGGATGTGGTGTGATGGACATGTGGAGGACCCCATGTCAAGAAGGATTGCCCAGAGGGAGGCAATGGTTTGGCACCGGCACTAGTGGTGGCTAGTGGCAGCCTAGTGGTGGACTAGTGGCTGCACTAGTGGTGACTAGTGGTTGTCTAGTGGCAGCCTAATGGTGCACTAGTGGTGGACTAGTGTTTGGTATGCACATGTGTTGTGTGGTTTTGGACAGCGATGTAGTTGTGTAACGATATGTATGCGCACGACAGCTGTCAAGTTATTTTACCACTAGTATGATGTTTGTATTGCATGATGTGGAGGAGGAGGAAAAGGAATTTTTTGTTTGCCACCACAGTGAGAAGCTGGCCATTGGTTTTGTGTCTGGAGACGAAGGTAGTGGATCTGCCAACATCCAGTCCAACAAGTGAAGTCCTGGCAGAACAGGAAGAGGAGATTTCAAGTACCTGGATATTAGGCAAGAGGAACTGACCCTGCTAAGATGAAGTTGACTTGGAAGTTGACTTGGAAGTTGACTTGGAAGCTGACGTGTCCAAGGCCATGTTGGAAGAGTGCAGAATGTCCGAACAACAGTTAGGCATAAAACCCTGAACTCATTTCCGGTTTGTGACATGGATGAGTGAAGGGCAGCCTTGCGCGTGCAAACCTGGGAGCCCTGGAAAAGGGGAAAGAGGTCCATGATGAGATCGTCAAAGCTGGAATTGTACTAGATGTCATTCTGAACACTGCCCATGGTGGACATGTATGCCAAATGTGGGTGCATTAAGGATGCAAAGGCAGTTTTCAACAATATGCAGGCTGAACAAGATGTGGTGTCGTGGAGCGCGATGCTTGCAGGGTATGCACAGCAGGGAGGCTTTGGAGACCTATGAGCAAATGATGGGGGAAGGGGTGAAGCCCAACCATATCACGTTCCTTTGCGTTTGCAATGCGTGTGCAAGCCTGGGAGCCCTGGAAAAGGGCAAGAGGTCCATGATGACATCGTCAAAGCTGGAATTCTACCAGATGTCGTTCTGAACACTGCCCTGGTGGACATGTATGCCAAATGTGGGTGCATTAAGGATGCAAAGGCAGTTTTGAAAGTTCAACAATATGCAGGCTGAACGAGATGTGGTGTCATGGAGCGTGATGCTTGCAGGGTATGCACAGCAGGGACATGGGGTGGAGGCTTTGGAGACCTATGACAAATGATGGGGGAAGGGGTGAAGCCAACCACATCACGTTTGTGTGTGTTTGCAATGCATGCGCAAGCCTGGCAGCTCTGGAAAATGGCAAAGAGGCCCATGGCGACATTGTCAGGGCTGGAATTGTACCCGATGTCATTCTGAACAATGCCCTCATGGACATGTATGCCAAATGTGGGAGCATTGAGGATGCGAAGGCAGTGTTCAACAATATGGCTGAATGAAATGTGGTGTCGTGGACCGCGATGCTTGTAGGGTATGCACAGCAGGAGCGCGGGACGGAGGCTTTGGAGACCTATGAGCAAATGATGGTGGAAGGGGTGAAGCCCGACCACATCACATCTGTGCGTTTGCAAGCCTGGCAGCCCTGGAAAAGGGCAAAGAGGTGCAAGGTGACATCGTCAAAGCTGGAATTGTACCAGATGTCATTGTGAACACTACCATGGTGGACATGTATGCCAAATGTGGGTGCATTAAGGATGCAAAGGGAGTTTTCAACACTATGGCTGAACGAGATGTGGTGTCATTGAAGACGATGCTTGCAGGGTATCCACAGCAGGGACGTGGTATGGGGGCTTTGGAGACCTTGATCAGATGATGGGGCAAGGGGTGAAGCCCAACCACATCACGTTTCTATGCATTAGCAATGCATGTGCAAGCCTGGCAGCTCTGGAAAAGGGCAAAGAGGTCCATGGCGACATGGTCAGAGCTGCAGTTGTACCAAATGTCATTATGAACAATACCCTCGTGGACATGTATGAAGGGAGTGTTTGACAATATGGCTGAATGAGATGTGGTGTCGTGGAGTGCGATGATTGCAGGATATGCACAGCAAGGGCACGGGATGGAGGCTTTGGAGACCTATGAGCAAATGATGTGCGAAGGGGCCCAACTACATGACGTTTGTTTGCATTTGCAATGCGTGTGCAAGCCTGGCAGCCCTGGAAAAGTGCAAAGAGGTCCATGGTGACATTATCAAATCTGGAATTGTACCCGATGTCATTGTGAACACTGCCCTGGTGGACATGTATGTCAAATGTGGGTGCATCGAGGATGCAAATGGAGTGTTTGACAGTATTGCTGAACGTGATGTGGTGCGTGCATTGAGGCTGGACTTGAGGGGGATGTCCCTGTGGGGACTGCCCTTGTCAGCATGTATTGCAGGTGTGAGAGTTTGATGGATGCCACCCAAGTATTTGACGTGCAATGCCCAAGCGAGATGGGCTCTCGTGGACTGCTATGATTGCAGGATCTGCTCAGCATGGTCATGGTCTTTTTAACTCTGTCAGCGCATGCAAAGAGAAGGCATGAAGGCAGATATTGTCTCTTTTATTATTGTCCTCAATGCTTGTGCTGGCCCGGAGGCTTTAGAACGGGGCAAACAGCTCCTTACCAGCATCATCAAAGCTGAATTTGAGTCAGATGTTGGACTCGGGAATGCCCTTGTCAGTATGTATTGCAAGTGCAGGAGTGTGATGGATGCACTCAATGTGTTTGTCAGAATGCCTAAGCGAGATGTGGTCTCATGGACTGCGATGATTGGAGGATGTGCACATAGTGGTCATGGTGAGGAGGCTTTCAAACTCTTTCGACAAATGCAAAGAGAGGGTGTGAAGCATCCCTGTTAAACTAGTGTGAAGCCAAATGAGGTCACATTTATTGGTGTTCTCTCTGCATGCAGCCATTTGGGCCTTGTAGATGAAGGTGGTCATTATTTTCAATCCATGTGTCAAGAGCATGGCATTACACCAGCAGAAAAGCACTGCACCTGCATGGTTGACCTCCTTGGCCATGCAGGGCGCTTGGATGAAGAAGATTTTATTGCCAACATGGCACTCAAACCAGGTGCTTCAGTGTGGGGGGCCTTGCTTGGTGCCCGCAGAATCTATGGAAATGTGGAGTTAGCAGAGTGTGCTGCAGAATGTATTTTCAAGGTGGAATCACAAGATGGATACATTTGCCATTGGAGATAGATCTCACCCACAAGCAGAGGAGATCTATGATGCGTTAGAGAGATTGACTTGGCAGATTAAGGAGGCGGGATATGTGCCTGAGACACGCTTTGTGTTGCGTGATGTGGATCAGCAGATGAAGGAACAGGCTCTTTACCACCAAAGCGAAAAGCTGGCCATAGCTTTTGGGCTCATTAGCACACCCCCTAGGACCCCTATCCGCATCATTAAAAACCTATGTATATGTGGGGACTGCCACACTGGCACCAAGTTGATATCCAAAATTGTTGCACGAGAAATTATTGCAATGCTTGCAGGGGTATGCACAGCAGGGGCGCGAGATTGAGGCTTTGGAGCTCTATTCCAAAGTTTATTGAGCCTGTCACAGGCTGTCATTGTCAGCTGCTAGCAGCAAGGCAAGGATGTATGCATGATTTGTGCAGAGGCATGGATAGTTGAAGGAGCAGGGATAGAATGTGGGTCCAGATTCATCCAAGGGGACCGGACTTCAAGCTCCAGATTACCTATGATTCCCTGTGGATCAATAGCTACAAGAAACCTGCATGGGTAGATGGTCAACTAAAGGCACATTTGTTTGCATTTGCAGTGCGTGTGCAAGCCTGGCAGCCCTGGAAAAGGGGAAAGAGGCCCATGGTGACATCGTCAAATCTGGAATTGTACCAGATGTCATTCTGAACATTGCCCAACGCGATGCTTGCAGGGTATGCACAGCAGAGGCGCGAGATGGAGGCTTTGGAGACCTATGAGCAAATGATGTGCAAAGGCCGACCACATCACGTTTGTGTGTTTTGCAGTGCGTGTGCAAGCCTAGCAGCTCTGGAATAGGGCAAAGAGGTCCATGGTTGCATCGTCAAAGCTGGAATTGTACCAGATGTCATCCTGAACACTGCCCTGGTGGACATGTATGCCAAATGTGGGTGCATTAAGGATGCGAATGGAGTTAATTTCAGCATTATGGCTGAACGAGATGTGGCGTCGTGGAACGCGTTGCTTGCAGGGGTATGCACAGCAGGGGCGCGGGATGGAGGCTTTGGAGCTCTATTCCAGAGTTTATTGAGCCTGTCACGGGCTGTCATTGTCAGCTGCTAGCAGCAAGGCAATGATGTATGCATGATTTGTGCAGAGGCATGGATAGTTGAAGGAGCAGGGATAGAATGTGGGTCCAGATTCATCCAAGGGGACCGGACTTCAAGCTCCAGATTACCTATGATTCCCTGTGGATCAATAGCTACAAGAAACCTGCATGGGTAGATGGTCAACTAAAGGCACGTTTGTTTGCATTTGCAGTGCGTGTGCAAGCCTGGCAGCCCTGGAGAAGAGGAAAGAGGCCCATGGTGACATCGTCAAATACCAGATGTCATTCTGAACATTGCCCAACGCGATGCTTGCAGGGTATGCACAACAGGGGCGCGGGATGGAGGCTTTGGAGACCTATGAACAAATGATGGGGGAAAAGGTGAAGTGCAACCACATCACGTTTGTGTGCATTGGCAATGCTTGTGCAAGCCTAACAACCGTGGAAAAGGGAAAAGTGTGGGTCCAGATTCAGCATCTGCGGCACAATTCATAAAATCAGGCACTGCTAATGAAGGCATCTTCTTCAAAACATTTCACCCTGTTTTCCCCCCTTATCGAAATCGTCCTTAAATTTTCATGTTGATTTCTGCAAGTTACTGGTTGAGTGAACCTTTGATAGTTGCCAATGCCTGGCAGCTCTGGAGAAGGGCAAAGAGGTCCATGGCGACATTGTCAGAGCTGCAATTGTACCACATGTCATTCTGAACAATACCCTCGTGGACATGTATGAAGGGAACAGTATGGCTGAACGAGATGTGGTGTCGTGGAATTTGATGTTTGTAGGGTCTGCACAGCAGGGGCACTGGATGGAGGTTTTGGCACCAGATGTTGTGCTTGGCACACTATGTAAACCCAGTAAGACCAGGGAGTAGTTGAGCAGCTCAGTCTCAACCCTTTCCTAGTTCCAACAAACTCTGATGTGGATTCACGCCAAGAAAGGTCTGGAAGCTGGAAAGCAGGTGCACACTCACAAGCATCGCAGGGTATGCACAGCAAGGACGTGGGATGGTGGATTTGGAGACCTATGATCAAATTATGGGGGAAGGGGTGAAGCCCAACCACATCATGTTTTTGTGCGATTGCAATGCTTGTGCAAGCCTGGCAGCCCTGGAAAAGGTCAAAAGAGGTCTATGGTGACATTGTCAAAGCTGGAATTGTACCAGATGTCATTCTGAACTCTGCCCTGGTGGACATGTATGCCCAATGTGGGTGCATTGAGGATGCAAAGCAAGGAACTTATGTGTACTCTGTTTATGTACTGAGTGGCAAGGAGGCTTTGGAGATTGTGAATGGGTGATGCCTGGTAGGTGAACCTCATGTGTATTCTGATGCCTGTGCCAGTCTTTGAGCACTGAAAAAGTGCAGATGGATCTGTATGTATTTGTAAGCCTTTACGTTCTGATGTGAGGTTCTCTGGTTTTATGACAAGAACAAAACAATTGTGAGCAGGAAGTGAAGGGCCAGCTCCTATTGGAATTCCTCAATCAACATAGCTGGGCCTGAATCAAACATCAATGGACTAGGCCTTTCGTCTTCACTAGGTGTTGTTGCTAAAAACATAACCGATTGTGAGAGGGTCCCTAATCGAATGATGCTTCCAGGTACAGGTGAAGCAGAGGAATATAACATACTGTTACATCGCACTTTGCACCTAACTTCCCAACAAAGCGGTGTAACATCAACCTCGGTCTGAGAGAGAAAGCCACAGTTCTATAGATTAGCGTGATTAATTTTAAAGTTGCACTCTTAGGGTTTAATAATTCTCCTAAAAAACCTACCGATATATACTTTCATCTGCCCCTGCCTCTCTCTCTCTCTCTCTCTCTCTCTCTCTCTCTCTACACCATACATACAAACAACCATGTCAACGTCGGAAATAGCCGACATAATAGACACTGTAATGGACCAACAAATTCAGGAAATAACCCACCAAGACATGACAAACGTGATATACGACAGTTTCACGTCCAATGACCATCATGCCCTAAAGGTGGGGAACACATGGAAGCGCCTGCCCTACAGTACAAACTTCCACAGCGCCTTGTGAAACGTCCGTGAAGTAATAACAGTCTTCGTAGGTATTGCAAAATTCCCCTACCTTGGCAAAACCGGGAATTACAGATTCGTGACTTTCGCCAAAGAACTCAAAGACGCAAAATTCACAATATTGATAGAAGACAGCCATTTCTTGTTCGACTACGCAAATACAATACAGAATGGTTCGATAATTGAAGGAGGAGAGGCGAGGACATGACGTGGATGGGTGGAAACAACATGAGCTTCACGAAAAAGCTCCTAAAAACTAACGCAAACAACAACTCTGGCTCGACGTCCAGTAACAACAAACGTCAAAAAACAAACAACGACGAGATGTACAATACAATAGAAGTCCCTAACGAAAATGGCCAAAAAATGGATGGAGAATCCGTACGTTCAGGGGATCTCGTTGCAGTCAAGTGTAACATCCGATATTGGATGAATTTCCATCACAAGAAACACGGGCTTTCATTCCAATTAAAAGGGGTCAAACTGTTGGCCAAAGCACAAGGAGATAGAGTGACAACTGGAGCAAAAGCATAGCTTGGTAGAGCTTAAATTAGACACATCTAAACGTTCCATGTAAGGGCCACCATATTTTCTCTCTCTCATGATCCTAGAGTATGGCCCATCCGTCCAGACGTCCTTCTCAGAAGTCGTCACTAGTAGTGCGGAGCAACGCGAAGCCCTAGTTTGTTATTTTCCTCATCAAATTCACCTACTGGGCATTTGGTCAGTGGTATGATTCTTGCTTAGGGTCCAATACGTCGCGAGTTCGATTCTCGCAATGCCCCACTCTTCCACTCCTCGTGTGGATCTGACATATCGCTTATGCTTAGGTTTTTTTGTCATATGTGGATGGATGATCGCACACGCGGTTTGAGGGACCCCGAGAGAGAGAGAGAGGGAGAGGGTGATGATCGGGCCGTGGCAGCGAGAAGGGGCAGAGTTCCGGTCGGGCGTGGTGGTGGGGCGCCAACTCACGCAACAATCAAGCTCGCGGCCTCATCTGTCTCTTACACTGCGGGCATAGCAAAAGGGAGCGCGTTCCGCGCTTTGACAGCTAAGTATCACGGAGGAGGAGTGGCTTCGGAGCGACGTTGTACGCCGGCTTTTCTTGCTCCAGTGTTTGGTTGCTGTTCGTCGTTTCTGTTTGCTGGAGGCCAAACAAACTTTCACTTTGTATACGCTTCGGCGTGTGTGAAAATTGTTTGGGAAAGCGCTGTAGCGTCGTTTCAGTGCTCAATGCCGCAACTTGTAAGCTGAGTATGAGCAAGCATCTGAATGAGTTCGGATCTGCCTAGAAGGCGAATCATTTGATTTAGGCCCTTGTTTGGGAGCAGTGGTGGGTGGGTGGGTGTGTACCGTAGAGCTATGAACGCTCGCAAAGATGATGCTGTACTGCAATTCCCCGCATCCATTCTGTATCAGATTCTCAACCTGATGGATGGAATATTTAACCCCATCTTGGACTTCCAGGAAACCCAGTTGACCAGAGTGTCACGAGTCTGCAGGAACCGGCCACTCTCGCTTCCACTGTAAACAAGGCAAATAACCTCGACAATACTAAGTTCTTAAAGTTATCCTGTTTGCAAGTTAGTGCATTGCCACGAAATAGTTTCGGACTAAGCTCTCGGTTTCTTGACCACTCTTCTTCATTGAGATTCCGAAACCCCAAACAATTCTCTGAAGCTGATGACGAACCTACTTGTGATCTATTTGCAACACAGACTCAAAAGGAGCTCAAAAGAAACAAGGTGCACCACATCATCTGACTTTCATGACAAAAGATTTCGAAATACAGCAAAATGTCGTCTTTTAAGAGTAATACTCCATACCAGTCCTTGCCCAATCGCGAGAGAAGCCCAACAAGTAAACATTTGGATATCGAATCCACTGAGAGCACAAAATCAGCATGGAACTGATGGATGAGCTAATTGTCTTATTGCTCAAAAACGGGCGTCACAAGGGACAACAATGTGCGTGATCATATGTATGATGAATATATCTACTTGGGACAAAAATCTGTACAGAATAAATAATGGTTAAGCCTGATTAGCTAGAGATGTATTGAAAGCTGCAAATCCTCCCAATCAAGTTCGTGATTCTTCAACTCGTCCAACGTCGACAGTTCCAAATCAGCAGTGCTCAACCCTTGACTAGGAACTCGGTGGCAACTCTGTAGATGAACAGAATACGAAGTTGGAAGAGTAGATATCCTTCAGGTCCTCCCTTGCCGAATGGGATGCAGATGAAGATGAACGTCCAGATTCAGCCACACACCCGAAACCAGCCACCTTATTACTATCACAAGACCTCCAGGGAAATACCTGGAATACTGTCCGAATTTTTCTCTCCTGCCTAACCAGGTCCTTGCGAGGGAAACGGCCAGACACGCAGCAACTACAACCTGAACTTAAACATAGTGCACTTCATTGAGAAATTCGCTCAAGGAAAACGTCTTCCCAATCAACCGCAGCTGTCGTCACCTCGTTGCCTTCCATGCTTGGGGTCCGATCTCACAAGTAGGCGAAACCAGCAACGAAAGCTAGCTGCAAGCTGACCACCAATCCTGCAACAATTGACGGATGGGAGCTTGGGCCTCCTGAGGTAGGAGCGGGGCTGGGTGCAGCTGCTTGTGCCAGTGCACAACTGCACGGAACTCCCAGAGAAATGAGCACAATGGCCACGACCACCATCACCGATGCCAAACCGCTTTTGCAGGCCATAGCTTCAAGCTGTCGGAGACTCGCAGCGCTGTTGCCGGTCCAAGCAAAAAAATACCCCTGGAGGCTCCTGACCAACCCAACTATGTCAACCCTCGATCAACACTTCCCTCCAAATGCAGCTAACCGGGCCAAGCAGGCACGAGCGACGAGAGCGAGAAAGTGCGAGAGAGTGCGAGAGTTGAAGCCCCGAGAGAGACTAAGACGCAGCCCTTATCTGAGCCGCAGCCAGACAGCGACAAAGCCCGTCCGTTCTCAGTATTCCAACGGAACAACCATCCGCTGTCATCCACTGCCATCCAGAAGGGATAGCCCAACTGGCACAGTCAACTTCAGGAGTGGCCTTGGGAACGTAAGTGGGAACCCGGGAACTCTAGCTAACGTGCGGGAACGGCGCGGAACTCCAGAGAGGCAGCTTGCACTCTGACATGGATCATGCCAGGCCTGACATGCATGGAGCCATGGCACATGGTCAGCCTGTACGGCTCTAGATATTAACCTGGGTTAAGTTTTTTAAACAGTAAGTAGCAGATTACTAAAAGTAACAACTAGGTGGTCCTGGGTTCTCAGTCCAGGCACATTCGTTTGTCGGAGCTGCAGGTTCTGTTCGTGCTTCAAAACTCCGTCGTCGTCGCCAAAACCCCTTGTACAGAAAACGTTTGTCCTTGAAGGTTTTCAGAAGTTTGGAGCGGTTTTTACATATTTGGGAGCTCTCATCTTCATTTTGGAGCTCAATCAAGCCTAAGGTTGGCAACTACAACCAAGTCAGATAAATCGCATGAAGAGGGATCGCGGTAACATCATATACCAAGGGAACAAACGTTCCTGCGAATGCTTCACAATACTTGATTCAGTGTCAAATCTGTTCACTGTTTGAAGCTGGGTTAAGAATCAAACTCTTTTGCCCTCAACACCTCGCTTGCCCTGTGTCATTGACAGGTCCTGACATGCATCACAATTCTTGTTTCTTCCTACCAAAACTGGCCTAAGACTCCTGAGATGGGTACTGGTCTAATGACATGTAAAATTCAGGATTTAACTCTGCAGCCTGATGTCTACTTTTCTGTGGAAACTTGGGATCAAGAGAGAACCTTCATTCAGGAGGAAGCGAAAGACACAGAGAAGTTTGCTAGTTGGGGTGCTGAAAGAATGGAATGCAGGTTGCCTTCATGTGTTCTCCAGTGGCCTTTTACATGCGGTGCTTACAGTGCCAAACAGGTGCAGGGCTCTCTTTGCTTCTGACAGGAAAAGAAAGATAGCCTTTGGTTGTTCATCAGAAATTAACTACTCGTGAGGGGTGTGTAGTGCAGAATGAAGTGCATCTTCCAGGTACTTCTCAGCAGCTTCATACTCGCGCCGCTTGTCCTCAATGGCAAGCTCTGCTAACGCCTTATCCTGCATGTACTTAGTTATTGCCACCAATCTCCATGGAGCATTTCATTTCAAGAAATCACAGCTTTTATCCACCTTTACCCCCCTTCTTCTCTCTAAAGACTCCCTCAATACTCTCACCTCAGTGGACCTTATCTATCTTAAACCCAAACTCAACATCCTGACGTACCTAGCTTTAACTTCAGACGAACATCTAAAGGCATTTTGAAAGGATTTGTGGTAGTACTGGGGGAAGGTCTTGGTAGCTGCGAAGAGTGTCAAGGATGGGCTTTGTCTTGCGCTCCAGATCACGACGGTGCTCAACCATAGCCATAAGTACGCCGTGACTGATCTCCCCTGTGTAACCTAGGCGCCGCAGCAAGGACTGCATACATCCAACATTCAGATACACACCTCTGTGTGGACACCCAAGATTTGCATTTCAAGACAATACTCAGCAACAAGTGTTAGAACTGCACCTTGTAGTTTGCAAGCTGCTGTAGGTATTGACGCTCTTTGGAAGCCATCATTTTAAGGTTGGTCTGCCATTGCATCATAGGGCCCTCCCTCACTGCCACCTCCTCCTCGAGCTGACCAAGCGCCCTTTACACTGCCACCCATCAGAGACAAAATACGGAGCTACAAGGTTCTGAACACCTAAACGAACTGAAATACTGTTCACCTGGGTTCCGCGAAAGCATGGATGTTACACATGAATTGCACAAGACCAGGAAAAGTTGGAGTCTGAAAAACCTACGTGCATCTTCAAGTTGGTTGTTTTCTTCAAACTGTGACGAGCATTCACATTAGCGCTTGTAGAATGTTGAGCACAAGAGGTGCGATGTATTCATTGTGTATGTGTACATAACATCATTTTACGAAGCTAGGTTCATTCTCCAGCGACAAAGACTTTACTTAACCTCAATTGAATAAGAGGAGAAGAAGTGAAGCTGATAAATCCGACAGGGGGATGACTACACGGAACGGATGGATGTGGGCGTTGGGAGCAACGTTAAGGTACTGTGATGCCATGTAGCTATCAGTTGAGGTAGCTGTTGAGTATTCCTCCAAAATGATATTGGTGGAGAGGAGGGAATACTAAGAAACGGAGACACCTTCCCGTAGCAGTAAACTAGCAGCAACAAAGACAGGGAGGTGTTCACCTTTTCAAGTAAGTGAGGCGAGCAATAGCCTTGCGGGTGTTGTCCAATAGCATCTTGGACTCCTTCTGGGCCTTTGACCTTTTCTCCTCCAAGTCAGTTCTCTTCAGTGAAATCTCCGCCATAGCCACCAGATAACTGCCACACAAACATACAGATAATTGCTTGCACTATGAATGCCTTGTTTAACCGGTGTAGAAATTGGACACCCAAAAAATAGGATTTCAAATAAGGTGAGGAGGATAAGCAAGAGGCAGAGAAGCAGGGAAAGAAAGAAAGGAACCTCATGCTGGGCAAGGAAGGCTCAGAGAGCTTAAAGGGCAGGAACGAAGAACAGACAAAGAAAGCAATCACTGCACGACACGAGAGAGAGAGAGAGAGAGAGAGAGAGAGAGAGAGAGAGAGAGAGAGAGAGAGAGAGAGAGAGAGAGAGAGAGACCTGCTAGATTCTGTGTCCTTGAGGTCGAGTAAGTGAGCGACATTGGCGAGAGTGTGAACTGAAGCAAGTCCATTCTGTGACAAATTCTCTTGTGACAACCCAGTGTATTCAAGAATCTCACGTATCCTGGCGGCTGCAAGCAAAAGCAGCGTTGATTAGGTACCGGAACAGAATGAAAGAATTCGGCGGCCTGTTCGTTGATAGTAACCTTGCACAGACAGACAACTCAAACAAGACCCCAGATCACAATGCAAAATGAGCTAAGAATTCATGCCTTGGCTACGAAATTCAGCAGCCTGTTGCCGCAGATCGGTGGCCACGACATTGGCCGCCTGCGTGCGATGTTGAGAGAGAGTGGCAAGGCTATGCAGATGAGCCACAGTTCGGGGAGTGTACTCGAACTCTGGGACTTCCTTTCCCACCACTTCAAACACCCCCCGCAACCATGCCTTCACATCTCCTATATGTGCTGCATCAAACACTCCATCTCCCCCACCCACACCGTCTGGCGATCCACTCGTCCCGGCCATGACCTAAATCCTTCTCCCCAACCTGATCACATCAGACCTTGCAAGGCATCACGTGCAATGTGCTATCATCTCCCAATGTGCAGATTGTTAACAGATTAGCTGCACTCACAAAGATTGTCTTCCTTGTCAAATTTCCCTCCCGATTCCTGACTCACCTTTTCAAAGATTCATACACATGCCCAGAGTTCAAATTCACATACTTTGCAGGAGACACGTTAGTTATCTTTCCCAATTATAACCACGGCGCTAATCTACATTCCGCACCGGAAGTACCCAGTCATCCTCTTGAGTATTTGCCGGTTTCCTTTCTGTCTTCCCTCACCCGGTGGGTGGATTCCTTGCTTTCGAAAGAGGGAATTGCAAATCTGGTATGTGGGTATGCCTGTTCACGCGAATTTGTCATGTGGGTTGCTTAAGATTGACTGGATTTCTTAGCTCGTGAGACATTTCTCTTTGCTTGTACTAGTTTCTCGCCCCTCTCTCGCACACACGAGGTAATCCTTCATCTTCAGCATTAGAAGCACGATCGTCTGTTATCTGTATTCTGGTGTTTTGATTTTCAAGCATGGAATTCTCACATAACACTCCGGGGGCTCCCCTCGCGGAGTCTTTGATATCAAAGAGACTAGCCATACTGTCTGGCCACCTGGAGGCATCATCCTCCCATGCCACCCCAATGTTGGAAGCATTCACGGTATCGTCTGAACTTCCACCGGCGCCGGGAGGCGGTTCAGGAATCTTGACATTGGTGGACAAAAGGACAGGCAAGAAGTATGAATTTGAGATCAGCTTGGGCGGTACCATCAAAGCTACCGATTTCGCTAAGGTGAGCCCGATTCTCAACACACTGCTGTGTCTAAGTTCAGTCAGTTATGTGCTCTTCACCGGCTTTGGATCTGTGCACGCGTGTGAGCATGCACGAGTCCTGCTACAAATTCGTCGATGGTGGAAAATAAGCAATTCACCTTGCAGTATGAACAGCTAAGCGCTGCGGGCTTCTTGATGAACCAATTAACGCAGAATTGGACTCTCTCCGAGCCTACCTCGGCTCCCAACCCAAACACAATCGCACTACAAATTTCTCTGTTGGCCCTCTCTCTCATGTCCCTCCCAGAATGCAGATTATTTGGAATAAGTTGGAGCCTTTTTAGGTGTGTGTGTGTGTGTGAGAGAGATTGTACTCATAAGACGTTGTTTGCCGTAGCCTTGTGGCCATTGACCCCGCGCCCAGTTTGAGCGGGAACAAAAGGGACAGAACCTACCTCTGTCAGGGGCTGACGTTGGTAGTAAGACTTACCTCCATATAAAGAATTAATCCGGGTTTTCCAGATATCCTCTAGAAATCCCTTCACAAGCATCAATCTGCTGTGTTTGATTTGCCCAAAAACTAGGCCTCAGGAGGGCCTGGGCTTTTGGCTCAGCCTTGAGACTTTCAAAGTTGGTAAACAGGGGTACAGGCACAATTCCCTTAATAGATTTGAAGAGAGCGTCTCTGTGTGTGAGAGAGAGAGAGAGAGAGAGACTTCACTGGCCAACAGCTGATGAATGTTTGTACAATTACTGAATGATGTTATCTTCAGAGCTATGTTGAAGGGTTATGCAGTCCATGGTAACTGAAAGATTATACTATGAATGTGGATTGGTGAAGGCAATAGATGGAGGCAGAAGCAATAACACAGACAGATGGATGGCAAAGATAGATGCACATCCTCAGTCAAATAGGGAGTTCAAAGGGAATGACTCTGTACATTCATGTGGATTCTATGTGCTTGCAGATAACATCAGGCGGAGACGGCAAGGGCTTGAAGTTATATGACCCTGGGTATCTCAACACAGCACCTGTGTGCTCGACTATTTCATACATCGACGGTGACAAGGGCATTCTGCGGTATCGAGGCTACCCCATAGAGGAGCTGGCCGAGAAGAGCACCTACCTTGAGGTGGCTTACTTGTTGAGTGAGTGCCTGTTGAAATTGAACATCCTTGGAATTGAAACTCCTTGGCATCACACCTCTAAACGCCCATTGTAAACCATGAATCATTTTGTCAAATGAAATTATTTAAACCCTGTTTTCCCTCTAAAAATCTCAAGATCAATTGAAGTTGCTGCAGAGTGCTGACTTCATGCTTTGAACATGGAAGAGACAAGATATTGGCTATAGAAAGGGTTTCTTTCCTACTATAACTTCTCTTCTAGTCACTGGAGTAGAACTTTAACTACTTGTATGGGTTGGGGGTATGGCAGTGTATGGAAACCTACCAACAAAGCTGCAGCTGTCAGACTGGGAAGCTACCATTGCTCAACACTCAGCTGTGCCAGAAGGGGTGTTGGTATGCATCTTCTACCCTGCTCTGTCTGACCTTGGGTTGATAGGGGGGAAAGGGGGGAAAGTGGGGTTGTGAAGAGAAAAAGAGAGTCTGCAGGAGATACTGATATGGTCTTCTGTTGGTGGTGTCTGGCTGGGAATAGTCCATCATAGCTGAGCTCCCACATGATGCGCATCCCATGGGCATGCTGGTGGGCTCCATTTGTGCCCTCTCATCCTTCCATCCCGATGTCAACCCTGCGGGTTCATTTCTTACACTTTTGAATTGTTCAAACTCATATCATGGCTTATAGGTGTGGTCTTCATGCTTTTGATAAATTAGCAGGGTAGGCAGATAACCAGCTCAAGCTTTGAGCAGTACAATGGCACGGTGGGCACAACTAGTCTGATACAAAGTGAATGTTGTGTTGTTGTAATAGTAGCCCATGCGGTTTCAATTGAGGGGGTTGAATGAGGTAGGACAAAAAGATTCATAGACTACAACAAACCTTCATTTTTGTACATGCCAATGACAAACATAAGCTCAAAATTACTCACTGATGGGTCTGGCGGGATTACAGGGTCAAGATTTGTATAAATCAAAAGCTGTGAGAGACAAGCAAATTGTGCGCATCCTTGGAAAGGTCCGTCCTCTTGTAGATGTTCAAGGTCTGGCATCTGTTAGTGTACTGTCTTTCCTCTCCAATTTTGGGACTCTGTTCCATCCATGTGACACCTCAATCAGATGTGAGCCTCGAGGCTGAGCCTAAAGCCCTGGCCCTGTTGGGGTCTAACTTTTGGGCTGCTCACACACAGCAGATTGATGCTTGTGTGAAGGGTTTTCTATAGGATATCTGGGAAGCCCATTATATCAAGGTAAGTCACACTACTGGAGTGAGTCCCTCACAAAGGTAGTGTCTATTCCCTATGTTTCCGTCCAAACTGGGCGTGGGGTCTCTGTCAACAAGGCTATGGCAAGCAAAGTCTTATGAGTACATCTGATGTGAGCTTGTGGCCTTTTTATGATTGCAGGTGCCAACACTAGCAGCAGCTGCTTACTTGCGAATGGCAGGACGTCCACCAGTATTACCGTTGAACAACCTCTCGTACTCAGAATTTTCTTTACATGCTGGACTCTCTGTAGGTCACCTGCCTCTTCTCCTGTATCTAGTATTGGGCTGTGTGTCAAAAGATTTGCCTAGTAATCCAAACTCTTCTTCTATTTGTGTCTTTCTGTCATTGGTGTCACTGGAGGGTCTGATTATGAATTTTGATGTTATTGGGATGAACAGCGGAGATAGAACGTACAGGCCAAACCCCCAGTTGGCGAGGGTACTGGACATTCTCTTCATATTGCACGCAGAGCATGAGATGAATTGCTCCACTGCTGCTTGTCGTCACCTTGCTTCAAGGTCTACCCTCTGCTATGCACTTTGAATGCATGAGAAGACAATAAACACTGACTTCGTTCATGTGACACTTTATCGGCGAGATGAAACCCTCGTGACATATTCATGTATATTTTGTGGCCAACTTCTCCTTTTGGACCAGTTTCACTGGTTGTTTACATACCAGGATTGCATTGCATAGGTCTTAGCCATATATTCAGTTGAGACAAATGATGCTATAGGTCATCAACAGCTTGGAACTCGATATGGCTCCATTGTGCAGTGGAGTGGATGTATACACAGCAATGGCTGGAGCTACAGGAGCTCTCTATGGGCCCTTGCATGATGTCGTAGTGGTAGTGCTGCCCTGCACTAGTGGTAGTGGTGCTCCACCCATAGTGGTGACCCTACAGCATGTAATTGACTGTACCTTTTCTGACTGATCAGTTGTGAACCTCAGTGGTGAAAGGGTCCCTGATGGGGAGAAGGTTTTATATGAACAGTGGTGGCCAACTTATGCTGGGAGGCTGGCTTATCATGCGGATGTAGGACAACGCCAGGTTCATTACAGACATTATGCCTATGCAGTGGTCTACGTCAACATTGGATTGTTGCAGGCTGTGCTTAAAATGTTGTCTGAAATCGGCAGCATTGAGAATATTCCTGATTTCATCGAAGGTGTGAAAAATAGGTTCGTAAGTAATAGACCCGGACTTGTATGAAACTTCTTGGACTATTCATCGACAACAACAAGGATTTTGATGGTTTTAAACAAGCGGCAAATTGTGTCTCAGAGGGGAGACACTTCACATCAGTGCAAAAGCATGTTTGGAATCAATTTGACCCACAATCCCAGCAAGAAAAAACCCTACCCATGGGGATCTGCGAACTCATAATAACATAGTAAGAACCTCCTATGGATTTGGTTTTGTATATAGCAAACATTTGGATACAATGGATAGAAAACACCGTCTTTTTGGTCTCACATTACCAGGCCATTCTTCAACCTGTGAGTTGAACAATTTTTTCTTTGACCCTTGATGGTTGAAAAGTGCAGCAAATATCAGAAGCTTTGGAGGTAAATATGTTTTAATGTGTGCAGGAAAAGGAAGATGTCAGGATTTGGCCACCGCATCTACAAAAATTATGACCCCCGTGCCAAGGTGAACAGTGCAGAGCACTTAAATCAATATCTTTTTGAACTCTGTTGGGATAGATTGTGGACTCGTGACCAAGGATATGAGTTTTTTCTAGCTTCGGCACTTGTCCCTTGTTTGAAGTTGCTGAGATAACCTGGTGGTGAGGACACAGAGGCTTATCTAGGGCCTGATTTTAATTCTACCGAGACATGTTGTATGTTGTCATTTGCAGTCAACCTGGCTGCAATGCAGTTCACCTGATCAACTATCAGCATGCCAACGGGGTGTTGGATGGCTAGTTTTGTAGTGATAGACCTGCAGGCAGGTCATTCCCTGCTGCCTCACCAAAAGAGGCGTCTCCTGATGATGCACATCTTAAATAGCAAGTAGGCTAGAGTCACCTGTGTTCTTTTAGGTCCTGTATTACTAGCTTCAATACCAACCTGCTCTGTTGTTCTGTGCTTCTTGGGATGCAACACCGGTGACACGTCCCCCTTTGCTGGTGCAGTTTATTTTTGGTAGATATAGCATGCATCTTTGAAGGCAGTATATGTCAAAAGATCTCTCCAACAACTTGTGGAGTTGAGGGTTGGCCAACAGGTGATTAGGACACTTGCAGATGAGGTATTCTCAATTGTCGGCCGCGACCCTCTTATTGAGGTATGTGTACCATCTAGTAACAAAATAGTGAAAATCAGTCCAAATTGGATAACACTTGAGGGTTCTACTCATGCCAATATTCTTGGTGGGAATAAATTTATCATGCAGACAACACATGAGATTTAGACGGGGGAATGGTGTGTACAGGTGGCAGTTGCATTGGAGAAGGCAGCTCTATCTGATGAGTACTTTGTGAAGAGAAAATTGTACCCCAATGTTGACTTCTATTCGGGCCTTATTTACAGGTATGCTGGATGATCCCTCTCTGATGTCAAATGTGTGGGGCGGAAGGAACGTCATGGTCGAACTAACATAATAGCTGGACATTTGGCTTCAAAGTTCTTTCTGTTTCTGGCCATAAATTTTTCCACTGCAGAGGGGTCAACTCTGAGGTTAAGAAAACCATGCTTTGTCGCGTTATTAGACCTGCCTTGGAGTACGGATCTGCTATATGGGTTGATAACTCCAACCAGGCTAAGTCTCTAGAATCCATTCAAGTGGGGGTGCTTAAGGAGTGTATGTCAGCATGCTCCAAAACAGCCAATGTGGCTGTTCGGGGTGAGTTTGGCATTCCGTCCTTAAGCTCCCGACGAGATGAATTCAAGGTCAGATGGTGGGGTCAGCTGCAACATATGTCCAACACCAGATATCCTAAATTAATCGACTCTATATCTTGGAAACAGGACCGCCCTGTCAAACAGGCTAAGTCCTGGCAGAAGAGAGTAGAAGAGATCCTCAAGGACCTGGACCTGGATCCGCAAGTCTTGACCCTGCTGGATAAATCTGACTTAGAGGCTGTAGTGTCCTCAGCCATGTCTGTTGCCATGAGATTGTCTGATGAAAATGAAGTTAGGCAGAAAACTTCCCTGAACTTGTTTCCAGTCTGTGACATGGGGGAGGACATCTTGGATGACCTCAAGGGTCTACCCACTCTCGGCACTAGACTGAAATTTAAACTCAGGGCAGGAAGCCTACCTTTGAACAGCAAACAGAAGCAGAGAGGAAAGGGAGAGTGCAATTGCCCGTTGTGTGGGCAATCTGAAGACAGTATTCAATTTCTGATACACTGTCCGGGGTTCTCTCACCAAAGAGACGCTCTCTTCAAATCTATTAAGGGAATTGTGCCCGTACCCCTGTTTACCAACTTTGAAAGTCTCGAGGCTGAGCCAAAAGCCCAGGCCCTCCTGAGGCCTAGTTTTTGGGCAAATCACACACAGCAGATTGATGCTTGTGTGAAGGGATTTCTAGAGGATATCTGGAAAACCCGGATTAATTCTTTATATGGAGGTAAGTCTTACTACCAACGTCAGCCCCTGACAGAGGTAGCTTCTGTCCCTTTTGTTCCCGCTCAAACTAGGCGCGGGGTCAATGGCCACAAGGCTACGGCAAACAACGTCTTATGAGTACAATCTGTTTCTGGCCATTTTGATCTTTCAGACCAGTACTAACTCTTTTGTACTCCGAATCTGGCAGGGCACTTGGCTTCCCAACAGACTTTTTCCCAGTCTTGTTTGCAATCCCTCGCATGGCTGGGTACCTTGCACATTGGAAGGAATCGCTGGATGATCCTGACACTAAGATCATGCGCCCTCAGCAGGTTACGGCCTGTTCTCTTTATAGGGCTCAATTATATCATCTCTCTCGCATCATGGTAGATGCTATCATAGGAAGCTGGAAAGACAAAGTAACCTGTATTCTGAAAGGTAACTAGCACTATTGGAGTAAACATTCCACAACGGAGTGGCCCTGACTGTCCCCTCCCCTCTCCAGTGATCGTTAACCTCCCAATGGTTGATAACAGTATGCAATGGGTGAGTGTTTGAGGAATTTTTTTGGCCTAGTGTGAATCTTTGATGTATATGCTGTCTCTGAAGTTAAAGGCAACATGCAATTCGAGAGATTATGCAGCTGCGGCGTGGTGGGTTAGAAGCGAATATGACATTGTGTTCTGGTTGCTTCTCAGTGGTACACAGGAGTGTGGCTCCGCAATTACGTGCCTGTCACCAACCGCAATGAGCTGGTTCAAGCAGAGAAGATGGGCCAACTTGCTGTATCAAATGCTACCCGGCGTCGTATGGCTGGAGTCATTTGATGATGTGACAACTTTGATCTTAGATTCATCACATTTCAGCTCCGCAAGAGAGCAGTAAGAAGATGGAAACAAGTTGTCTGCCATACATTGGGGGGGTGTTAAATAAAATTTGATTAACAGCTTCCTCACATTCTTATTCAAACTGGTTACGTGTCTCAATTTCAACAACTTTACTTCAGCTTCATAGTTTATCAGTTCATCAGTGGCACTTACGGTAAGGGATGTATTCACCACAAAACAACCCCCCCACCTTATATTTGTTGTCTAGCACTTATTTAGTAGACTGTATCGAAGCATGTTCACCTCAGGTAGTGGGAGTGGCATTCTAGAAACAGAGGAGACAGCATCTCAGTTGATAGAAACTGCGTGGAGGCATGTGAGGTTAGGAGTCGGCACATTGAGAGATGTCATTGGCATTTTAGGAAGGAAATGCAAGTTTGTTGGCCACGATGTCAGTCTAAATCCATGAACCTCACATTTAGTGAAAATTCATACAAAAAACTTTGTCACTTAATACTAGGCATGGATTGACGACGGTCCATGTAAGTGAACACAACAGCACCTTCTGAAGGCTCAACCTGCCTTGGAGAAAGGATCAACTTGATTGCCAGTGCCTCTGATTCAATGATGACATTTTTTATATCCCTTATCACTCCGATAAGAAGCGCACCATTCTCTCTAGTACAGGAGATATCGGTTTCTTGATGGTCAAGAGTGGCTCTTGTCCGCGAGGTGTTTGAAGAGGCGAATTTCGGCCTACGATACTCAAGGGATCAAGGTTAATTCTGGGAGAATAGTCGGAATAAATAATCTTCCGTATGGGCTGGCGTTCCTGGGCTGGTGATGACTTCAAATTCATCCCAAAATGCATTGCCTTTGTGCCTAGTCCCAAGTGCAATGGTTGTGGTTGCTGGCGTCTAGGTGACTGAAGCTCAGGTAAGCGAAAGCCAATCCCAGGCCTCCCTTGCTGTCCATCGCCACTTCTGGCTGTGGGGGGCATGGCAAACCCTGGCTTCGATCTTGAGGGATCTAAGGCAAGCATGCGGGGAGTTCTGGGCATGGCACGGGCAGCAGCCTCTGCGGACATTACCTCGGTAGATTTCACAGGACTGCGTGCCAGTAAGATTCGATGCTGATCCACCCAATTGCGTGCTCTCCAGAACCGGAGCTGCTGCTTTAGCTTCAGCTGCACCAGCCCCAACACCAGCATATGTTAAACTAGTTTATTATTACTTGTTTAGATATCGCGGTCTTGACGCCATTCAAGTATGCCATATTTAGAGGTCGATTTTTCAAAGATTTTCTAGAGCTGTACTATCCACACCCCCTAGCCCACCCAACAAGGCCCTATAGACAACATACAAAAAGAAATGAATATGAAGAAACTCAAATTCTCTTTTGTTTTCCGTATATGCATTGCTTGCCTTTCCCTGTCTCCAATGAAGAGGCACAGTGAGTTCGTTACTGAAAATGCATTAGGCAACTCAGTAGGAATCAACCTTAACTTGGATGTTGGATAGTGCATCACAAAAGCAATTGGGACAGAGAGAGAGAGAGAGAGATTGTACTCATAAGACGTTGTTTGCCGTAGCCTTGTGGCCATTGACCCCGCGCCCAGTTTGAGCGGGAACAAAAGGGACAGAACCTACCTCTGTCAGGGGCTGACGTTGGTAGTAAGACTTACCTCCATATAAAGAATTAATCCGGGTTTTCCAGATATCCTCTAGAAATCCCTTCACACAAGCATCAATCTGCTGTGTGTGATTTGCCCAAAAACTAGGCCTCAGGAGGGCCTGGGCTTTTGGCTCAGCCTCGAGACTTTCAAAGTTGGTAAACAGGGGTACGGGCACAATTCCCTTAATAGATTTGAAGAGAGCGTCTCTTTGGTGAGAGAACCCCGGACAGTGTATCAGAAATTGAATACTGTCTTCAGATTGCCCACACAACGGGCAATTGCACTCTCCCTTTCCTCTTTGCTTCTGTTTGCTGTTCAAAGGTAGGCTTCCTGCCCTGAGTTTAAATTTCAGTCTAGTGCCGAGAGTGGGTAGACCCTTGAGGTCATCCAAGATGTCCTCCCCCATGTCACAGACTGGAAACAAGTTCAGGGAAGTTTTCTGCCTAACTTCATTTTCATCAGACAATCTCATGGCAACAGACATGGCTGAGGACACTACAGCCTCTAAGTCAGATTTATCCAGCAGGGTCAAGACTTGCGGATCCAGGTCCAGGTCCTTGAGGATCTCTTCTACTCTCTTCTGCCAGGACTTAGCCTGTTTGACAGGGCGGTCCTGTTTCCAAGATATAGAGTCGATTAATTTAGGATATCTGGTGTTGGACATATGTTGCAGCTGACCCCACCATCTGACCTTGAATTCATCTCGTCGGGAGCTTAAGGACGGAATGCCAAACTCACCCCGAACAGCCACATTGGCTGTTTTGGAGCATGCTGACATACACTCCTTAAGCACCCCCACTTGAATGGATTCTAGAGAGACTTAGCCTGGTTGGAGTTATCAACCCATATAGCAGATCCGTACTCCAAGGCAGGTCTAATAACGCGACAAAGCATGGTTTTCTTAACCTCAGAGTTGACCCCTCTGCAGTGGAAAAATTTAGTGAGCCCCAGAGCTTTGCCCTTGCCAGTTTGAACAACTTTCCGGATATGTGCATCCCAATTACAATTGGAGGAGAACTCAATGCCCAGGTAAGTGTAGGAAGGGAGGACCGGGATCTCTTGGCTACCCCACTGCCACTTAAGATCACTTCCTCCCTCTCCTCTGTCGTTGAATGCTACCACTGCACATTTGCTGACATTAGCCTCTAGCCCCCAAAGATCAAAGTATCTCTTCGCGCAATCAATCAACTCCTGGAGATTGGTTGGAGTCTCCCCTATGCCTGCGAAGTCATCCGCAAACATAAGGGCTGGTATGGTGGTATCACCCACCCTTAACCCAAATCCCTCACTTTCCACATCCTCGAGGAGTTGATTGATGAAAACATTGAAGAGCAGAGGGGAGAAAGTACATCCTTGAGCTACACCTTGGTCTATGTCAAAGAAGTTGGACTTCTGTCCGTTAACAGTGACACAGCTACAAGTTGTGGACAACTCTCCACATCTTTCCCTTGATCCCACAAGACCAGAGGCGGAACCATAGGCCATCTCTCCACACTGTGTCATAAGCCTTTTTGACATCCAGGAAAAAGACATAAGAAAGAAACCAGTGGTCTGCAGAACATAGAAAACCTTACAGTGCCTTAACTAAATTGGCAAACTGAGAGAAATTTGAATTTTGACTACGAAACTGCTGATTGAGAGTTGTGTTTGAATGTGTAATTAAGCTCTTCAAAAGAGTGGTGAGTTGACAACAGCACTTATGTGGAAGGCATCTATAAAGGGAAAAAATCAGATACATGTAGACTGTATTTCAAAAGATGCATCCCTAGCAGATGGATAACTATAGTCATACCATCTCTTTGCGCATCATTGCCAGCTCTGTGGTCATCTTCACCTTCTCGGGGTGATCCGTCGTCGTCGTCGTCATCATCATCATCATCAAGCATGCCTCCCATTGTTCCACCCTTGGATTACCACAGGCTCCAAGATTAAGCTTCTCTCACTAGATAAACATGCGAAATCTGAGAATGAAGAGGTAATTGGTGTCCACCTAAATGCATTGAACTGAAATTTATATAAGCATAACATTATTATGTAATATAAAATTTTCAGATGTTATTAGGATGATCTGGTCAAGTTACAGAATAGCTTATATCCGAAATTTTGACTTCTGATCTTTTCATGTCCACTAAGTGTAAGGTCCCTGTGGTCCTAGAGCACGATTCATAGAGCAACTGTTTGTCATATGTCTACTCGTACAATCTACTCAGATACAGTCAATGCTAGCTGTTGAATTGCTACAGAATCCCATGTAACGGAATTGGCATCCGCACTAGAAGCAATTTGGCTAGTCATGGTGCAAAACCCAGACCATAACCATCTTGGGAGTGCTATAAGAGTACATCTTTAAAACAGAAAGGTGTCCAATCATACTCTGACAGGAAAAAGGTTACACTCAATAACTCAGCCTTCCCCTGAACTGTGTAGAACCTGATGTCTTAACCACCAAAACTCACAAGAGAATATACAAATGAATAGTCACCATGGAAAGGAAACTCTCTGTTTGCACACCCTGGCTCCTTGTTGGCCCTTGATCCTCCAGACCACACTCGGCCTTTCTCCGAAGCATCCTGACCTCGGACTGGCGAGCTAAGGTTTGATCTAGAGCTATGTGTAGTGCTGCCAATATCAGATGTTGTCTTTTGCCCATCTGACCCGGAGCCTGAGGCAGCTGTAGAGGCCCCATACAACAAAGACGCCTGGAAACTGGAAGGGTTGTCTGCGCTACTGCTATCTGCACTTTGCCTGCTTGATGCAATTGGACTACTATATGCACTTGAACTACTGTACACACTTGGACTACTATACATGCTACTGAGCTCAGGCTTTGCTTTAACCCTTGCTTTTGCAGCTTCATAGAGGGCATCTGCACCACCGCCGCCCCCAAACCCACTGCCACCACCACCACCACCTCTTCCACCTCCACCGCCTCCACCTCCACCACTACCCCCTCTGCCATAGCCCCCACCAACACCACTCCCACCCCCATAGCCAGCACCTACACCCCCGGCCCCACAGCCACCCCCACCGCCACCTCTACCTCCACTCCCATGATCACCACCACCCCCATCCTTTTTCCTTTTCTTCTTTTTTGATCTCCCTCCTTGCCCCCCTCCCCCTCCTCTCCCTTCGCCATCACTGGCATCTTCTCAATCGTCACTGCCTGCTTTCTCTCCCGCCTTCAACTTCTTATGAAGTCTCCCATCTACACAAACAGAAGTAGATATACTTTTTCAAGTGATGCAACTTGGAGCTCATGTGTTGGTTTAGTTAGTGTAGACATGCTTAATAGTAATTAATACATTAATGTGCATTAATGTGCATCGTCAAAGAGTGAGCTCAATATAAACCACCAGATCAAAGCTTTGATAATCTTGGAAAGCAGCCTCAAAATTAGCACATTCCAGCAGATGCCCACATTGAGGGTCACCAAATCTGCTGGATGTACCATGCAATTCATGAGATTAGTGCAGGCTTACCACCATCAGAACTTCCACCATGTTTCAATTTTTTACCCTGCAACAATGCAACAAGATGAATCAAGCCTGCAGAAGGCATCATGAAGAGTACATTTCAAGAAGTCAGGTGAGACACAACATCTACAGATGTGATAGTTTGGAGAGACTATCCCAGATTGTATAGTAAAACCTCAATGATTTTGGATTGTACATAGTTCAGATTCCATATAAGTTTGTATTGCTGTTAAAAATGGCTTATGAAGGGTTTTTTCTCCATTCCTTACTGGCTAAAAGATAGCTGGTGAGTGTGAATGCTTTCAAATTGTAGCTCTCTGATCATATAAAAAAACACACTAGCTCCTAATTTCTGTACACGCAGGGGAAACAGTAAACGGATTGGAGGATTTGAGATCACATACCAATTCAGTGGTGGAACTTGCGCTGCCGGAATTCTTGCCCCCAAGAAGGTCATCCACCTCCCCCTGCAACCCATCGATTTTGTCTTCCCATCCTTTGGTTTTGAATTGACACATATGAACTTTATTTTAAGATACCTAGCCTGAGCATTCAAGCATAGACTGGTGAACATGGGGGCAAGGGTCAGGTAGGGAAGAATCAAAATATTATGCATATTAGGTAGAAGTCCCAACACAACACATGGATTCACCTGGATTGGGATAACGGAGGGACTGGAACACAGGACGAAAATGGTCAAGGGTACTAAGGATATGTCTGAAGTCAGGAAACCAAGTTGTATCTCCCCCGAATCGACCCAGCAGGACTATAGACACGGCCAAAAATGACATTTTGTCCCCAGGTTTCTTTCCTCGGCCTCTCCTCATTCAGCCCTAACGAGCTTGTTGCTGCAACTTACTTCAACCTCTCCTTGCGGTGACAAATTGTTGTTTTCATAGGTCCCAGTATGATGTGCTTTCCAAGTGGACATCGCAAGGAATCCTTTGGAATACAAGATATGCCACAGTGTGACCACTATGTTCTTCCAAATGACACATACGACCTTTGAGAATGACAAGTTTTGAACATCTGCAGAGGCTGAGGGAGGGGAGCCACAGGAGGCTGTGCCAGCGACAAAACGCTCGGACAAAAGACGACTTTCTTCGCCATTAGTGTCATGTAGCACTCTGTCGGCAATTTGCAACAAAAAGGTGCAGAGCGTCAGGCATTTAATACGGATAGCGGACCAGTTGCATGTGATTCCCTCACCGTGCGAAGAGTTTGTCGCAGGTGTAGGTTGTCTATCAACTCCGCTTCTAGTATGTCAATGGGATATTCCCATTTTAATTCCTCCAACGGACATTTACTACGGCAGAGAAGTCGATCGCAGAGGCAGACTCCAAGAGATTGCTTGAACTTCATTCGTCCTCCTTGTAAATGCCTCGCCAATGGCATCACATGGGTTTATCTATAGATTTGGTACTTCAGAGTTTGATGACAGCACGAAAATGCAGGAAAGCTGGAAATACCGAAGTATTCAGTCCGTGGAGGTACTCCCTCATATCAGCATCTTGCACATGAAGCAAGATTTCATCTTATTAACCCCTAAAGGACAAGGGCCAATTTTTGCCAAGACCTCAAAAGCTGGACCCTGGCCCTCTAAAACATTTGTATCTTGAGATTTACTAAGGCCCTGTACAACTAACCGTTGGAATATACTCCCAACTACCCCACCTGTTACCATTTTTATTTTATTTTTGGTTACCATTTTTCCCACCCTGTTCAACTAGAAAATTTAAGAACTTTGATTTTTGACAATTATGACATATATTAGTACAGCCTTTATCAGATTGTCCCGAAGTTTTCTACTTCGTTTGACGGGCAACAAGATAATATCAATCATATCCATTGCTCGCACATGTTTGAGGGTTTGACAGAGTGTTGTACCGGTATATAGGGTATTGCCTGGTATCTAATACCAAACCAGTGTGGTATCATTTGGGAGAATACTTGGTCATATACCAGGACCGGGCCGGTATCGGTTTTTTCACACCAGCCACAATACCAGTACTCCCCCAGCGTCTTCCTGATTTACTCTAGTATGTGTACTATATTATTTTATGTGTACATATGCCTACATATTTGTACTTATGTATATATATATATATATATATATATATATTTTCTTGTATTTTATTTTTTCACTTGATACTTGCTATTTGATAAACTTGTTATTCAATGATGGCTTTGGAATGATACCAGAATTGATATCTCATACCAGCTAGTATTGTGGTCATGATACTCATACCAGTATCTGGAAAAAAATACATCTATTATTATATAGACCAGACTGGTATGAAAGTTTTGCGATATGGGTACCAGGACCAGTCTGGTATGTCCTGAAACTGATACCAGTACAACACTGGTTTGACAGTAGAATTCTAACTCTGAGGGCAACCAACACTCTAAATGGATAGATTTCAAGATAGAAAGTGACCTCTCCACTTAAGGAATCCATGAGCTTTTTCGCAGCTGCTAACTCCGCCTCATGGCGCAGCATATATTGCTGTCGAGATCACCCATACCAGCGACATCTAAAGTCAAACACATTTGAAGCCAAGGTTCTTCAAACTCCATAATCATGGGAAAAACATTTTGTAGAGCAATTTCATTAGATTCTTTTGAAGGTCCAAAAATAAGAGATGGAGGGTTTCTTCAGCCTCCACCTCATTTTGGTGGGCTCTACTAGCTAGCAGGGCCTCCCTAAAAAAAGTTATTTTGGAACCTAAACCATTTACAAATGAATGGAAAGCTGTAGTTACTCCCTTCAACCAAACATGTAAACCCAAGTTTCATTCCAAGGAAAATCAGCGAGTGAGAAGCTGACACGATGAAGTAGGGGCGAGTGTGGAAAAGCAAGGGAAGGAGATTGTTCAATTTAGAGGGGGAGAGATTGTTCAATTTATGACGGGTAAGGAAATACGTGCACAATTGAACCAGCCAATGGTGGGCTCATATTAGAGTTCTTGTTGGGTTGGAATTAGTGGAAACGTGTCAAAGGGTGAGGTGGCACGTGGGGGTGTCTCTAGGGTCTTTCGGAAGGCCCCTCCACCGCATGGGGTCTTCTCGAAGTCTCCAACGTCGCCTGCCAGGGCTATAAGGGGGTGCTCACTGCTCGCCTCACTACTATATAAATATAGTAAGTATTATAGTTAGTATTTAGGGGGCTCCCTCAAAGGGCCCCAAAAACAAATACATAGGACCATAGCTAAATTAGTATAGAAATGATATATATAGAGTGAGAGATTAGAATTAGAGATTAGTTGCTAGCCATTCAATCAGGAGATTGTGCTATGCAGCTTTGCGAGCTGTGGACATGCATCAACATTTCATCTAGTGCAATTTTTATAATAGTCTCTCAGTTTGCTTACCAGAGACGAGCTTACTATGCTATAAGTCCGAGGTGCAGCAGCGAGGCTCACAAACCTTCGTGTGGGATTGAAGGCCTAACCGCTCGCGAAGGTCGTCTTGGGCATGCATCAGTGCAGCAGTTGGCGAAGACGGTAACCTCCAGTCACCATGCACGTCAGTACCCTCGGGTAGGTTGTTACCCGAAGAGTTTCCGCTCTTCACATCATCATCAGACTTTCCTTCATCTCCTGACTTGACTGCCGCTACCTCCCCTGGGTCGATCACAACGCTTTACCAAGTGGTTAGTTGCTGCTTGGTAGATGGAACATCACACATATCTTGACAGAAAAGGATAAGGTTGCGAGGGCCAAGACGCCATATTGTGCACGAGAAAGTAGATTAGTAATGCTCGTACCTAGTCGCCTCAACCACACTCCAACACCGGTCAAGTCAATCACCTTCGTATGGTCGAGCAGCCCGGCCTGCCAAACAAACCAAAATCAGCCTGCATGATTCATAAGCACTCTCAACTATTCATTACATTGAACTGAGGTGATGAGATTGTAGCTTACGTTAATGAACTGTCACTGGCACGCTTACTATCAATTGCAAGACGTACTGTTTTGGTAAAAGTTCGAGGATACGAAGCGCTCCGTGAACAAGCTTGATCATCTAGTCTTGAAGCACCGGCTATCAAGCAAGATGGCACTTGTAATGTAACCTCTCCAACAAAAACTGTCAAACCTGGAATTCTTCACATATTTTGTGGAAATTTTGGAAGTCCTCAAGATTACTTTTAATAGAACTTGAATATAACTTTGAACGAGCTTTCTTTTCTGCGGACTATAGACGAAATATCCTCAGACGATCTACGGACGTTGTACAAGGCTCTATAAACCATCTAACTTCGACAGGAAGCTTGCACTAACCAATTTCCGGGCATGCCTGATAACAAGGCTGGTGGCGCACATAGCGCCAGTGTCCTCTTTCTTGGCCTTTGTCCGATCAGTACTTACTGATTCTGGCGGATCTCTATAGGTACTTGGGACTTCCTCAACGTCTTCTGCAAGTTTAAGCTCGTGCAGCATCTGCGTGCGCATGTCAATCTTCTCCAGGGACACTTTCACCATCTTGAGGTAATCACTGAGGCTAATACTACTGTCACCACTGGGTATTGAAAAGCCTGCATCCTGCGAAACTCACATGTGTCAACCAATAACGATGAAGCAACTAAAATTATGTCTCCTGCACGACTCCCATGAAAATGAGATGAAAACGTGTACGCAACTTCAATGATGTACATCATCTGTGAACCAGGAGACCTCTAACCAAAGTTTCGTCTAGCCGCCTACATGTAAATCGCGACCTGCAGTACTCCAGGGAAGGCGGCGGGGTTTTACTTTCCTGAAAGCTTCCCCCGGCGACAAAGTATCAATCCGGATTGATCCAAGCCAAAAAGTTCATCAGAACTATGCCCTTCAAATGACGAAGTTCGTGTTTGTAACTTGAAGTCACAAGCATGCATTTCATGATGACTGCAGTCAAGTTACTGCTAGCTGAACTGATGAGGGTGACGCTACAAGGTTCGAAACAACAACATACAAGCTAGAAGGCAGTTTACATACTCCAATGTACCTTCGCCCTATTGTACAAGTTTTCCTCGGCTTCGGTTTCGAAGAGCCAGTTGGTCTTTGGTTCTTCTTCAGGTGCTGCTCCCTTGGCCACTTGCTTCAGGTCTCTAGTGTCGACCGCGACATCCACCAAGGCTGCGCACTTCAGAGCATTTTCTCTCAGCATAAAAGCTCATCAACTGGTACATGGAGTGCAACTACAATTTAAACAAGTCTAACCCTCGTCAAACATGGCTCAGCTCATGTCTGACGATGGATTCTGGAGCTTCCTTCAAAACTTCCTGATCCTGTGTCTTTTCCCCCTTCACCGACCCACCTGGGCCCAAACCTTTGGACTCGATCCCGGGACAGCTTGCAGAAAACTCCTAACAACCATCCCAAATGACAAATTACACAGACCTCAGTCAGCACTCAACATTAGAGTATTCAAAGTTCTCCCAACTGGAATCTTACCTCTAGAGGATCTAGATTATACCTTCTCGCTCGAGTTCTAACTAGGACGCATGTAATCGTGTAGTAGCCACCAACAGATTGCTTCCCTCGGTCGATGCATGCCGTCCGGACCTGGATTCTGAGCTCACTGTCGACGATTGGTGTCCGATTCACCTGGTCCAAGCTATCGTATATAGATCGAACCCGTTTATATCGCTCTTTCAGCAAAGTACCAACCGGAAAGTGGGGGGGGGGGGGGGGAGACTCGGGGGGCTAATTTAGTGTCCTACCACTCCGCCAGTCGCCAGTAGTTAATCATGAAAAGAGTAGTGCTTCCCTGCTCTATGATACTTAGGACTAGTATATTATGCTTGCTTCGGGTTTTCTCCTGTCTTTTCTCCTTCACTATCCCTAACATGGTATCAGAGCATGAAGTGACTGTAGGCCGCCAAGCAAAAATCAGCAGCAAAAGTTAATAAAGTCTTAACATGGTAGCATGATTCAGAAAACTCGGGGCTAGGCTGGTGTCACAGGTGTGCCATGGTCGTGTTGAACTGAGACATAGCCGCTCGGGCTGGTGTCGTGAAGCAGGCCACGATCCGGAGCTAAGAAGAATATGACGGAAAGTTATCACACTTGCTAGGTTGCATGCTACCAGTTCGGGTTAAGGCCAAGTGACGATCATCAGGTTCATGACGCCCGTGGGGATTGCTTATCCATGAGCAGAAACCGAGCAGAAAATTCAGTGAGCAGAATTCTGCTCACGCTTCAGCATCTTGTCGTCTTATAGTCTTATAACCGCGGACGCCTATTCGACTTATAACATCTATTACTGCGCAGACTGGCCAGAATTACAAGCTCGGGTATGGATGGATGAATGGAGGATGAATGTTGGTATTACGAATGACACATGGATGAATGAAATAAATGTAGTGCAGTGTGTTCTAGAGTATGTTGGCAACAATGAATCCACATTGCTGAATTGATTGAGGAGGGGTATGGATGGTTGATAGTGAGGCTCAAACCCAATTGGAAAGAAGGCAAAAAGGTGAACTGGTGCTTCATAAATAAACGTTCAAAAACATGCGATTCATTCCGACAAAGAAGATCCACTGCTATAGGAGCTACTGTTCAAAACGAAGGCAGAACTGTCAACAAAGACGCTAGCCCTGCTCTTCAGAAAACTATGTCTGTCGTGAAGCACAGAAGGGGGAGATGTTTGTAGACTATATTCCGATAGCTGAAGGTCCAGATTCAGCAATAGGGTATGTCACCCTACAAATCGGACATTTATCTTTGGCTTGCTGCTAGCAGCTGACAATGACAGCCTAGAGTTGTTCCAGCAAACATCCCAACCCTACTTATCACACTAGTTCCTATACTCAATTGCATCTGCTACTCTCTATAATCCAACAGGCATTCACCTTCTTGCCTCGATCGTCCCACCATTGACTGGGGTCAGAAAAGTATTCATTCCACAGCTTCTCCTTATCTCTGTTACGTGTTTCTGGATACTTTCTGTTGTCATATTGGCAGTATCATGTCAGTCAGTCCAAACTATCAAAGGTTCACTCAACCAGCTAACTTGCAGTCATCATGGCCGATTCTGATAAGAGGGAAAAACAAGGTGGAATGTGTTGAAGAAGGGAGGATCGGGGAGAACAGCAGCAAGTTCACCATGATGACCCTCAGCAGGCCATGCTTATGAGTTCCATAAGCAAGACACTTAATTTGTTGGGCACTTATGTGAAATCCCATATTCCATCTACCCAATTGGCAGCTTTGAGGGAGGAACTCAGGAAGGAATACAAGCAGATGACCCGGAATGAGACAGACTGGATTGGCATTACGACGAGCCCATTTTCAGGATGTACCTCTCCTGGTCAGCCTCAACCTGTCTGTATTGTTTGAAAGTATTATCATTGCGACAGATTGTATTCTTCATATCAACAATGAGTTTCGCTTGCTCTATTATCTCTGCTTCTGCCTTCATACATCTCTCCCCTTATCTGTTAACTTCTAATGCAGTTTGCTCAAGAGTAGTTGTGAGTGTAGCACATTGTATGGTCATCTTCTCATGTACTGCCTACAACTCTGTATGTAGTACATTCACTTCTTGCAACTTGCCCTCATGCTTCACCTGCATTTGGTATAACTGTTGCTTATGTGCTTCATGCAACTGGTCCTGCTCGAGGCCTGCTTCAATCAAATGTCCCTTGGTCAACTGCAAAGCAGCCTTTGTGCCTTCCAACTCTTGCTGTAACTTGAGATTGACCTCCTCATCCACCTTGTTAGCACACTCAGTGGCAATTCGAGCCTCAAACCGCGCCTTCATTAGTAGTGCCTAATTTTATCAATTGTGTCGCTGCTGCTGCAGCTTCTAGTTGACCATCTACCTATGCATGTTGGTAGTAGATATTGATCCACAAGGAATCAAAGGTAATCTGGAGCTTGCAGACAAACGTGATGCGGTTGGGCTTCACCCCTTCCCCATCATTTGCTCATAGGTCTCCAAAGCCTCCATCTCATGCCCCTGCTGTGCACACCCTACAAGCATCGCACTCCACGACACCACATCTCGTTCAGCCATAGTGTTGAAAACTCCCTTGGCATCCTCAATGCTCCCACATTTGGCATACATGTCCACCAGAGCAGTGTTCAGGATGACATTTGGTACAATTGCAGATTTGATGATGTCACCATTGATCTCTTTGTCCTTTCCCAAGTCTGCCAGGCGCACTTCAAACCGTACACAAACGTTATGTCGGCAGGCTTCACCCCTTCCCCCGTCATTTGCTCGTAGGTCTCCATAGCCTCCATCCCGCACCCGTGCTGTGCATACCCTGCAAGCATCGCACTCCACGACATCACATCTCGTTCAGCCATAGTGTTGAACACTCTCTTGGCATTCTCGATGCACCCACATTTGGCCTACATGTCTACCAGGGCAGAGACAGTGTTCAGAATGACATCTGGTAATCTGACAGGCATTCACCTTTTTGCCTCGGTTGTCCCACCATTGACTGGGGTCAGAAAAGTATTCATTCCACAGCTTCTCCTCGTCTCAGCTGTTATCTGTTTCTAGATACTTCCCTGTTGTCACATTCGCAGTATCATGTCAAAGTTGATCCAAACTATCAAAGGCTCACTCAACTAGCTAATTTGCAGAATTCAACATGAAAATTTAGGGCTGATTCTGATAAGAGGGAAAAACAAGGTGAAATGTGTTAAAGAAGGTGCCTTCATTATCAGTGCCTGAGTTTATCATTGTGTCGTTGCTGCTGCGGCTTCTAGTTGACCATCTACCCATGTAGGTTTCTTGTAGCTATTGATCCATCTAGTACATTTCCAACTTTGGTGATGCAACCATGCACCTCCGATGCCCTTTTCCAGGGCTGCCAGGCTTGCACACGCACTGCAAACGCACACAAACATGATGTGGTCGAACTTCACCCCTTCCCCCATCATTTGCTTTCAGGTCTCCAAAGCCCCATCCAGCGCCCCTGCTCTGCACACCCTGCAAGCATCACATTCCACAACACCACATCTCATTCAGCCATAGTGTTGAATACTCCATTGGCATCCTCAATGCTACCATATTTGGCATACATGGCCACCAGAGCAGTGTTCAGGATGACATCTGGAACAATTGCAGATTTGATCATGTCACCAGGGATCTCTTTGCCCTTTTCCAAGGCTGCCAGACACACTGCAAACACACACAAACCTTATGTCGGCGGGCTTCACCCCTTCCCCCATCATTTGCTCATAGGTTGGAGCCTCCATCCCGCACCCCTGCTATGCATACCCCGCAAGCATCGCACTCCACGACACCACATCTTATTCAGCCATAGTGTTGAACACTCCCTTGGCATCCTCGATGCACCCACATTTGGCATACATGTCCACCAGGGTAGGGGCAGTGTTCAGAATGACATCTGGTAATCTGATAGACATTCTCATTTTAGAATTGTTCTAGCAAATGCCCCAACCCTACTGACTTAGAGGCTGTAGTGTCCAAAGCCATGTTCGTTTCCAGAAAATTATCCCACCAGTTACTAGGGTCAGAAAAGTATTCATCCCACAGCTTCTTCTCATATCTGTTACCTGTTTTTGGATACTTAGGGACGACTCTGATAGCAGGAGAATTCAGGGTGAAATATGTTGAAGAATGTATCTTCATTAGCAGTGGGCCTTGTTCCAGGGCGACACACTCTGCACTTACCATCCAATGTGCTTTTTTAAAATCTTTTGCACTTTGATTTTTTTTTTTAAAAATCATTTTAGTGGTTACAAGTGAGCACATAGATGTATTCCATGGAGGTAAACAAAACTGTTCATCCGGTGTCTTCACGGTGGATGTATCCCATGGAGCGTTACATGAAAGATCTTAAGGGATACGTTAGGAATTACGCAAAGCCAGAAGGGAGTACGGCTGCAGGGTATATTCTTGATGAGGCCATGGGGTTCATGACTGAGTATATACAATCATTTGATGCAACTCAACGGCGGACTTGGGATGCAAATGCGGAGGAAGGGGTTGAGGACGAGGTCTTCAAAGGTGTCGGCAAAAAGTGGGACATGACTGGAGTTGGGAGAGATGCAGCACAAATTTTGTATATGCCGAACAATACCAACGTCATGGTTCCTTGGGTGCAGTGAGTACTTCATTTCATTGCACCTTATTCATATCAAGTTCAATTTCAATTCTGACTGTCACCAGTGTAATCAAACCACCCACAAAGTCACAAATGTTAGTGGTTCATCCTGATTATAACCAATGTTGTAGTAACGGAATGTCTGAGTGAGTGACTTGTTGGAAGAGCATGTTCATTTACAAGTCATTATGTTCACTCCTCCAGTGGTTTGAAACAGTGGTTTTCAAAGTATCATTCATGCTAGGTATTTTTGGCTAGGTAATGCAATACTTCATTGCTAACATATGTCATTCTTGTTGCCATTTTGTGACAAAAAGTATGCAACAGAGAAAACACAGTTCACAGCAGACAGAGAGGCATGTGGTGATGAGTGGTTTCAATAGCATCATCCCACAATGGTCTGGCCACTTGTCTGTTTTTCAAAGTCTGTCACAGCTGCACAAACCACTTAAAGTTTTTCATGTATTACCCAAAAAGTGGTACCAATCACTATTGTGTAGGCAACCACTCATGAGCAACCACTAGAATAGTGGTTCCAATTATTGCAGTATCTTTCACCACCCACTCTCCACCACTGTCAAAGTGGTACAAATCAATGAGGTGTCTTTAACCACTCAAGATCAATGTGCACTGTCCCCGTCCACGTGGAATATTATATATATTAATTAAAATATATTTCCAAATCATAAATCACAAATAAAATTTGAATTATTACACGTGGAGTAGCAAGTGATTTCAACCACTTCCCATCACTGAGGTGTCTATAACCACTCAGAATGTACCACTGCACTCGTCCACGTGGAATATTATATTTATTAATTAAAATGTATTATCAAATAAATAAAAACAAATTATTACACGTGGACTACTGAGTGGTTGAAACCACTTCCACCCACTGTCTGTGATGCCACCGTGGCATTTCATTGGGATTAACCACTGGCAAGTGGTTACTAGTGGTTTATAGAGTGGAAAAAGACAGTAGTGGTTAAAGGGCCAGTGGTTATTCCGCATTTTTCCTCTAGTGGAGGACTTGGGAAAAAATCTGGGTTGGCAAAGAAAGGTAGAAACTGTGGTGTCCTTGGACTCCTGCATTCATACACCAATGAGCAAACTTCGTAAATAGTCCGCATGCCAAACGAGTGCACCAAAGATGAATATGAAAACGATGCGTCTTGGGGTCAATGAGGTGCCACAAAAGAACATGCACTTACTCACATGAAAAATCTGAATCCACATCCAGAGCATCCAACTCTTGCAGATCCTGCTCCTCAACAATGTTCTCAGTCTGGGTCAAATGCGAAGATCCCTCAGACAGTGGAGCGATGACTTGAGAGTAAAGCTCATCGTCCCCCTCCAACCCAAAAAGATGTCTTCATGCACACTTGCAGACATCGAACGAACCTTTTGTAGCACCGTAAACGCATGCAGGAAATAATGTCAGAAGTCAAAAGAGGAGGGCAACATGTGCAAGCATGAACTGAAAAGTGTTTCGGCACGCACCTGTGCCCATGGAGAGGTCAACCACCTTGCCACCATGCCTGCTGCATGTCTCAATGAAGGTCTGCATGAACGCGGGTGACTTTACCCGGGCACCTCTCCAAGGAATGCCTCCAGTCTTTTTCAAAGTCTGGGTCGCAGCCACGTAGTTGTGGACAACGTCAGATTCCATTGGGTCGCATTCTGGGTCTATGTGCAGACCTCCTCCCCAAATATCGAAATGCCCAACATAAGCAGGAGTGTTGGGAGGCCGAATTCGAGACAGGCAAATCGCCTTGAACACATGGGTCTGTAGCAGCACCAAGGTAAATGTGTTAGCACCGATGGGTAGTCTGCGAACACATGACGAAAGACAATGAAAGTCGCAGGGAGTACCTTCTACCCTGGAAACTCCCCCTTCGATAAAGGCAGGGTATTAATACATATCCATATTTTGCTGATTTGGAACCCCGATGACTTCATGTAGCTATGAAGAATCCGGCGAGATGCCATGTCATCAGCCTGAAAAATCAAAAGTCCCCCTGCGTCTGAGAGGAATTTGTTGCAGAAAGAGAATGCCCACTGCCAATACAGAGGGTTATGAGCATTCCACTTTGGAGCCACAGCAAGGGGGATGATGTCAAGCACCGGCTGCCCATCTGGGATGTCAAGTATCACAAGGTCAGTGGCATAGGCCTGCTGGACACCATTCACCCAGCATGGATTCTTGGTCACCTGTAGAAAAAAAATGAAAATGAATGAAACTGGCCGAATGGTGTGCAATCACCCCTACTTGAACACGGAAAGCCTTACTGGATTAAGATGGCGTTGATGACATCTTAATCCACCACATTCAGAGCGTCAACTATGTCATGAAATGGAACACAAACTTGAGCGATGCATGGGCTTTACCAGGTGAGGAAATCTAGCAGAGATGGTCCCAAGCAGGAGATTTGACCCCTGTGAAGGTTGACTTCCGTGACTCCATCATACGCAGGAAGCTCACGTTTGCCATTTTGCACTGGAAGTGCAGACCCACCACTCTGGAGATGTGTAGTCGAGCTTCGTAAGGACGTTTCCCCGCTCTATGGGTACTCCTTTCATCACCTGGGAGAGAAGTCTGGTGGCCCTCAATATGCACATTGAGCTCATTCATCTGAGGGTGATCAAGAACTACCCCACCAGCCCCAGCAGGGCCTGACCCAGCATCCCCAGCAGCCCCTGCAGTGCCAGACGCACCCGCCTCCGAAGTTTGTTTCCCTTTCTTTTTCTTCTTCCTATCCCCGGGTGTAGCCGGTTTCACCGGCTCTTTCTTGTTGAGCTGCGCAAGGACCCTAGCCTGCAATTCCGCATCTGACCGGGGTGCCAAGGCAGCTGCATTCTCATTTTGATTCCTCAGGACGTTCTCCTCCCATGGAATAGATTCCATAGGGCAGTCAAGGTACCACCCGTAGTCGTGGTAATGTGTCCTACCCTAGTCCTTGACAGTTCCCGCAGTGAACATAGTGGTGTCGTCGTCTGAGTTCGCTCATCCACAAATGAAGTCCGGATCCTCACTGAGAACTTTCTTTGGAATAAGAACGAAGTGAAAGTACCTGCATTTACATAGACGAACTTCCCTAGAGAAAATCCAGGAACACACCATAAATACTTATGTCTACTCTGCCACTTTTCAGACTGTAGATTAAGATGTCGTTGGCGACATCTTAAACTGCAGGCTGTTCAGTTCAAAGGAAGGGCAGCATAACAAGCAGAAACGTGAATGTTGAACCCATCCAGAACCCAGACCCCCATGCCACAGAGATTCATCGTTCATTGATGGAAAAGAACCTGTTGGACAACAATGGATGCATGATTTAAGATGTCGTCAATGACAGCTTAATCAAGGCAGCCAATCACTTGTATAGACACTACTACGTTTAGGGGGGTTAGCGATGCCAGGACCTCGGGCGCGCCGGACGCGCCGACCCCCCTGCGACTGCAGCGTCGCACAGGCGCCCGACTCAGGACTTGCGACGTCGGGGCGTCATAACGCCGGCGCTCGGACGACGTTGTGGCATCTTGCAATGCCATGCCGTCGCCGGAAAGGGCCCTGACCCCATTCCCCCGCCAATGCACTGGAGGGTTGCGGCGCCGGGGAATCGCAACGAAACGTCGCAGCGCCGCAGCCTAGTGACGCTTTTGCGACGGCCGGGCGCTCCTACGACGGCGGGGAATCGCAATGCCCAAAAAAAAAAAAAAAAAAAAAACCCGTGTTTTTTTTTTTTTTTTTTGCGATTCCCCGCCGTCACATAAGCGTCGCTGGGGCTACGGCGCTGCGATTCCCCGGCGTCCTGGGGGCGTCGCGGAAAATTGATTCTGGAGTAGATTATAGAGCATAATGGGCTTGGCATCCTCAGACTATAGCCATAGTCCAACAATAAGTTGCAATGCAGCTTTGCAAAACTTAGGCCATTGATAGATATTTGTTCTTAAAGAACTCTGGGGACAAATCTCGGTGCAAGTTCCAGCTGTGAGAGCTCATGTAGAGTACGCATAATCTGCAACACAATGATAGGATTGAGATAGTGGTAGTCATTAAGAGCTAACTCTTGATATGTATATATATACTTGGACTGCTTTTGTGATACATAGATGTATTGTAGATTTGTTGGTTAGTGTGCAATGTCTTAGAAATGTTATAATGTGGAGGTCCTAGGTTCAAATATGCATTGCCTAATACATGTAGAACAATGCATGAACTGCCATTGGACAAAACCGGAGTCAATGGTCAACTAGTTTTTGAAATTCAAATTCAAATTCAAATTTTCCCACCTAAATTCAAATGTACCCCCCTACTGTGACGTCTGGGGGTCGCATTTACGACCCCCGGACGTCCCTAATGCGACGTCGCAGAAAAACCGTCGCAGATTTTTTTTTTTTTTTTTTTTTTTTTTTTTTTTTTTTTTGTGCGATGCCTGGACGTCGCAAGTCACGCCGGCGCCGCGGCAGGGGGGTCCCAGGGGGTTTGCGATTCCCCGACGTAGCTAATTAGCGACGTTCCGGGAGCGACGTCGCTGCGACTTCCCGACGTCGCAAAATGCCTCCGGCGCGCCCCGGACACCGTAGAGTATTTCCGTCGCTAATCACGGCGGATGGAGGTCGCTGGGGCATCGCTAAACCCCCCCCCCAAACGTAGTAGTGAGAACTCTTTTCATTGTCTGCTCCCCGTTATACTGATGATCAAAATCCTGGGAGCGTAGAATGCCTCCCTCTTTTTCGAGCTCTCGAAAAAAAACATACTTCCAGAGCTCTCTTCTGGACATTTCCTCACGTATGTCTCGAACTTGATGCTCGGAGTGCTCATTGTGATCTTGTAGTCTAGCAGCGATTTGTCAAAAGTATCAATGGCCCGTTTCTCCAGTTGCACAACGAACCCCCAAATGTTGAGCGACTGAACGAAAGACAACATGTACTCATTGCTCCAAAAAAGTTGATAATGTGTAGGGTGTCACCTGGCTCCAGAAGGTCGCTTTGTGCAATCAAGTGTCGAATGCGCGGTCGCTCACAGGTGTCACCACCCCAGTACCAACGTCCTTACTTGGTTTGGGGAAATTGTTTGTATCCTGAATGATTGGATCCGAGTTCCAGATTTCCGGCCAGAGCAGGATCAACCATGGAAATGGAAAGGCGGTGGAGCTTTTCTTGTGTCATCTCAGGCTTGTAGGCTTGTTCCAATGGATTCGAACGTACTCCATAAACGCCTTTCCCAGTCCAGGGTCAGCGATTCTAATGTGTTTATCGAATGTGCTCTTGAGGTTCTTCCTGCAGGTATCCATTTCCTCCTTCATTTTTGCCTCCACCACGTTTGCGGTTCTCTCATCCTCCTTTGTAGTGGCATAGTACTCCAGCTTGGCTCATTCTCCCGCTTCAGCTATTTCTTGATGTGGCACACGCGGGATACCTTCGTTAACATCTAATCATGGAAAACAACAACAGACATCCACAATTGAACCAGAATGGATGTCTACACACCCAAAGAACTCACCGCGTACAAGTAGTCGAGGAAAACTTCCCTTGTCAGGTTGTACCAAGTCTCCGACTTTTTGATTGTTTGGCACTTCTTCAGTGTATCCGCAGACAACACACTGGAGAACGTCTCCAATGGCATCACCCTGATGCTTTGCATACGAAACAGAGTATGCACAATGTTGGTGGTGATCCCAAGCCTTCTTCCGCTTTCTCTACACAATACTATGAATCATGACAGTGGAATCAAGCCCAGTTTAAGGTATCGTCAACGCCATCTTAATCCTGCCTACATTGCATGCACATGCACTCATCCTCACACACCCTCTGCGGAAACAATCTGGAATCTATGATCTAACTCTGTTGTCCTATACATATTTCAAACCCTCATGTACGCAATGGCTGTCTCCAGGCAATGCCAGATTAAGGTATTGTCAGTGCCATCTTAAATTGGGTGGTAATCTACGTTGCCTTCCTCCTCCTCGCTTCTCTTGTATTGCGAGAAGAAAGTGAATTGATCGCCAAGTGGTACAGTACTCACCTGGATCAAACTCTGCGGGCCGCCGCTGGAAGTCTCCTCCTCTCCCAACCCGATGTTGCTAGGCGCTGGAGCCTTGTCCTTCAAAGCACGCAAAGATAGTTGCATGGAGGGTGGCCGCTCTCTTGTCGCCAGCACCCTCTGTGGACTCTCCTGCATTGCCTCCTCCTCCGCAGGACCAGCACTCTCCCTTCCGCCTGTCTCCTCCTGTATCGCTTGCAAAAGGGGCCGCTCTAAGAGCTCCTTGAGTTGCTTGTCCAGTTCGTGCTCCTGACCTGCCCGATGCTCCATCCCTTCGGCCATAGCTCCCTCCCCCTCACGGTCACTCTCTCCCTGAGACAGATTTAACGCCCTCCGGGTTTTCTTCATCCTCTCTCTCGCTCTCAACCTCTCCCTAGCTGAAGTGAAATACAAAGATTGCCTTCGAGCTCTCTTCTTTCTGTGAACACGGTCGTTCTTGGGAGACTCCAGTGTGGCGAGTGAGAAATGACTAGCGCAGGGCGGTCTCCTTCGAGTACATCCTTAGGTTTTCATCCCTCCCCCTCAACAGATGTAAAATCGGAAAGTGATGTAACGGCTCCTTGTTGGGGGTTTCATTATGCGGTGGGGTAGTTGTGGGCGATGCCGCGCAAAAGTGCACACCTGTCCCGACATTCAATTCCACGGCGGCCCATGGAAGATATTCAGATCTTGGCCTGTCACTATTCCATGGTCCACATAGCGTACCAGCCTGGCATGGCAGTCCGTGAGGATGGGGGAATCCTGCAATGTCGGCCGGAAATGACGGTGTGTCGGAAACTGCCACAAGACAGACTGTACTCTGGAGGCAACGAGCAAATATTATCCTCTTTCTGTTATTGTGATAGCCGGCTATTAATCACCATGCAATCTACAAATTCGGCTCAGTGTACTGCATGGAAGTACTATCCACTGAGTCGTTGGATCAAAGTACCTTCCACTGGGTCTTTGGATGAAAGTAATATCCAGTGAGACAGTGGAGGGAACTTCAGGCATCCTCGTGTACTGGCACCTCGTATTTTCGACTACCCACTGCTCCCGTACTCGTGAGTGCAATGTCGCTCACCTCGGATGTGGCAGTGTTCTACTCCAACGTGCAAGCGGAGTACCTCAGTGCCATCGCCGACGAGAATGGGCTAGCCGTTGTTTGAGAAGACTTGCTTTGCGTAACCTTCCGCTTTGAGCCTGGGACAGTCCATGTGGTGAGAGAGGTGTATGATGAAAATGGGAAGGTCGAGGGCACACTGGTTCAGAAACCACACATAGCTGATAGCCTACGGGAGTGGAGAGTTCCAGCTGCAAAATATCGCGTTCATGGGGATGAAAGACGACTGTCGGCAGGTTCCATTGTCATGCCCGGAACAGCTACTTCCGTGGCTCAAGTCCACAACACTGACGCCATCAAAAGAGAAGAATCCACCTCCACTACATTTGTTGAGCTCTCCGATAGTTCAGAGGATGACGTTTCGGAGCTCCCTTCTCTAACCAACCATCGTGTTCTGGAGGATTGTGATGTGCAAGAGATAGCCAATGTCATTCCGAAGTTGCAGTCATTGAGAGGGTTGCCAGGTTGCAAGAGTGATGTGAGAGGCATTGGGTGGGAAACACAGCAGATCGTAAGAACAAAGTACCTTCCCAATGAATTCAATGGTGATATCATTTTTGAGCTACCGCCTAATCCGACGTCCTGTGGAGGGTTGGTAGGGCTCATGGCGGGCATGGACAAGAAGCACAACGGACATCCATGGTGCAAGACGAAAACTTCCAACATATGCAATCCGCATGGCTTGAAGTTCCGTAGATGCATTTGCGCTGGGTACCTTCGTTGTGCAAATTCTGCTTGCCAGCACTTCCAAATGGCCGGTTTGGAAAACGAGACGGAGTGGGAGGGTGTCTACGACAACCCATTTCAAGTCAGATGTGCTCCTCCAAGGACGAGTACGCTTGTTTGCAAGTTCTGTAAGGTTGTGCTACATTGCATCGCAGAATGCAATGCACGGATGTACTTTGTGCTACACCGTGTAAGAACCTCACCCGGGCTTATATCCATTTCGGCACTTATGCACATCATGTGTCGCGAGGAGAGTGCAGGGATAGTGTTGATATAATCTTCTTCTTTTCCTTCCCCTTCCCTGCTACCCTCTCTCTCTCCTTCTCCCTCTCCCTTCTCTCTCTCTCCTCGGCAGCCCCTTCATTGATGGTAAAAGGGATCTCGGGAGATCGAGGCCTCTTCTTCTTACCTTTGGTGTTCGGGTCCTTCATGAACACCACGTGCTCTCCCTCATTGGCAACCCCACTGGACTACACCAATGAGGCCAGCCATGTTGCTGCCTCCTGAAGACAAACAACCCCTCCAAATTAAAAAAAAGAAACAAACAACAAAGAAAATCATGCATGCAAAAGAAATGATAAATCATGGAACAAGGTGCGACAGCTGTACCTTTGCAAGCTTGTCCGACTCGCCCCCGGTGTCACCCGATGTGGCAAGAGTCCCCATTGCCGGATGTGCCCGCTCTATCCCCTCCCGGAGCGCCACTGGAAGTAGATTCCAGATGTGGAGCATAGCCGGCGGCAGCGCCCCGTAGTCCAGGCCCTTCTTTGCTGACCGCTCAGGCTCAGGGGGCGGTGTCGCTGATCGGCTAGGCTGCTCCGAACCGGCCCATACCTCCTCCTCTCCCCCCCCCAAAAGCGTATCAGGGTAGAAGCCCTCACCCGGCTTGACTTCTTCGAGGCGCTTCGCTATCTTGGCCACTTCATTGGCCCTCCTCGTCTCCTCCTCCCTCATTGACAACAATGGGCTGGCAATGGAGGCTTTCAAAGGCCCTTGAACCTGACGTTGGGCCTTGGCAAGTGCAGCCTTTGCTGTGGAGGAAGGGGTCGCTATGGGGTTGACATCCAAAAGTTGCCCATACCGGGCCCCCGAACGGGTGATGTGCTTGCCAAGGTACATTTCACCCATCTTGGTGGCCGGGGGTGGAATTTTGGATGTTCTTTATCCAAAAAAAAAAAAAAAAAAAAAAAACTATATTTTTAGTGAAATATTTCTTCACTAAAAAACCTGTGAAACTCCCGTCAGTTTATACTTTTTCAATCCAACCTGGATGAAAAAAAGACTTCAGTTGAGAGGACCTAAATACAGGGAAAGACAGATTTTTTTATTTTTTTATTTTTTTAAATAAAATCCCCCATGTTTTTTCATCTAACCTAGATGAAATACGGACTACATCCGTTGAGTGCAAGACAGGATGAAAGCACGATGTCTTTCATCTTCCACGAATGAGAAACGGACAACGTCCGTCGGGCGGATAGACTGGCGGATGTTTTTCATCCTGAGAAGGATGGATGACGGGCCAGACAGGGAAAACCCTGCGCAACCCTAATGTCTTTCTTTTTGCGCTGCGAGAGCGCGCGCGATGGCGGCTTGTGAGGAGCGATGGTGCTCGTGCTACAGATACCTGAGATGCCAATCCTTGAGTGTTTATGGCTCCTTTGAGCAACGCCTGGGCAGGCTCTTTAAGGCGATGGCGGTGGCTTAGAGATGAGGGAAGATTCCCTGTCTCAGTTGTTTGTTTTTTTGCTGCACAAGGGAACCGCTGCAGTGATGGCGGAGGCACCACCTGTCGCGCACCTCCCTTCGGTAAGCTCCCCTTCACAACATAGTTACTCGCTTTGATGCGCGCGCCTGACTCCCAACTTGGCCGCTGGGCCAACTTGGAGCTTCGGTTGCTCACCGGGACATAACGGTCCCCCTTCGCTCCCCACTAAACCCTCCACTTATTTGGGACTAGTGGAATTCCCTTTGGTAGATGGCAGTCCGGAACAGCTCCCCACTCTTTGGTCGCTTTCCGGCTCGCTCGCTTACTCACTAGATTTTGGTCACCATCGGGCTTGCACCGTTCTCGGGGTTACTACTCCCTATATATACTTCTGTAGCTGTCCGCGGGGGTTTCACAACCAGCCATGCCATTTTATGGCGAACCACCACGAAAACCCTCGACTCCCGGTGATGAGTCGCGGTGAGTCTTGGCCCGCTCACCACGGCCCCTATGGACCGTGATGAGTCCCAAGACTCCCCACGACTCCCACCACGAGGTCTCCGCCCCCATGGTGAGTCCTATGCCACCCCCACTAAGTCCGCTAAGCTACCACCACCCCTTGTGGAGCCACCCCCACCGCAACCCGGTGTGCGGGGCTCCACCTAGTGAGCGCCTCCGCCTCCTTGAGTGCCTTGGGCACTCAAGGGTGCTTCAGCCCCCCATACCTATCACTGCCGCTGCCCCACCACAGGGGCAGCCCCTCATGTGTCCCGACCCCCTGCCCTCAAGGCAAAGGGCCGCGACACACACCCCTACCAACAGGGAGTCGATGTCCTCATTGACTTGTCCATTTTGTAGAAACGAACATCCAAGTTGTGGCGTCCCACATCAAGGAGTTTGTTTCCGCACCATGGCGTCCCATGGCAAAGAACCAACCCCATACTTGACTCTACTCTCCACTAGCTAGTTCGGCCGACTTCCTCCAAGTCCCGGCCAAGGGTGGAGCCTCTCCAGCTCCTCCCAGTGCACTCTTCTTGGCCTACTTCAAGGCCAAGGAACGATCCTCCCCGAGGATCGAATCGCCTTACTGCAACAACATTGCTTGCGATCGCTCATGATGCCGCTTTTGGCATCACCTTGAGCAAGGGTTCACCTGGAACCCTCTTTGACTAGGAAGATAACCTTGAACCAACCGTGCGCCCCAATCACTACAATTGGGTCCGCCTTGGAATGCTGGCCTGAGGTACGGGAACACGCCGAAGCCGCACTACAACTTCGTCCCGAGGCTACACGATTATAGTACGTGAACGGAAGCACGTAGCTTCCGCGTTAGCCCGCACTACAAGGCAACCCCCTCGGTAGCGCGGTTATAGTACGCGCACGCGCCACGTGCGCACTAGCACGTGAACTCCCAAAGAAGGCGCAAGTTTCATTGCCCCTTGGATGGGGGTCACCCGATTTCAGCACTACGCAAACACACGATTAACCCAATTTACCTCTCCCACTTTTATAAGCTAGCATGCATTCTACACACTAGCCAACCATACCATGCATCACCATTCCAAACAAAATAGGACGCACAACATTTGGAACCCATTTCCTTTATAACAAATTTTTGTACAATACAAGTTTTTGTAATCGGATTCCTAAGCTAGCTAAGCCGGGCTAAGCATGCATTTCCTCCCCCACGCTTCAAGGTTGATGTCCCCATCAACGCTTCTTCCGCTTTTGAGGTCGCCCTTCGAAAGCTGCAATCGCCTCGGATGCGTTTCCCATTTCTGAGGCACGCACCCAAGATGCCTCCACATGATGATAGCCCTTCCATTTGACGAGATACTCCGTTTCTCGGTTCCTGAACCTCCTCGATTTAAGTATTGCCTCCACCTCGTACTCAGGTTTATTTTCATGATCCAACAGCATAGGTGGTGGACGCAACACTTGATGCCGATTCGGACGCGCTTCATCTTTGAAGTAAGGCTTCAAAAGGGATACATGGAATACTGGGTACACCTTACTGTTTGCCGGCAGCTCCAATTCATACACATCCTCATTCATAACCTTCCGAATGCGAAAGGGTCCCGCCTTCGGACTCACTTCCGGAGGTAGTCGGAAATTCTTGATGTTCAACCAGACCTCTGTACCTGCCTCAAACTTCACTTCCCTCCGCTTCCGATTCGCCTGCCTTTCATACCGTTTCCTAGCTTTGGCAATGTTGTACTTTGCGAGCTTCAACAAACGCTCGCGTTCTTCCAATACCGCCGCTACTGCCGGTTCCTCAACGTCCTGGGCGGCCCAACTTGTCGGCACCAGAGGTGCTTTTCCATAGACCAATACGAAAGGGGAAACTCCCGTTGCGGAGTGTTCTGTGTTATTATAACAGAACTCTGTCGAGTCTAAGTCTTCCATCCAGTCTGATTGGTCTGCCGACACGTAATTCCGCAAGAATTGCTTCACTACGGAATTCACTCTTTCCGTTTGGCCGTCCGTCGTAGGTCGGAAGGCGGTGCTCATCTTCAGCCTCGTCCCCATCTTCTTCCAAAGTGTCCTCCAAAATTTACTCGTAAACTTTGGATCGTGGTCCGAGACAATATCCTTCGGGACTCCATGATGCTTTAAGACATGGGCGAAGTAAAGTCGTCCTGTCTCCTGCGCCGTTGCCGTCTCCTTGGTGGGGATGAAATGGCCCATTTTACTGAACCTATCCACCACCACCATGATTGCATCGAATCCTTTTGACAGCGGCATAGCAGTCATGAGTATCTTGCCACCTAAGTTGTTTTGGGGACAACTTGGGCTGCGTGGCAAAATACTTCACTGTGACATTGTCCGTGAACACCTTCACTGGGTTGGAACCAACATAGTGGCGCCAAAGCTCGAGGCAATGCACCACCGCCTTCATCTTTTTTTCGTGCGTCGGCCACCGTCGCTCCACTTCATTCAGTTTCTTACTTTCGTAAGCCACTGGACGTCCATCTTGCATAAGTACACCCCCAATCGCGAAGTCCAACGCATCTGTATGAATCTCAAATGGACGATCGAACTTCGGGATTTTCAAGACTGGAGCTTCCACCATCCGCTGCTTCAATTCAACAAAAGCTTGGCCACAAAATGTATTCCATACCCAGACTTTGGATTTACACAGAAGGTCCGACAGCGGCCCCGCGATCTTGACGAAATTTCTCACATACTTCCGGTAATAGGATGCGAGTCCTAGGAAGGAGCGCACTCCCGGGACCGAAGTCAGAGGCTTCCAGTCCAAGATCGCCCTCACCTTTCTGTCATCCATTTTGATCCCATCCTGTATAATCACATGCCCCAAGAACTCCACTTTCGTGACCCCGAATTCGCACTTTGAAGCTTTGGCATACAGCTTCCCTTCTCGCAATTTTTGGAACACCCTTTTGAGGTGCTCCAGGTGCTCCTCCTTTGTTTTCGAGTATACCAAGATGTCGTCGATGTACACGATCACAAAGTCATCCAACCACTCCTGAAAAAGGCTGTTCATCAGCGTGCTAAATGTCGCTGGTGCATTGGTGAGCCCAAAAGGCATCACCAAGAACTCATATAAACCATACCTTGTCCTGCACGCGGTCTTCTCCTCATCTCCTTCCGCCACCCGAATTTGATGATAGCCGGAGTGCAAGTCGATCCGGCTAAAATACTTCGCTCCTGCCAACTGATCGAAGAGGTCGTCGATCCTTGGCAAAGGGTACCGGTTTCTGATAGTCACCTTATTCAGAGCCCTGTAATCGACACACATCCGCAGCGTCCCATCCTTCTTGTTTGCGAATAGCACCGGGGCTCCGTAAGGTGACTTACTCGGCCGGATGTACCCCTTTGACATTAGATCCTTGAGCTGAGTCTTCAACTCGACCAACTCCCTGTGGCTCAACCGGTAGGGTGCCTTGGCAGGCGGTTCCGTTCACGGTATCACCTCAATCTTGTGGTCAACTCCTCTTCGCGGTGGCAAGCCGCTTGGTAAATCGTCCGGCATCACATCCTGGTATTTCTCCAAAATCCCCTTGATCCAATCTGGGCTCGGTTCCCCATCGCCTTCTCCCTTCACTTCTCTAATGTAAAGCAAAAACTGGGGTTCGTGTGCCTCCTCCACGGCCCACTCCCTTGCTGACAGAAGGTTTATTCGCCCTCCCACGGATTTGGGCGTTTCCGACACTCGTAAGACCTCGCCACCATTCCCACATGGCAGCGTGACTACTCTCTTGCGGCCATCTATGACCGCTCCGGATTTGCTCAAAAAGGTCATCCCCAAAATGAGATCTACTCCATCGATCTCGCAGATGGTGAAGTTCTCACGTCCCTCCCAACTCCCCAGTTGAAGAGGAACATCAAACACCAACCTTGTCGCCAACTGTGGTTCTCCTTTGGCAGAACGCACCTCAATAGAGGCCCCACGTCACTTGTCGGGAGTCCCAGCTTTTGTGCCGTTGCCGGTGTCATGAAGGAGTGCGACGCTCCTGTGTCCACCAACAACGACACATTAGTTCCGGATATTATCCCATCCACGAACAATAACTGACTCCCTTTTCGTAAGGCGCCAGTTTCCTGATACAACTCACAAGAAAATTTGCCTACCTTGCAAGTCCTGGCGACCACCGCTTCCACCAAGCGACTGATGGTATCTTCCGACAGCTCCGTGGTCGCCCGAGTCATGTTCAATTGCCGGGGCTTCGTGCACTTCTTGGCCATGTGCCCGGGCTCCCCGCAATTGAAACACACTCCATCAAAGGTCGCCTTCTGTCCGCCATAAGCCGCTCCACCCGCTTTTCTTTTCGAAGCACCGGGTGCCGCCTTAACGTGTGAAGGCCCTCCCTTCGATTTCCACGTGCCATTGTCGCCGCGTGGCCTATCCCACTTCTTTTCCGGTCGGAATGAGTCACCTTCCCGTCGGGTCTTCTTGTGGTTCAGCTCCGTACGGCCTTGTCTCTCACCCCTAGGGACATCCGAGAAACATTCAGCCCTCTCAATTGCCTCGTTCAAAGTCTTGGGTGGCTTCTCCTCCAACTTCCGCCTGGCCCATGGGGCCAGTCCCGCCACAAAGTTGAAGACCATTTCTGGTTCTGCCATGTCCGCGACTTCGAGCAACAGCACATTGAAAGCCTGGACATACCCCCGAATGTCATCTGTTTGCTTCAAATTCCTCATCTTGTCCCGGGCAAGCCAGGACGCGTTGAGGGGCACAAACTGTCTCTTCATCAATTCCTTGAACCCACTCCAATTCAAGGTTTCCAGGCTTGGACCTCGGTCGTGAAGGCGTTTCTGCCACCATTGTTGAGCATAGCCCCTCAAATAGGTGGGAGCCACTTCCACCCGATCCTCGTCACTCAACTTGGCCGCCCGGAAGTACTGCTCTAGCTCCAGGAGCCAGGTGTTGAGTGCCTTCCGATTTCGGACGCCCTCGAAGGTGTCGGGTTCCTTAGGCTTCACCTTAAACTTTGCCTTAGTGGAAGTGGCATTAGCCGCCTTCAACACGTCTTTCAACGTCCCGCCAAACTGCGCCAACAACCCTTCCCAAAAGGCTGCCGGCATGGGAGGCATCTCTTGGTTTGTCGGAGCTCTCAAGGATTCCTCGGGCTCCGACTCCTCGGATTCCTCCCGCTCTTGAGCGGCCTTGTTTTCGAAAACATGCATCGCTTCCTCAAACGGCCGCCTCGGTGACACGTCGCCCCCATCGGGCTCACCGGGATCATCATCTTTTGGGCCGTTCCGCTTTCGCTTCGGCTTGCCCGACCCCATGATGAGGCCAATCCCAAGGACGATCGCGTACTAAACTCTAAGCTCTGATACCAAGTGTCGCGCACCTCCCTTTGGTAAGCTCCCCTTCACAACATAGTTACTCGCTTTGATGCGCGCGCCTGACTCCCAACCTGGACGCTGGGCCAACTTGGAGCTTCGGTTGCTCACCGGGACATAACGGTCCCCCTTCGCTTCCCACTAAACCCTCCACCTATTTGGGACTAGTGGAATTCCCTTTGGTAGATGGCAGTCCGGAACAGCTCCCCACTCTTTGGTCGCTTTCCAGCTCGCTCGCTTACTCACTAGATTTGGTCACCAATGGGCTTGCACCGTTCTCGGGGTTACTACTCCCTATATATACTTCTGTAGCTGTCCGCGGGGTTTCACAACCAGCCATGCCATTTTATGGCGAACCACCACGAAAACCCTCGACTCCCGGTGATGAGTCGCGGTGAGTCTTGGCCCGCTCACCACGGCCGTGATGAGTCCCAAGACTCCCCACGACTCCCACCACGAGGTCTCCGCCCCCATGGTGAGTCCTATGCCACCCCCACTAAGTCCCGCTAAGCTACCACCACCCCCCTTGTGGAGCCACCCCCACCGCAACCCGGTGTGCGGGGCTCCACCTCGTGAGCGCCTCCGCCTCCTTGAGTGCCTTGGGCACTCAAGGGTGCTTCAGCCCCCATACCTATCGCTGCCGCTGCCCCCACCACAGGGGCAGCCACTCATGTGTCCCAACCCCCTGCCCTCAAGGCAAAGGGCCGCGACACCACCTGCATGCCTAGGACGTTTCCCTAGGAGCCCTCCTCTGGATCTTTGATGAATGGCGGCACAAGGAAGTCTCTCTCCCTCCCTTTATAAACCCTACCTTTTGAAACCAAGCTTTTTTTTTCTTGTGCTTGGCAAGACCTTGCTTTGGTTAAGGTAGCAGTGTTGTGGTGCTAGCGGAGTCCTCCCTGCACGGTTAGGCTTGTGGAGAGATGGCGACTCTCCCTCAAACAGTCAAAAAGGTTTTTTTTCTGTTGGTTTTGCTTCCTTGTTTCCTTTGGCATTCTCTGCACTTAGATTGAGGTGTATTTGACCTCGATAGCAAGTGTGGAAGCCTGCTACTCACCTAGTGCATCCTCACTAACTCACAATGCGTTGTGGTTGTTTTTGGGACGGGCACAGGTGAGGGCTTCCACTTAATATTCTGATGTCTAGGTGCTGCTGGATGCCAAGTGGGATTGCAGAGCAGGGGAAGGAATCGTTTGCCAGGGACTCATCCTAAAATGTTGAAACACTAAACTACTCTATGGTTTTTCTTGATCCTGCCTCTTTTCTTCTTTGATTTTTGAAGAACAAGTGTAATGCTTTCTACGATGGGCTAGTTCGGCCCAACCAGTGGAAAACCTCTGTTATGATGTGACAGCCGGGTTTATGATGGCTTGTGTGAGAGACACACGTCTGTTTTCCAGGCCCTAGTTTGCTTTGCTTACCTTATGGTAGTTGGAAACAAATTGAGAGGCTGCAAGGAACTATTTGCTGCAGCTACTCGGGTACCTCTGTTGGTAAAAGGCCCCTGTTATGTTCCAACCCAGATGGCTTGTTAGCTAGATGCTTAGGCCAGGGTATGGTGAAGTTTCTGCTTGTGGCTATTCGGCTGACACTGAAATATGGCAGTAATATAAATGGTAACTGGTTTTTGAGGCAGCCAGGGTGGTCAAGTGGAAATACCCCCTGGACATGGTGTAATGACATGGTCAAATGTGGAATGATGTGAAGGGTGTACTGACAGTACCATATACTGTCACGGGATGTGTATGCAGTCCTTTATATTTACCTTGTTGTGTCATGAGCTTTGATTTTCAGCTGTAGCAAGAAATAAAGGTATAGGGGTGTTCTGGAAAACTTACCAGACATATCCACATCCCCTGTGGGGGCAAGTTGTACTGCACACCAGTCTAAAACAAATACTGGCAAGGCAAGGTATTTAAACCTGTGATATCCAAGTGTTCTTTTCTTTTCTAAGAAAACCCTCTATGACACCCATGGGGTTTTAGTAAGTATGTTTGGATTACAGCTTGCAGACAGTAAATATGTATGACTATATGACCTGCACCACATGAAGGCCAAAATATGGCCAAGTACCCGCCATCCCACCCAGACCTCTGTAAGTGAATCATGATCTTGACTGGTGGTCAATCAGCATCAGTGGCATACTCTCTGGATTATGAATCATACTGACATGAACACATTACTGTGCATGGATGTAATTCTGGATTTTCTAAGCTTGATGATTGATGGATGGTGCCACTATTAAGTGGCTGATATGTCTATTTATTCTTTCATGACAACGACCCTAGGGGTCCTGTCTTGGTCTTGACATGACAAAATGTATCTTCCCTCTGTTTTTTGCTACTCACAAAAATAAACAAACCACAAGGGAGAGAGGGTGTAGAAAAAGTTAAAAAGATTGTACTCATAAGACGTTGTTTGCCGTAGTCTTGTGGCCATTGACCCCGCGCCCAGTTTGAGCGGAAACAAAAGGGACAGAACCTGCCTCTGTCAGGGGCTGACGTTGGTAGTAAGACTTACCTGCATATATAGAATTAATCTGGGTTTTCCAGATATCCTCTAGAAATCCCTTCACACAAGCATCAATCTGTTGTATGTGATTTGCCCAATAACTAGGCCTCAGGAGGGCCTGGGCTTTTGGCTCAGCCTTGAGACTTTCAAAGTTGGTAAACAGACGTACAGACACAATTCTCTTGATAGATTTGAAGAGAGAGTCTCTTTGGTGAGAGAACCCGGACAGTGTATCAGAAAATGAGTACTGTCTTCAAATTGCCCACACAACGAGCAATTGCACTCTCCCTTTCCTCTCTGCTTCTGTTTGCTATTCAAAGGTAGGCTTCCTGCCCTGAGTTTAAATTTCAGTCTAGTGCCGAGAGTGGGTAGATCCTTGAGGTCATCCAAGATGTCCTCCCCCATGTCACTGACTGGAAACAAGTTCAGGGAAGTTTTCTGCCTAACTTCATTTTGGGGTTTGCTATTCTATCAGCTATCAGCCATCAGTCATCTACCATCAGTGTGACGTGGATGCGCAAACGGCAGCCACATGGCAATATAATATTTTTTTCTCGGGCTGCCCGTAATTGTATGCTTGGATTTGTGAGAAACAATAATGAAAAATGACACGGGATTGTACTGACATGCCACCTTTGGATGCCGAAGGTGGACGCTGAGCGGGAGAACATAAAGGTAAAATAAATGGATGTAAAAAATAAATAAAAAAATAAAAATAAAACCAACATTGTACTGCATGCACCTTTGGCTGCCGAAGGTGGAGGCTAAGCGGGAGAACATAAAGGTAAAAACGAAATAAATGGATGTTTGGGAAAAAAAAAAAAAAAAAACCAACATGAGATATGGACTTCTAACGTGGAAGAATTCTGCATGTTTTTTAGCCGTTTTAATCTCTAGCTTGGATTATCGTATGCTACGGAAATGTCCAATGATGCTGGTGAAAAATATATATAATTGTTGGACCTAAGTTGAACGAAGGTAGCTCTTCTATCCTTGTATAAGGTACTTTTCGCTTTTTGGAATGTGATCTTTTATTCAATTTCAAACTCTAAAATTTATTTTTTTCCGGGCAGGTTCGTTGGGCAGATTGAAATGTTCTTGTTCACCTTCGTTGACCTTCGTCACTGATGGAATTGCGTGGGTAACTGACAGAATAGGAGCTCTCCTTCATTTTCATCAGACAATCTCATGGCAACAGACATGGCTTTGGACACTACAGCCTCCAAGTCAGATTTATCAACCCATATTGCAGATCCGTACTCCAAGGTGGGTCTAATAATGCGACAATTCTTAACCTCAGAGTTGTCCCCTCTGCAGAAAAGGTTAAAAAGAGAGAGGAAGAGGGAAGATACTTTTTGTCATGTCAAGACAAGGACAGGACCCCTAGGGTTATTGTCATGAAAGAATAATCAGACATATCAGCCACTTAACAGTGGCACCATCCATCAATCATCAAGCTTAGAAAATCCAGAATTACATCCATGCACAATAATGTGTTCATGTCAGTATTATTCATAACCCAAAGAGTATGCCACTGATGCATTGACCACTAGTCATGATCATGATACATATTCAGAGGTCTGGGTGGGATGGCGGGTATTTGGCCATATTTTGGCCTTGATGTGTTGCAGGTCAAATGGTCATACAGATTTACTGTCCGCAAGTTGTAATCCAAGCATACTTACTCAAACCCCATGGGTGTCATGGAGGGTTTTTTTTCCAAAACAAAAAGAACAAGAAGAACACTTGGACATCACAGATTTAAATATCTTGCCCTGCCAATATTTGCTTAGACTGGTCTGCAGCAAAGCTTGCCCCCACAGGGGAGGTGGATATGTCTGGTAAGTTTTCCAGAATACCCCTATACCTTTATTTCTTGCTACAGCTGAAAATCAAAGTTCGTGACCCAACAAGGTAAAGATAAAGGACTGCATACACATCATGTGACAGTATATAATACTGTCAGTACATCCTATTTACATCATTCCACATTTGACCATGTCATTACACCATGTCTAGGGGGTATTTCCACTTGACCACCCTGGCTGCCTCAAAAACCAATTATCAGTTATATATTGCTGTCATATTTCATTGTCAGCCGAATATCCACAGGCAGAATCTTCACCATACCCTAGCCTAAACATCTAGCTAACAAAGCCATCTGGGTTGGAACATAACAGGGGCCAACATGGGTACCTGAATAGCTGCAACAAACAGCTCCTTACAGCCTCTCAAATTGTTTCCAACTACCATAAGGTAAACAAAGCAAACTAGGGCGTGGAAAACAGATGTGTGTCTCTCACACAAGCCATCATAAACCCGGCTGTCACAACAAAGCAGAGGTCTTCATTGGCTAGGCCGAAAATAGCCCATCGTAGAAAGCATTACACTTGTTCTTCAAAAATAAAGGAAGGAAAGAGGTAGGATCAAGAAAAACCATAGAGTAGTTTAGTTTTTCAACATTTTAAGATGAGTTCCTGGCAAGCGATTCATTCCCCTGCTCTGCAATCCCACTTGGCATCCAGCAGCACCTAGACATCAGAATATTAAGTGGAAGCCCTCACATGTGCCCGTCCCAAAAACAACCACAACGCATTGTGAGTTAGTGAGGATGCATGAGGTGAGTAGCAGGCTTCCAAACTTGCTATCGAGGTCAAATACACTTCAATCTAAGCGCAGATAATGCCAAAGAAAGCAAGGAAGCAAAACAAACAGAAAAAAAAACCTTTTTTACTGTTTGGGGGAGAGTCGTCATCTCTCCACACGCCTAACCGTGCAGGGAGGACTCCGCCAGCACCACAACACTGCTACCTTAATCAAAGCAAAGTCTTGCCAAGCACAAGAAAAAAGAGCTTGGTCTCACAAGGTAGGGTTTATAAAGGGAGGGAGAGAGACTTCCTTGTTCTACCAATACGCCGCCATTCATCAAAGATCCAGAGGAGGGCTCCTAGGGAAACGTCATAAGTATGCAGGTGGTACCTCCGCCATCACTGCCGCGGTTCCTTTGTGCAGCAAAAAAACAGACAACAGAGATTGTGAATCTTCCCTCATCTCTAAGCCACCGCCATCGCCTTAAAGAGCCCGCCTAGGCGGCGCTCACAGGAGCCATAAACACTCAAGGATTGGCAGCTCAAGGTATCTGCAGCACGAGCACCATCGCTCCTCCCAAGCCGCCATTGCGCGCGCTCTCGCAGCGCAAAAAGAAAGACATTAGGGTTGCGCAGGGTTTTCCCCTGTCTGGCCTGTCATTCATCCTTCTCAGGATGAAAAATATCCGCCAGCCTGTACGTCCGACGGACGTTGTTCGTTTCTCATTCGCGGAAGATGAAAGACATCGTGCGTTCATCATGTCTTGAACTCGACGGATGCAGTCCGCTTTTCATCTAGGTTAGATGAAAAACATCGGGGGGTTTTTTTTTTTTTTTAATTTTTTTATACCTGTCTTGCCCCGTATTTAGGTCCTGTCAGATGAAGTCCTTTTTTCGTCCAAGTTGGATTGAAAAAAGTGACGGGAGTTTTGCAATCAGTATATTCCGATTTGATGTTCGGATGAAGCAAAAAACCTCACAGGTATTTAGTGAAGAAATGTTTCACTAGGAAAAAAATGTATTTTGGATAAAAAAAACATCCAAAATTCCCTGCAACCCAACTTTTTCATTTTTTTCAAAAATGGAAGTCGGGACAACAATTCCATAAACCCAGTTTCCAAAGGGAGAGAGAGGGAGAGAGAGAGGGAAGATATTCATGTCATGTCAAGACATGGACAAGACCCACTAGGGTCATTGTCAATTAAAGACATAAACAACCCAAAACAAGGCACTATCTAACATTTCCATTCTTGTCATAGCTTCCCATGAATTGACATCACCCAATCAGTCATGATAAAATAGGGTGGGAGGGCGGGGTTTGTTCATGTAGGGGATGCAAGCATCGTTGAACATCCGAAATCCGGCCATCTTGGCCAATGAATCATTTGTTCATGTGTGGGACAAAATAAGATATTGTTGCCCATGTGCAGGCTGCAAGGCCTCTTGGTTCAGCCTGTACACATACCAGCAGCCTACCATTTCAGCCATTAATTATGGCAGGTCATGTATCAGCCAAGGCATAAGGACCAGCCTGCAGTTTGTCAGAATCTCAGTATGCCACCAAGCAGTCCAACTTGAGCAAGATGAAATAAATTCCATATTATTTGTATTCACCCCGAGACATGTGATCATACAAGGTATCAAGGGAATGTGAATGCAGCCTGTCAAATTGCAGGTTCAAGACTTGTACAAACAAGCAGCATGAACAGCCGAGATTCAGCCTCTTTTGTATATAAAAAACCAGATTGCAGGTCATAGGCCTGATGTCATGACAGAGGCAAAACTATAGGTAGGATCCCATTGCAGCTTACCATCCTCATCCTTCAAGAGTTCCATGCTAAGACATGCAAAGAACACCTTATTACGATCCAGTACACATCAGAAGTAGGCCTGAAAAGGAGCAGGGCAGTACTCTACCAGGCTGCCGCCTTAAACTTCAAGGCCACCAGATCCATAGATACCCAAAACCGCCAAAAACATACCGCCAAAAAAGATCCTCTTTGGCCAAAATAACTTACAACCTAGCTTAATAATCCACAAGCTTTGCTGTCAAAGATCAAAATGTAGGGTATGGTTTGTATATAAGCCTCAGGAAACAGGCCCGTCAGGCCGAGCTGCGCATCGGCGGTAGAACGACAAAGGCCAGAACGCAGGCTGTAGCATGTCAAGCCAGAGGCAGTCGGGTTGAAATCGGGGCTGCAGGCAGCAGCCACCTCACAGCGCACAAACCCCTAGGTCTCCTCAGCCCATATCCCAATCTGCATGCTCAAGAAACTTCAAAGTAGGTGAGGATCCTCACCTGGTCCCATCACAAGCCCCCACAAAAACCAACAGGTTAGTGAGGATTGTGGAATCCCAGGTGAATCACAGACCCTCACACTTGTCATCGATGTGAACTAAGAAACTCAAAAGCAAGAGAAAGAGATAAGAACATGAGAATCCTTAAACTCCAAAGGCACCTTAAGCGATTGGGAAAGAGGGTTATGCGCCATCACCACCCGCAACAAGTCGTCTCCACAAAGTACATAAGCAATGAAGCAAAGCAGGCACAATCGCAAGGCACTAGAAAGGAGGGAGAGAACATAAGCATCATTGCTAAGCACAAAAAAAACCAGAGGAGGGAAGATGCCACTGCATTCATTGCGGTGTTTCCCGCTGCAAGAGAGACAAGACGCCGCCTTCGCGCCCCCCCAAGACGCTCGTCCAGCATGGATACAACACCACAAACGGGGCAGCCACCGAAGCACGTCCGCCATAACACTCTCCTCGCGAGCACAGAAGCACATCGCGTACTTCTGACAGCGGGAGAGACGACATAGGGTTGTCCCCCGATTATTCATCCGTGGATGAAAAACAGTAGGACGCATCCGTATACCCTGACGGATTTCATCCGCAACAAGGTTTTTAATAGGTTTTGGGGTAGGGGTTAGGGTTTCCACCGTAATTAATCATAATTAGGGGTAGTAAAGATCAATTCCAGGCCATAATCACATCATCCATAGACAGATCACTTGTGTCAGGATGAAAAAGTAGGGAATATCATCCGTGGCAGCGCCTTACCTCCATCTAGGTAATTCTATCATTCCTCCCCAGACCATCCGGTATGGATAAAAAGAGTCAATAAAAGAAGAATGAAAAATTATCACCCTAGTATCCGGTACGGATGGAAAAACAGGATGCTGTTGGCAACCTCCATAGAAGTAATTCTTTTCTTCCATGGTGACTCATCCGATATGGATGAAAAAGCCTGATAGAGGATGAGAAAACAAGAAGTCAACATTGATAGTAAACTGCCAATTCCCAGTAGAGAGGGAGACGGAGGGAGAGAGGGGGTTGGGGGGGAAGGTCAAATGGTGGGGTCAGCTGCAGCATATGTCCCTCTCTCCCTCTCTCTCCCTCTCTTCAATCTTGTTGCTGTTGATTCAAGTTTTTTCTTTCTTTAAAGAAAAACAACATGGAGGAACCTTTCATTTGTTAGACCAAGACATTTACATGTCTGGATAACTTGAGATGGACAAATTAATAGCCTGATGTTCCCCCTCACCTAAATCCAATCGGATTTAAAACATTGGAAGGGGACTTATGTTAATGGAATTGTTTTGAAAAAAAGACAGCTCAATCATTCTAAGACCTTACTGGATGACAGGGAGTATTCCTGGTCCATTGATTGGTTTTTCAATATTCCTACTTTTGAGGTCCTTGAAGTTTGATCCCTGGACCATTTGAATACTGATTAAATTAAATATTGTCTCAAACACGGTCCAATGATTTTTTATCCTTGGGTCTCGCTGGTTATGCTCACAATAAAAACAGTGTTGAATATTTTCATCCTGGTGGCTGTTTTTTTGCAATGCCCCTACTGATCGTCTCTTGGAAGTTTGATCCTTGGACCAGTCATATTTTAATGGAATCTTTTTGGAAAAGAGGCGGCTCAATGGTAGTGTAAAAAACTTTACCAAATGGCAGGGGTAGTCCCTGACCATTGATTGGTTTTTGATATTTACCTTTGAGTATGTTTTCTTGGATTTCATGATTTTACACATGGTCCAATAAATTTTTATCCTGGGAATTGATGGTTATATCCCCAATAGACTAGCAAGGTGCAAGTTCTATTACTTCGGGGTTTGACCCCTGGACCACACAGGATTCCTGGCATAACATGACAATGGCATGGCAATGTCATATGACATGGGGCTGGCTCTAAGAATGGCACAACGTGGCATTATCATGATGACCTAAGCATACCTGGTCATAATTAATCCAGGATTTGTTACTTTGGATAGTGGAAGTCCTTGACGATACGGAATGTATCGGGTATATTAGTTTTGGAGATCACAATTTATCTTGCATAACCTACCGGTATAATACGAGGGATCGTGACCATCACGAGGAGATACTCAACTGGAAGTTACGCAGGTTTCTGTGACAAGAATTGGGAGTCCTCTGCTTCATATCTTCAGGGGATGTGTGAAAGTGGATTGAGACCTTGAAAATACCTATGTGTTACGAGGTACGAGGAAATACAGATACTTCAGTAACAGACTGGTATCTCGATTGTGCAAGCCTTGTGGAGAAGGTCGATGGATGTTGACTGTCCTGAATACCTCTGGATGGCCTTGTTAACTGCCAGACTGTTGTCAGAGGCTCTTTCCTCTGATGATGAGCACAAAACTGGAGATCCTCTTGGCAGGCGATGTGCTATCATTCCTCGTTGAGATTGCAGAGATGGGGAGTTCTCTACATGAGTGCTGCAGCAGATGTGGAGCAAAATGACAGGTTCTTTTCTGAAATCCTGCAAGCACCCTATGATGATGAAAATGCAGAAGTGGCGGCATCCCTTGGTGCCTTAAGTATGCCAATTTTGCATTGGCTCTTGGACAGTAACAAGCAAAAGGAAGCAGCTCTCTCCCGCTACCTGGTTCCCGAGCATTTCCTTGAATCCTGACTTGCTAGTGCAGTGAGTGACCTCTCATGTCGTGAGTCGGTTGTCCATGTGATTGTTTGGTTACAAGCTGCCTAGACAGAACGCCAGGAAGAACCATCAAACACTAGGGCCAGAGCGTATGCTACATAATTTGTGTTAGGGTTCAAACCTTGAGCCAAATCTGCCCAGCAGTTGTGTGTGTTACGATTTACATTGCTGGAGTGCTCCTGAGATCCGCTCGAATCAGCCATGTCGCAAGCTGTTCTTCCACAAGCAATCAAGGTTCAGAGTGTGAATCTCTAAGGGATTTCTATGAAGGCATATGATAAAACCCAGCAGGGGGCATTTCATAGCTGACTCTGATTGTTTCCCTACATGATTCTTTATTAAAAGCTAATGCTAAGGGTGACTCATATGTTGTATAGTCCCTGCAGGCAGATGGCAAAAAGTGGAGGAGCTGGTTATGGGTTTATGATCCGTGCTTGGGAAAATCCCAGCACATTGAAGGCTTTACTCATACTTTTCAGCCTGCTTTTATTATAAACCATAGGATGGCTAACCTGGAATGGCCTTTCTTTGTTTGTTCTGAAGGAGACTTATATGAAAACCCTAACAGGAAACAAATTACAGCTTTTCTTAGCTGTAACCTTAGGGCTTGCATAATATATTGAATATGGGGACACTTATGACTGTCTTTATGTTTTCAGACAGTTTGCATTGACCCATAGGTTATGATGCTCTTACAGCCTATATCTCTACCTCAAGGATTCAAGATTTCGTTTTGCTTGACTTGAGAACATCTCAGTGTGTATTTTTCACTTACATAGATTCATTTTGGAAAGCAATAGCACGCGCAGGAAACTCGTTATGCACCTCAAGGACCTCACTAACACTCATTTTTTAATGTGTTGTTTTTGGGACGGGCGACAGGTGAGAGTTTCCTGCCTTCTATGAAAATATGTAATGGTGAATGCAGCTGAGAAGGATTGCAGGCTGTCAAGACATGAGACCTTCAGAAGGACAAATACAGAGAGACAGGGGAGTTACACCAGTCCCACACAGACTGAAGCACCCTGTTTGTTGTTTTTTGATAGACTCTCTAAGATAGAGGACCACTGCTCAAATGCTTGGCTGGTTTTCCTCTATTGAATTCTGTGAAAGGTAAAATGCAGCGGCTTGGCTGAATAGAATCCAACATAGGCCTTGAAACCATATGAAGTCTTCATGGATCTTTCAGACTCTGACTACAGCCCTGATTGATTTTTCTTTTACATTTTCAGACTGTTTGTCAAGACTTGGTTCCTGCGGGAGGACAAATACAAAGAGACAGCGGAGTTCCACCAGTCCCACACAGACTGAGAACCCTGTTTTTGTTTGTGATAGACTTTCCAAGATAGGGGACAGCAGCTTGAGTGCTATGAACTCTATTTGGCTGGTTTTCCTTTGATGAACTCGGTGACAGTTACTTTGCAGTGGATAAGCTGAATAGAATCCAACATAGACTGAAGTCTTGATGGTTTTTTCAGACTTTGATTACAGCCCTGCATGACTTTAAATTTTGAGAACAATGAGGGCAATCTATGAATGAAGGTACTCTCCTACAGGGTCGGGCTTTAGTTGCAAACAAACTGTTTGCCTAAAACAAAAACTTGCCCTTATGATATACCTTTTTGGGTGCTCCCAGGTAGATGATAAACCATTGTAACTAATCACTGTGAGCCTATCATAAGGAAATGCCTTTTCAGAAGACCTGGATTTTCAAAACTGATAGACTATGTGTCTACCGGGTCATACTCTGGTTGCAAACAATTTGTTTGATTAGACAGAAACTTGGCTTGGATTGTATAATTCTTTTTGAACTACCAGGTATGTGATAACCACTGCAACCAGTCACTATGAGGTGATCATAGGAGCCATGTTTATTCAAAAATGGCTGGCTGAGTGTATTCCCTATGTTATGATGGTTTCCAACAACTGATATAATCATGTTGTATGAATAAGAGGATTCCATAAGATGTCCTGATACTGTATCTCTATCCAGCCAGCAATGTTATGTTTTGTCTCAGAATTACACCATTCCTCCTTCATGCCTGGTAATAATTGAAAGGCTATGAATAAACAAGGAGCTAATTTGAATGTAAGGTATGATTGGAATATGATTGGCATCTGGGCAAAAGGTGTTCCATACACCATAAAAGAAACCAAGAACTGGGATTCAATTCGTGCAAAATTGCATATTGATCCAGGTGGTTTTAAATGATTTAATGCTGCCTTTCTTGAAACAGTAATGTTTCACCCACTACCCCACCCTCCCACCCTATTTATTTCCTGATTATACCTGGTCCGGGTCCTTTATTGATAGTACCCTGTTATGGGGCTGATTTGTCATTTCCAGTTTCCAATCCATTTTTTACTGACTAAACTGTCTTTGTCTTGACAAGACAAGTCCAATCCTGTCAAACAGGCTAAGTCCTGGTAGAAGACAATAGAAGAGATTTTCAAGGACCTGGACCTGGAACCGCGAGTCTTCACCCTGTTGGATAAATCTGACTTGGAGGTTGTAGTGTCCAACCATGTCTGTTGTGAAGTGCACCACTAAGATTTGCAGAGGCGCTGGCGGGACTGCTGCCCCGACATTCACAGGCTTGTTCAAACATTACACATCGCGGGAGTCTAGGCCTCACAAGTTCTGGTTCTTCCCAGATGACATGGAGCGTTGTATCATGGGGACTTGTCGGGATTCAGTCATCAGCAGGCCTACCATCCCTGTCCTGTAGCCAGTGAAGGTGGGAACTTCTGATCTCTCCAAACAAGAGATTGACATGCTGGAGGACGCTGGGTTTCGACTTCCAAGAGGGCCACATGTCGTAACACCAATTCCATCGCGGGGTACGCCATCCTCATTTCCTGCTTGTCGGCCTCTAGGGAACGACTGGCCAACGAAAAGGAATGGAAACCGGTTCGTCGTGTCGAGGCAGGTCCAGATAACCAGTGCAAAATTGAATCTGCAACAACCCTGCAGTGCCGGGTTACCCAAATTGTGAATGTCCCCCCTCCAGGCTATGGGCGGGTGTACAGTATGGTGACATCGGGATCTGTTCTTCATGAGAGGACTTATGAAATTACTATCGGGAATTTTCCAAATTGCACATGCCCGGACTTCGACAACACGATAAACAGCTCCATTGGAAAGAGAGGAAAATTTGTCCCATGCAAACATCTTTACTACATCTACATTCACAGGATGTTTTGTGATCCTCAACGAGACACGTGCATTCACCAATGCACAATTCCGAAGGAGTTCAATCTCTGACGCTGACTCCACTTTGCTGAATGACTTCAATATTTCGGAATGGCTCCACTTTCGTAAACGCAACAATGCTATGTAATTGATTCACTGCATTGAATGATCTACCAGTCATTCTGAATGGATCCACTTTCATCAATAGGATTTTGTTGATTTTGTGGTTTTCTTTTTTGGGCTCAATTTTCTGGTTTTCTCATGTTCGGAAAGGGCACCGAATTAAGGTATCGTTGATGATACCTTAATCCCCAGCCCGGGCTGCACGCACATGCTTGGCATGTGTTCCCTCTTCAATGACATGTAATTTGTCACTTTTCGGGGATCGTTTTTTTTTCAGGGATGCCTCGGCGTGAGCCTGGTCGCATGAGCACAGCTGCGCTCACGCCATGTCACCTTGCGCCCACGCCACATCACCAATCTCACTCCACGTCATCGCGCTTAAACGCCGCGTCACCGCGCGCCAAGGAAGAAGCGGAGTGTATATCCGCGGAAGAGCACCCTTAATCGCGGAAACAAGTTGGACGACATAATAAAAGGATGTGGTCATTCCCACCTGAAAGCAACAGATGAATGCAGGATGGATGAATGTAGAGTGGATGAAAAATAGATGGATGAGTGCGAACGATGCAAATAGATGGATGAAATAGGGATGGATGAGAGTACAATGGATGAATGTACAATGGATGTTGAATAATGGAAAACATTCATGAATGGAGGATGCATTCATACACAGTAGACGAATGCACAATGTATATGACATGAGTGTGTGAGGTTTGTAAGATGGATTCGAGAGTACAGTGGATGAATGTACAATGGATGTTGAATAATGGAAACATTCATGAATGGATGATGCATTCATACACAGTAGATGAATGCACAATGTATATGACATGAGTGTGTGGGGTTTGTAAGATGGATTCGAGAGTACAGTGGATGAATGTACAATGGATATTGAATAATGGAAAACATTCATGATGGAGGATGCATGAATACAGTGTAGATGAATGCACAATGGATATGACATGAGTGTGTGGTGTTTGTGGGATGGATTCATGAAGATTGTCATTTCATTCTGAGTGGATTCTTTGTTCCATTTTTTTTCTTCTGCCGGAACATCTGGAATAAAGTAGGGGAATTCAATCTTTTCTGAAGAGGATGAGAACATAACATTAAAAATGCGTAGTTCAGTCTGACTCAGAGTCAGTACAATGTATCCCCGCGTCCTCTGCATCCAAGTCCAAGAATTTAAGAACTCCGGATCTACGATGGCTACACCTGCGGTCGGGCAATAAAAAGTCAGGGGAGAGAGCCTCGGCCATTTGAAGTGTCATTGCTTCGGCATACACAAAAAGCCCAAAAGTGGAAAGGGGGCTGTCGAAAATAGTCTCGCCACAAATGGGGGTGTCTCCTGAAGATCCATCGTTGCCTTTCCTGCAAGTCACAGCAAGAAAAACATTATTACTTCAAATTTGATGTCTGCGATTGAACAGGGCACCCAAAGTGGAATACTTACTCACATGAAAAGTCGTTGTGGACCTGCTTATCCTCGCGATCCTCATCATTTCGGATTTGAATCGTTTCAATTTGTGTGCCTGATGTAGAGCCAGACAAAAGGGGGAGGAGCATAGTCTTGTATAGGTCAGAGTCACCCTCCATGCCAAAAAGGGTTCTTCCGCCTGCCTTGCACGCATGGTAAGTTGCTCCTGCAACAAACAGGAGGACATGAACAGCTTGGAGGGGGGGATTAACGAAATTGAAAATGGTGAAAGAAAACCAAATCTGAAGGGAGAAAACAAACCTATGGATACTGAGAGATCGACCACCCGTGCAGAATGGTGGCTGCATGACTCCAGCAGTGTCTGCATGAACGCTGGGGTTTTCTCCTTTGCACCTCTCCAGGGAGTGCCATTTGATCTTTTGAGAGTCTGACTGGGCTGCATGAAGTTGTACAAAATGTCATCGACATGCGGCTCATATGGGAGATTGATGAAACACCCCTGGTCAGAAATCTCGAAGCTGCGGACGGAGGATGGTGTCTTTGAGGTGCGAATCCTCCGCAGGCAATTTGCCTCGAACATCCTCGTCTGCAAAAGACTGAAGGTTAGGGTGCGAAACACAAACAATAGTGGAAGTTTGTAGATTGGCACTTCAAAACATAGGCATGCAACAAACTGATCAGTCATGTATTTGTGATGATCGGTGCCGATCATCACAGATTCTTCTAGAGTTACGCTGCAAAAAACATTGAAACGCATCAATAAAGCACAATCAGGAAAGAGACGTCATACCAGCTGACCAGGACAACCCCCTTCCATTTTTGTGACACGTATTGCGTTGCAGTAAGAATACGACATTTTTTCACCTCTTTATATATATATATATATATTTCAAGCTGCTCACATGGGCGACGCACTATGCGTCGCAGTAAAATTGCGACGCCTTTCGGGGGGGTTTTTTTTTTTTTTCGGGTGCTCCTCCTTCGACGCCGGGGACGTCACATTAGAACTGCGACGCTTACGGACGCCCAATGGGTGTCCCCCTGTGCGTCGCAGTAAACGTACAACAATTGTGGGGGTGGGGGGGGGGGACAATTGTGTCCGTCATGCGACGGATAGGACGTCGCAATAAAACTGCGACGCTTGTGGGTGCCCCAGTAAGGGGTCGCCTCGTGCGACGGATAGGGCGTCGCAGTTAATCTGCGACACATTTTTAGAGGGTGGCGCATATATGCGACGCTCGCGACGTCGCAGTAATCCTGCGACGTTTATGTTTTTTATATAAAATATTTTGGTGGCCTCCATTTGCGACGCCCAGGGTGTCGCAGAGGGTCTGGTTACTTTTGTTTTTTACATTTGCGACGCCTGGGAGGTCGCACCAAGCCCGAATTAGGATTGGGAGTTCAGGGTTAGGCTTAAGTTTAGGGAATATAGGGATTGTGCATATTTAGTATAAATGAGAGAATACCACATCATTCGCATGCGTATATACATATATACATATGTAAAATTGACCTCAAATGTACATCATCCCTACTACTCACCCTGGCCCTCCGAACTCCCGGGGCTAGATCCCTCACTAGCGTCATCACCGCGGGGGTCACCATCACCATCAGGGTCACCATCACGGGCGGGGTACCATCTGAGTCGGTCTCACTCTCACTCACATGACTCTCATCACTCTCACTACCCTCACTATCAAATATAGCAAATACCAAAGTCCACCGTACCTTTGATATACCTAAACAAGTGCTTCACAACATCCAGATGTAGAGTTTGGGGTTGGTTCAAGAACCTACTCACCATATTTACTGCGAAAGAAATGTCTGGTCGGGTTTGTGTCGGAAAATTCAATTTCCCTTCATTCGTTGGTACATTTGTGCATCGACTGTGGAAGCCCCCATGTCTGGCATGAGCTTAAGTCCTTGTAGCATAGGTACAGCTGCAGCATTGTAGTTAGCAAACCCAAATTCTTTCAGCATCTATGTTGCGTATCCTCTCTGCGTGAAAATAATACCCTCTGACCGAAAAAAGTACTCCAGCCCTAATGAGTGACTCGGCAAACCCAAATCTGTTATCTCAAATCTCTTCTGAATTTCTGTTCTAATCCACTGGAGCTTAGTAGCGTGGTTACCGGTGAAATAAACATCATCGACATAAAGAATTAAAATAACCACCTTGTCATATTCGCGAAAATAATACACGTTGCCATCAACAATGCTTTTCTTCAATCCTTGTTTTTGCAAGTATTCATCGATCTTAGTATAGGTCAGGCACGAGGTGCTTGGCGCAATCCGTACAATGCTTTGCGTAATCTGCATACTTTGCCCTCTTTACCTTTTTCTTCAAAACCCTCTGGTTGTTGCACAAAAACTTCCTTAGAGAGTTCGCCATTTAGAAAGGCAGTCTTCACGTCAACTTGTAAATCCATTTAGTTGTGATTGGTTTTCGACCAGGGGCCAAATCCTCTAATACCCAAGTTTAGTTCTTATGTATGGAACTATTCTCCTGTTCCATAGCTTCAAACCATCCGGGTATCGAGAAGCTTCAGAAAAACTCACGAGTGGGTTCAGTAATCGTGGATTCAGACAAACCCCATAACAAGAACCACTTGGGTGGCCTGACAAGGCGGCCAGCATGAGTGTGAATTTCAGGCTCTACAGGCAACACCTCCTCCAAATTGACCTAAGTTCAGACTGATCAGCAAAATAGCCTGAAACATTGACTGAACGACAGGGTGAGCTTTCACTGTCACCTGAGGCATGACGATCATCACTGCTCATAAATTTAGCATGTGTTGAATGTTCAGTGTCATTTTGAGGAGTTCCAACGCCTTGGTCGAAATAAGGTACATCAACTTGTTGTTCCGCTAGTTGGTTCGGTAGTATTGGAGTCTCTGATAGGTGGTAGAATACAGTTGTTGTAGGGTCCTGTTCAATCGTTGTTTTGGTTGTAACCGGCATGAAGCTCATGTGATCTTCAGAAAAAATGACATCTTTTGGCACTGTAACTTCGTTACATTCTGGACAAAAACATCTATATAGGCCTTCGTGGATGTATCGTATCCTAGCAGTGCACAACTCTTGGATTTCGGTGACCATTTGGACTTCGAAGTGTTAACGTGAACATAACATTCACAGCCAATGACTCTAAGCTGTTTGACATCAGGGACTTATCCGTATAAGTTTTGATAGGGAGAGACATCATCATTTGCCTTGGTAGGAGATATATTCGCCCGGGGGAGTCAGTCCTTATCACTTGTATAGGGCACGTGAGATAAATGGGTATTTTGTAGGGGGGTATTACTTTTACTTTTGGTATTTTTTAGTACCCTATAATTACATAATTTTGTAATATGGTAATTTTTTTTCATGCTATTTTAACTATAATTTTTTTGTTTCAAACAAATATTAGGCACCCTATATTAATAATAGAATAAAAGAATTTTATTTTAACAAGACAAATAAATTTTATTATTTGGTTGAAATAAATTCATTTAAAGCATTTGCATCATCCGCATTCAAAGTATAAACGTTTTGCGCTCTATCGAAAGTCATAGTGACTGAACTAATAATTGAATCTACATCTACCCACTTGTTGTCGGTATGATCATATTTGAATTTAAATTGTCCTCTAGATTTTGAGAAGTAGTTTAATAACACCATAACTGGTGTGGTTGGTCTATTTAGGAGATCAATAGGCTGTTGCGATATCCCCCACCTGCTCCCTGCCTTCCTTCTCATTTTTTGAATCCTACCTAGCCACTATTTTTTTGTATGTATTAAGTTTTCCCCTAAGATTTTTTCATAGATATTTATCTCAACCCTATATTAGTTTTAAGAAAAAATTAAAATCAGTCTTTATTTTAGACATTATTTTAGACCCTATATTAATTTAAATTCACTGATCACAATATAATGTAACCTTTATTACTTTTAAATGTTTTCTAATTTTTATCTTTTGTGAATAAATTGCACCCTATATTTTTTTGCACGTCGGTTGGAAATTTTTGGAAGTGACCTCCCCGGGGTATATTCGTTAGATAATTTGCAGTGTTGATGGCCTCGGACCAAAGAGCAGCTGGGACCGCAAAAGTTGCAGCTTCCCTCCCGTTTTGCTCCACCACCCTTACGATTCTTGTCATGGACCTTGGCCTTGTTGAATTTGGATTTGATGAACAAAGCCTCGTCCTCTGTTCTCTTCCAGGTCAGATTTCCTTCTTAGCCTCATCGTGTAGTAAAATGCCAGTTAGCTCGCTAAGAGTGGGAAGTTCAGCACGGTAGATCAGCGTGTTGGCAAGTGAATCATAGCTCTCGGGAAGTGTAACAAGAATTTGCTCAACGAGTTCATCCTCTCGCACCACCTCACCGCACCACCTCACCAATGTTAGCTAGCTGGTTGATGAGGTCCTGCAGTCCTGCATCTGCTTGAAGTAATTGGCAACTGAACCTCCTTCATCTAGTCGAAGATTTGTGAGCTTGGTCTTCAGTAACAGACGTCGTGCACTACTTCGCTGTTCGAACAAGTCCTTCAAAGTTTGCCACATCTGCGCTGGATCAGTGATCCCAACAATATGCGGCACGATTTCATCTTTCACGGATAGGCTAATAATCGCTCGAGCCTTCTTCTTCCTCCGATCTTGGTCAGCCTCGAATTCTGTCTCAACCGGCATAAAGATTCCATCGGCATTTGGCTCAGCTACATCTATGAGCTCATCTCTCTGTAGCAAACTGGATACACGGATACACGTGCTATAATTAGACTGTCCTCCCAGTTTGGAACTCTCAGACATATTCTGCTCTCCCCATGGGCCATATTGACTCAAGGAAACTTAGAATACTACGAAGAGTTATACTGACAGTGTCAGCTTCTAAGATACCCAAGTCCACGCCGAAGACTAGGTTGAACTGGCCGTTTTCAAGCATTGCTTCAAATACCTCGTTCATCATTTTGATGACCAACAACAGCCGCCTTCCGCCCTCCTGCGTTCACTATCTGCTTCAATCACAGCATACAAACAAGCCAATTCTTTTTGACGAAAAATGGCCAACTTCAAAACTCGTCTTCAAACAAGATTGCCAAACACTGGTTGTTTACTACGGTTTACTCATTGTCTTCACACGTTGCTCCTTTGGGCATTTCTTAGCATTGGAATGCCATACACGAACCTGACTCAGTCGTTCACCAGTTGAACCAAATTCTGACACTCGAGAATGAGCGAGCTGCTACCCTCGTTACTATCTTCTTCTTCTTCGGCAACTCGCTGGTTCATCATACGTCATTGGTTCATCATACAACAATATTGCTGCCCGCAAGCCGATACAAGACAGTATGAAGTGGCTGTCTATGCATACAAGGCCTGCACAAAGTAGTTAATGCCTCCAGGCTGCACTTTCCCAACCTAGGAGTTGCAAGCTGCCTCATCCTTTTGTCACATGCTCACTTGTTACGGTGCTGAAACTCCATCGATACTGGTCATATGCCATCTGTATGCAGTACCATCACTTCCGTCACAGGGAAATCAGCAGCTAAGCATGTAAACAAACCAATCTTTCCTTTCAAAATTTCATTTTTCTTTTAACTACAGGTTTCTTCGACACGAGTAATCCCTTCAAGTGCTAATTTTCCAATCTTGCACTCACTCAACTGAGCTGACATCTGTATGCTTGAACCGTGAAGCTTCATACAAACATAAGTGCTAATAACATGTAGTCTATCTAGACTAGCAGTGCCTAGCACTAAAAGCCTAGACATGATCTCTCTCAAGTGATATAAACACTCAAAAATCACTCGTACTTTGTTAAGCCCACTGCACCCCAAAGCCTTGGGGAATCCACAGTACACAATGCCATAGCTAAGCTGCCGGACGTGGTGAGGCTCAACTCGAGAGAGATGAGCCTCACCGCGTCTAACGCGAGGATAACTCCCGCCAGGGCCCATTATTAATTTTGGGCCCTGGATTGACACTTGGGCAAACTCAAGTGTCAATACAACTCCGAGTGAAAACATACACAAAACCAAACCAATGTTTCACTCATAAAATAAGAATCAAGCCCACTACACCCCAAGGCTTTGGGGTGTCAAGTTATTTTACCATTAGTGTGAAACTAGCTAGGAAATAGCTAGCTTTTACATATTGACATTTGGGATTGGCCCAAGTGTCAATCCAGGGGTCGAGGCAGATTTAGGCCTTGGAGTGGTTATCTTCACGGCAAGCGAGGGAGGCTCATCTTTCTCGAGTTGAGCCTCACCGCGCCTAGCTATGGCGCCGTAGTGTGGATTCCCCATGGCGTGGGGTGCACTTGGCTTGACTTGTATTTGAGTGATGATGTTATATATGCATGAGTTTATGCTTCAGTTTTGTGAGCTCGCATGAGCTTGTGCTTGTATTCTTCTTCTTTATCACTCGAGAAAGATGAGCTCGTATCTGTAAGTGCCAGATACGAGTTAGTTGTAACACTTGTGGTTTTTGCTTGAGAATGAGAGAAACTAGGTTGTTATGCAAGGACACCGTGGAGCTCTTGGTTGTTAGAAGCGGAGGCGATGTGGGTTATGAGGTGGTAGACCTTGGCATTCGATCTTCAGCTTTAGAGATGAAAGCACCATGCTGCAGGTAATTTCAGAACACCTTGATGGTTTCAGATTATGTACATGCATGAGCAAGCACGATTGGGAAGAGGACCAGTCAAGAGCAGGTTATAGTGGCGTTGGTGGCAAAGCTGAGAACTGGACTTGGGAATGCGAGCTTTCATTGTGTGAAGGATTGCAAGACCAAGCGAAAGGGCCGATTTGGCTTGGGGCAAATCAGTGCACTTTGTGGAGTATGTTGAGATTGGGTTTCAATCTCGAGCTTCAGCATTGAGAGGGCTCTTGTCAAAGCAAGAGCAGGGCTGGAACAGGAGCTAAGAGGTGTGGCAAGGCCATGGAATCTGCACCTAGGGTTTCAGAGCTTGGAAGAAGAGCTCTTGCACCACAAGAGGAGTGTCTTGTGGCTGGAAATAATGTAAGCCTTAGGGTTTCAGGAGCTTGGCAAGGGCTGTGGAGTGCTTAGTCTTGTCTTAGAGAGCATCAAGGAGCCAAAGAGCCAAGATATGGGGCTGATATTACCTCTTGTATGAAGAGGATGCATGTGTGGAGCATGCATGCAGCCCATTGAAGCTTCCATCTTCAAGCTTGGAGGGCAAGCAAGGATGAGGGAATGGCTGACTTCTTTTATGTGAGGGCAACCCATGTGTGGAGCATGCTTTCAGCCCATTGAAGGCTTGTACTTTCAGGTTTGGGAGTGCAAGAAAGGAAGGAAGGGGGCTGGTTTCCCTGTAGGGCATGTGTGGAGCATGCTTCCAGCCCGCTGAAGCTTGTATTTTCAGGTTGGTGGGTGCAAGAAAGGAAGCAAATGGGCTGATTCTCTTGTGGTGAGAGTGGGGCATGTGTGGAGCATGCCTTCAGTCCATTGGGCTTTTGTTTTCAAGCTTTAGAGAGCTAGAATGGAAGGGCTAGGGCTGGTTCCCACTTGGGTGAAAGAAAAGCACTTTGTAGTGCATATGTGAGATGGGGTTTCAACCTCAAGCCTAGATAGAGCATGGCTCTTGAAGTGGCAGGTGTAGGGGGCTGGAATAGGCTCTAAGACAGATGCTATGGCCAAGGAAAATGCTTGAATGCATGCTCACAAGGGCTGGAAACCAGCAAGGCTTGGTTGTTTGCCATTGAGTTTAGTGGCATGTTTGGGGAGTCTAAGTGAGAAAGAAGGCTTGGTTTGTGGCAACCATCTTCCTTATGGCTTAGGGCTACTATTGGTGGTGTGTGGGAGCCAAAAGAGCAAGAATACCTTGTTGATTTCTTCATAGCCGCCATAGCTCGGTGCAAAGGAGCCTAGAGTCCAAGAGACACAAACCCTAGCTTGGTATGGCTAAACCCTTGGAGAAATGGCTAAACTGCCATGAGTGGCCATGGATGGGGCTGTGACGGGCTGTGGCATGTAGGGCCGTGATCCTGTGACCTGTGTAGGGCTGTGATGGGCTGTGATAGGTGGCCTGTGGGGCTGTGACGGGTTGTGACAAGCTGTGATGGGCTGTGCCCTATGGCATGTGGGGTTGTGACAGGCTGTGATGGGCTGTGAGGGGCTGTGATAGGCTGTGCCCTGTGGCCTATGGGGTTGTGACCCCTGTGACCTTTGTAGGGTTGTGACAGACTGTGACAAGCTGTGACCTGTGGTTTTTGGGGCTGTGACAGGCTCTGGCTTGTGTGGGGCTGTGACGGTTGTGACCAGTGATCTGTGTGGGCCTGTGCTGGTCTGTGGTGGCCCGTGTTGACCTGTGGACGGCCTGTGCTGACTCGTCGAGGCACTGGTGGACTGCCTAAGGACTGGCATGTGGTCTTGAAGGCCGAATTTTGAAGCTCGTGGAGGGCGGTTTGAGGAGTATCTTCATGATATTCCCATGGTCATGCAAGTGAGGGAAGAGATGAGAAAAATAGTGTTGGGATTAGGGCATGCTGGGGTTAGGCATTGCTTTAGCTTCTCTTCCTCGTAGTTTTCCACCTCTCATTAGGCCAAGACCTTTCCGTAGATGGAGGCAAGAGTCAGTCCGGGTTTGGGCTGGGGTGTCCTTGCAGAAGCAACACCATGGAGTTGTTTTTGGTGTGGGGGAGTTGTCGTTCTGATTTCTTGTGTTTGAATCCCCTCCATACCTGCATGCTTGACTATGCGCCATGTTAGTTTTGTGTGAGCGCTTGTTTTTATAGGTGATTGGTCCGGATTTGATCACCGGCCAGTCCTAGAGCATGCTGTCGATGGTGAGGCTGGGGTGATGACCAGTCAGACCATCATTGTTTCTCATGTGGTGAGGTTGGAGGTGATGACCAGCCAACCATAGGAGTGCTTGCGGTGGATGCAGGTGCAGGTATAGGCTATGTTAGGAACCTAATATTCCAAACCATAAGCCGCAATAGGTTCTCTACCCGGTTACCTTGTGGAGAGGGGTTTAGGGACATGTTTCTGACCGGTTGAGTGACAGTTTGTCAACACGGAGGTGCCACTAGTTGTTGGGGACAGTGCCGGTTCGAGCACTAGCGATACTAGTGGGTACACGAGACGAGGTGTGCGGTTTAGGCCACCTTCACCTCCTGTGTTTTCTACGGAAGGTTCTGATTCGAATTGTGAATCAGGAGGACTCACACCGGCGGTGCAAGTTGTTTCCTTGCCATTGTTGTGGGACACAATGGAGGAGATGTATGGAGCTACCAAGGGGCCACGAAGGTACTCTGGGGCGGTGGGCACCATCGAGTTGGATGATTTTATCTAAGAGTTTGATAGTTGGTGTGATTTGCAGCAAATGCGCAATCCACAACTATTTACGCCTTTCATGGCATGGAAGGGGCTGTTTCAGCACCCTGAGGGGCCGCCTATGGATGATTACCATGAGTTCAGGCGGGGGCATGAGGTTGAGATCGAGGAGTGGAGGATGTACTGGTCACCCGACTATGTCTCCATCTTTAAGGGCACTAGAGTCACGAGGGCAGTGACTACACCTGCCGCTGCACCGACAGCTTCAGCAAGCAGTAGTGGGACTAGTGGGACTAGTGGTACCGTAGCTACGACGTCCACCCAAGCCACTACCGCACCAGCACCAGTACCCGTGCCTGCCTTCAACCCTGTTGTGGAGTTCTTCGAAGAGTTGAGAAGGAACTACCAAGGGGTGAGGACAGAGAAGTTGCAGAGCTTGCAAGAGTTACAATGGAAGCCGACTGAGAGCTTGAGGGAGGCTTTCACTCGCATGAGGCGCTTGATAAATGTAACCCAAGGGGTTACGGAAGCTCAGGTAGTCCAATTCTGGTATAGGATATTGGACAAGGAGCTGAGGAGATGGGTACGGGATGCAATTCTCCTACAAGCGGCCCAACCCACCTTAGCAAATGTGTTTTTGCTGGTAGAGCGGATAGAGCTCAACATGGTGGAGGAACGAGTGGTCATGGTGGGATTTGCTAAGGAGACACCACGGGGTAGTGGTGCTCCTAGCCAACCACTACCTCAACGTGCTCAAGGCAACAAGGGGGCCCAGGTGAAGCCCAGGGAAGGACAGAGAGGACCTCAGATGCAGGGGTCTCTCCCTTCATTTGCAGGCCAACAACGGGCAGAGGTGGTGTGTTGGACATGTGGAGGACCCCATGTCAAGAAGGATTGCCTAGAGGGAGGCAAAGGGCTGGCATATGCACAGCCTGCATAGTTGCAGCGTGGGCATTGTGGCAAGCACGGGCATGGAGAGGCCCAGTGTTATGGTTTGCATCCTGAGTTGCGCCCAGGCCAATTCCAATGGAACAATGGTGGCCGGGGGCGAGGTGGGGCAACCCAGAGAGGACGAGGTGGCCAGGCACGAGGTGTAGGCCAAGGGCAAGCTCAATATGGCCAAGGACGCAGAGGTCAGGGTGTTGACCAAGGCATGACCAACCGGCTTCAGCAGCTAGAGCAGAGGCTCGCGACGTGGCGTTCACTCCAGGTGACGTGGCGTGAGCGCTGCTGCGCTCACACGCTCACGCCACCAGGCTCACGCCGAGGCATCCCTGCCGGCTCCAAGGCCGGATGGTCCACCTCCTGCTCCTGAGGGAGGAGATATGGGAGGCATGGGATTCATGTGCGGAGCAGTACTACCACTAGTTCAAGTGGAGTCTGCTGCAGCCGTGACTCGAGGACAAGCACGAGTTCTTGAGCCACGAGGTGCAGAGGTGGAATTGGATCCACAGCGTGGGGAGGCAAGCCGTCAGGCTAGGCTTCCTCAGTCATTCACATTGGCGGAGACAGTGTCGACGCCATCCATGGCACCTAGTTCTCGCCTTACTGTTACCGAGGCGGAGGTTACTATGCCATTGGGGAGAGCTACACGGGTAGCACCACTACCTAGTGTTGCCAAGGCTACGGCAGCTAGTGTGCTGCTGGGAGCGGCCACATCTGTGTGCCAGGCTCCATTGTTCTCGGCTACCATGATTGCGACGCCGGGGGTAAGACCCCGGGGGGTGCACTCCTCTTTAAATGTACCAGCCACGTGCATGCACAGGAGGGGGTATTTTAAACCCCCCCATGTACAACACTATACATACAGAGGGGGGTTTAAAACACCTTAAATATAATTTTACAGGAGGTGTCACGGCCCTTTGCCTTGAGGGCAAGGAGGTCGGGACACAAGAGGGGCTGCCCCTGTGGTGGGGGCAGTAGCAGCAATAGGTACGAGGGCTGAAGCACCCTTGAGTGCCCAAGGCACTCAAGGAGGCGGAGGCGCTCACTAGGTGGAGCCCCGCACACCGGGTTGCGGTGGGGGTGGCTCCACAAGGGGTGGTGGTAGCTTAGCGGGACTTAGTGGGGGTGGCATAGGACTCACCATGGGGTGGAGACCTCGAGGTGGGAGTCGTGGGGAGTCTTGGGACTCATCACGGTCCATTGGGGCCGCGGTGAGTGGGCCAAGACTCACCGCGACTCACCACCGGGAATCGAGGGTCTTCGTGGTGGTTCGCCATAAAATGGCATGGCTGGTTGTGAAACCCCCGCGGACAGCTACAGAAGTATATATAGGGAGTAGTAACCCCGAGAACGGTGTAAGCCCGTTGGTGACCAAAACTAATGAGTAAGCGAGCGAGCCAGAAAGCGACCAAAGAGTGGGGAGCTGTTCCGGACTGCCATCTACCAAAGGGAATTCTCCTAGTCCCAATTAGGTGGAGGGTTTTAGAGGGAAGCAAAGGGGGACCGTTATGTCCCGGTGAGCAGCCGAAGCTCCAAGTTGGCCCGGGCGGCTAGGTTGGGAGTCAGGCGCGCGCATCAAAGCGAGTAACTATGACTTGAAGGGGAGCTTACCGAAGTGAGGTGCGCGACACTTGGTATCAGAGCTTAGAGTTCAGTACGCGATCGTCCTTGGGATTGGCCTCATCATGGGGTTGGGCAAGCCGAAGCGAAAGCGGAACGGCCCAAAAGATGATGATCCCGGTGAGCCCGATGGGGGCGACGTGTCACCGAGGCGGCCGTTTGAGGAAGCGATGCATGTTTCCGGAAACGAGGCCGCTCAAGAGCGGGAGGAATCCGAGGAGTCGGAGCCCAAGGAATCCTTGAGAGCTCCGACAAACCAAGAGATGCCTCCCATGTCGGCAGCCTTTTGGGAAGGGTTGTTGGCGCAGTTTGGCAGGACGTTGAAAGATGTGTTGAAGGCGGCTAATGCCACTTCCACTAAGGCAAAGTTTAAGGTGAAGCCTAAGGAACCCGGCACCTTCGAGGGCGTCCGAAATCAGAAGGCACTCAACACCTGGCTCTTGGAGCTAGAGCAGTACTTCCGGGCGGCCAAGTTGAGTGACGAGGATCGGGTGGAAGTGGCTCCCACCTATTTGAGGGGCTATGCTCAACAATGGTGGCAGAAACGCCTTCACGACCGAGGTCCAAGTCCGGAAACCTTGAACTGGAGTGGGTTCAAGGAATTGATGAAGAGACAGTTTGTGCCCCTCAACGCGTCCTGGCTTGCCCGGGACAAGATGAGGAATTTGAAGCAAACAGATGACATTCGGGGGTATGTCCAGGCTTTCAATGTGCTGTTGCTCGAAGTCGCGGACATGGCAGAACCAGAAATGGTCTTCAACTTTGTGGCGGGACTGGCCCCATGGGCCAGGCGGAAGTTGGAGGAGAAGCCACCCAAGACTTTGAACGAGGCTATTGAGAGGGCTGAATGTTTCTCAGATGTCCCTAGTGGTGAAAGACAAGGTCGTACGGAGCTGAACCACAAGAAGATTCGGCGGGAAGGTGACTCCTTCCGACCGGAAAAGAAGTGGGATAGGCCACGCGGCGAAAATGGCACGTGGAAATCGAAGGGAGGGCCTTCACACGTCAAGGCGGCACTCGGTGCTTCGAAAGGAAAAGCGAAGAAGTGCACGAAGCCCCGGCAATTGAACATGACTCGGGCGACCACGGAGCTGTCGGAAGATACCATCAGTCGCTTGGTGGAAGCGGTGGTCGCTAGGACTTGCAAGGTAGGCAAATTTTCTTGTGAGTTGTATCAGGAAACTGGCGCCTTACGAAAAGGGAGTCAGTTATTGTTCGTGGATGGGATGATATCCGGAACTAATGTGTCGTTGTTGGTGGACATAGGAGCGTCGCACTCCTTCATGACACCGGCAACGGCACAAAAGCTGGGACTCCCGACAAGTGACGTGGGGGCCTCTATTGAGGTGCGTTCTGCCAAAGGAGAACCACAGTTGGCGACAAGGTTGGCGATTGATGTTCCTCTTCAACTGGGGAGTTGGGAGGGACGTGAGAACTTCACCATCTGCGAGATTGATGGAGTGGATCTCATTTTGGGGATGACCTTTTTGAGCAAATCCGGAGCGGTCATAGATGGCCGCAAGAGAGTAGTCACGCTGCCATGTGGGAATGGTGGCGAGGTTTTACGAGTGTCTGAAACGCCCAAATCCGTGGGAGGGCGAATAAACCTTCTGTCAGCAAAGGAGTGGGCCGTGGAGCAGACACACGAGCCCCAGTTTGTGCTTTACATTAGAGAAGTGAAAGGAGAAGGTGATGGGGAGCCGAGCCCAGATTGGATCAAGGGGATTTTGGAGAAATACCAGGATGTGATGCCGGAGGATTTACCAAGCGGCTTGCCACAGCGAAGAGGAGTTGACCACAAGATTGAGGTGATACCGAGATCGGAACCGCCTGCCAAGGCGCCCTACCGGTTGAGCCACAGAGAGTTGGTCGAGCTGAAGACTCAGCTCAAGGATCTAATGTCAAAGGGGTACATCCGGCCGAGTAAGTCACCTTACGGAGCCCTGGTGCTATTTGCAGACAAGAAGGATGGGACGCTGCGGATGTGTGTCGATTACAGGGCTCTGAATAAGGTGACTATCAGAAACCGGTACCCTTTGCCAAGAATCGACGACCTCTTCAATCGGTTGGCAGGAGCGAAGTATTTCAGCCGGATCGACTTGCACTCCGGCTATCACCAAATTCGGGTGGCGGAAGGAGATGAGGAGAAGACCGCGTGCAGGACAAGGTATGGTTCATATGAGTTCTTGGTGATGCCTTTTGGGCTCACCAATGCACCAGCGACATTTAGCACGCTGATGAACAGCCTTTTTCAGGAGTGGTTGGATGACTTTGTGATCGTGTACATCGACGACATCTTGGTGTACTTGAAAACAAAGGAGGAGCACCTGGAGCACCTCAAAAGGGTGTTCCAAAAATTGCGAGAAGGGAAGCTGTATGCCAAAGCTTCAAAGTGCGAATTCGGGGTCACGAAAGTAGAGTTATTGGGGCATGTGATTACACAGGATGGGATCAAAATGGATGACAGAAAGGTGAGGGCGATCTTGGACTGGGAGCCTTCGACTTCGGTCCCGGGAGTGCGATCCTTCCTAGGACTCGCCTCCTATTACCGGAAGTATGTGAGAAATTTTGCCAAGATTGCGGGGCCGCTGTCAGACCTTCTGTGTAAATCTAAAGTCTGGGCATGGAACATTTTGTGGCCAAGCTTTTGCTGAATTGAAGCAGCGGATGGCGGAAGCTCCAGTCTTGAAAATCCCGGAGTTCGATCGTCCATTTGAGATTTATACAGATGCGTCGGACTTCGCGATTGGGGGAGTACTTATGCAAGATGGACGTCCAGTGGCTTACGAAAGTAAGAAACTGAATGAAGTGGAGCGACGGTGGCCGACGCACGAAAAAGAGATGAAGGCGGTGGTGCATTGCCTTGAGCTTTGGCGCCACTATGTTGGTTCCAACCCAGTGAAGGTGTTCACGGACAATGTCACAGTGAAGTATTTTGCCACGCAGCCCAAGTTGTCCCCAAAACAACTTAGGTGGCAAGATACTTTGGCGGTGTTCGACGTGGATATCCAGTACAAACCGGGACGGGACAATGTGGTGGCCGATGCTTTAAGTAGAAAGCAGCAGCTTTTGTTGGTGTACAAGGGCGAGACGGCGCTCCAAAGGAAGATCCGGAAGGCTTGCCGGAAAGATGAGCTGGCAAAGTCCGTGATGCAGGACTTGAGAATGGGGGTTAAATCGCAGTTTCACTTGCAAAATGGGCTGCTCCGATATAAGCAAAAGCGTCTCTACGTGCCGAAGGGAGGGATCAGAGATAGCCTCTTGAGAGAATGCCATGATAGCCCGCTTGCGGGCCACGGCGGAGCCAAGCGCACTGCGGCACTCCTGAAGAAAGAGTATTTCTGGCCCAAACTGAGGGAGGAGGCAGAGGAGTATGTCAAGACATGCACCACATGCCAACAAAACCGGAGCGAGTACAAAAAGCAAGCGGGGCAGTTACAACCCTTGCCGATTCCAGAGGGGACTTGGGAAAGCGTCTCGATGGATTTCATGACTGCTATGCCGCTGTCAAAAGGATTCGATGCAATCATGGTGGTGGTGGATAGGTTCAGTAAAATGGGCCATTTCATCCCCACCAAGGAGACAGCAACGGCGCAGGAGACAGGGCGACTTTACTTTGCCCACGTCTTAAAACATCATGGAGTCCCGAAGGATATTGTCTCGGATCGCGATCCAAAGTTTACGAGTAAATTTTGGAGGACACTTTGGAAGAAGATGGGGACGAGGCTGAAGATGAGCACCGCCTTCCGACCTACGACGGACGGCCAAACGGAAAGAGTGAATTCCGTAGTGAAGCAATTCTTGCGGAATTACGTGTCGGCAGACCAATCAGACTGGATGGAACACTTAGACGCGGCAGAGTTCTGTTATAATAATACAGAACACTCCGCAACGGGAGTTTCCCCTTTCGTATTGGTCTATGGAAAAGCACCTCTGGTGCCGACAAGTTGGGTCGCCCAGGACGTTGAGGAACCGGCAGTAGCGGCAGTATTGGAAGAACGTGAGCGTTTGTTGAAGCTCGCAAAGTACAACATTGCCAAAGCTAGGAAACAGTATGAAAGGCAGGCAAATCGGAAGCGGAGGGAAGTGAAGTTTGAGGCAGGCACAGAGGTCTGGTTGAACATCAAGAATTTCCGACTACCTCCGGAAGTGAGTCCAAAGTTCGTACCTCCGTATGCGGGACCCTTTCGCATTCGGAAGGTTATGAATGAGGATGTGTATGAATTGGAGCTACCGGCAAACAGCAAGGTGCACCCAGTATTCCATGTCTCCCTTTTGAAGCCTTACTTCAAAGATGAAGCGCGTCCGAATCGGCATCAAGTGTTGCGTCCGCCACCTATGCTATTGGATCATGAAAATGAACCTGAGTACGAGGTGGAGGCAATACTTAAGTCGAGGAGGTTCAAGAACCGAGAAACGGAGTATCTCGTCAAATGGAAGGGCTATCATCATGTGGAGGCATCTTGGGTGCGTGCCTCAGAAATGGGAAACGCATCCGAGGCGGTTGCAGCGTTCGAAGGGCGACCTCAAAAGCGGAAGAAGCGTTGATGGGGACATCAACCCTGGAGCATGGGGGAGGAAATGCATGCTTAGCCCGGCTTAGCTAGCTTAGGAATCCGATTGCAAAAACTTGTATTGTACAAAACGTGCTATAAATGAAATGGATTCCAAATGTTGTGCGTCCTATTTTGTTTGGAATGGTGATGCATGGAATGGTTGGCTAGTGTGTAGAATGCATGCTAGCTTATAAAAGTGGGAGAGGTAAATTGGGTTAATCGTGTGTTTGCGTAGTGCCGAAATCGGGTGACTCCCATCCAAGGGGCAAGGAAACTTGCGCCTTCTTTGGGACTTCACGTGCTAGTGCGCACCTGGCGCGTGCGCGTACTATAACTGCGCTACCGAGGGGGTTGCCTTGTAGTGCGGGCTAACGCGGAAGCTACGTGCTTCCGTTCACGTACTATAATCGTGTAGCCTCGAGACGAAGTCGTAGTGCGGCTTCGGCGTGTTCCCGTACCTCAGGCCAGCATTCCAAGGCGGACCCAATTGTAGTGATTGGGGCGCACGGTTGGTTCAAGGTTATCTTCCTAGTCAAAGAGGGTTCCAGGTGAACCCTTGCTCAAGGTGATGCCACAAGTGGCATCATGAGCGATCGCAAGCAATGTTGTTGCAGTAAGGCGATTCGATCCTCGGGGAGGATCGTTCCTTGGCCTTGAAGTAGGCCAAGAAGAGTGCACTGGGAGGAGCTGGAGAGGCTCCACCCTTGGCCGAGACTTGGAGGAAGTCGGCCGAACTAGCTAGTGGAGAGTAAGTCAAGTGTGGGGTTTGGTTCTTTGCCATGGGACGCCATGGTACGGAAACAAATTCCTTGATGTAGGACGCCACAACTTGGATGTTCGTTTCTACAAAATGGACAAGTCGATGAGGACATCGACTCCCTGTTGGTAGGGGTGTGTGTCGCGGCCCTTTGCCTTGAGGGCAGGGAGGTCGGGACACAAGAGGGGCTGCCCCTGTGGTGGGGGCAGTAGCAGCGATAGGTACGAGGGCTGAAGCACCCTTGAGTGCCTTGGGCACTCAAGGAGGCGGAGGCGCTCACTAGGTGGAGCCCCGCACACCGGGTTGCGGTGGGGGTGGCTCCACAAGGGGTGGTGGTAGCTTAGCGGGACTTAGTGGGGGTGGCATAGGACTCACCATGGGGTGGAGACCTCGAGGTGGGAGTTGTGGGGAGTCTTGGGACTCATCACGGTCCATTGGGGCCACGGTGAGTGGGCCAAGACTCACCGCGACTCACCACCGGGAATCGAGGGTCTTCGTGGTGGTTCACCATAAAATGGCATGGCTGGTTGTGAAACCCCCGCGGACAGCTACAGAAGTATATATAGGGAGTAGTAACCCCGAGAACGGTGCAAGCCCGTTGGTGACCAAAAACTAGTGAGTAAGCGAGCGAGCCAGAAAGCGACCAAAGAGTGGGGAGCTGTTCCGGACTGCCATCTACCAAAGGGAATTCTCCTAGTCCCAATTAGGTGGAGGGTTTTAGAGGGAAGCGAAGGGGGACCGTTATGTCCCGGTGAGCAGCCGAAGCTCCAAGTTGGTCCGGGCGGCCAGGTTGGGAGTCAGGCGCGCGCATCAAAGCGAGTAACTATGACTTGAAGGGGAGCTTACCGAAGTGAGGTGCGCAACAGGAGGGGGTTGTTGAGTTTTTAGGGATAGTGTAGTGGTAAGAATGGCGATTCCGCCGCGATGCATCCCGGGATCGAATCGTGGAATCGTCGTTTTGTATGTTTTTTTTTTTTTTTTTTCGCTCCACGATCTTTCTCCCCTGACCTCCCGTGGCTTTCTCTTTTCTTTCTCCTCCTCTCCCGCGTTCGCCTTCCCTTCCGCGGGCTTTCTCTTTTTCCTCCTCTCCTCTCCCCTCCTCTCCACAGGGCATGGTAGGACAATGTGGTGAGGGCACCGGAATGTGGTGAGGGCACTGACTTGGGAGAAGGTTTGAGGTTGTGATGTATGTAGAGGGCAGGAATCGAAGGGGATGAAGTAAGTGCGCGGGAATGTGGGGCAGGCCTGGGCTGATCGGTGATGATATGCGGGTATGGTGGCGGATTGTTGTGCAGCAATGACAGGAGGACATGGGCATCAAGATTCCCAGTCATCAGAGGTAATGAGCACATTAGGCCTATTTTCTTTCCTAATAATGATTGGCGTGACACAATGGTTGTACTCACTGTATCAGGCCTATTCTCATCCTTATTGAATCCAAACAGCCAGAGGGACAAGATGCCCCTAAGTGTACAGAACCTGAAGGATTTGGTACTCAAGAGTTTACACAAGACGAGCAAAATCTACACATGGGGTAACTGTCCCCCCTTTGCAGAACGGTTGGGCGTCCAGGAGCAATCCCAAACTACCTAGACGACAAACAATTCACATGCAAAGGGCTGGTTTGCGGCTGGCCACTTTCAACTTCTCAGGGCTTACTAACCAAAGGAAACAACTCGAAGTGGGACAAGTCCTTCGGACTAATGATATTCATATCTGTGCTGGGCAAGAAACATGGGAAACTTCGGATAAACTGGTTGGAGATGTCAATGGTAATAAATGGGCAGGTAGGATGTGTACTCTCAAGGCATCCTCTGCCAAACGCGGTCAAAAAGGGGTTGGATTCTTTGTCCGTGATTTCTTGTTTGATAATTGTGAAATTATCAACAAGGGTTTGAGGTACGAACATAGTATCTGGCTAAAACTGAATCTGAAGGGCGGCATGAGTACGAAGGACCTCTTTGTGGGTTGTGTTTACATGCCCACAGAGGGGACCTTAGTGCTGACGCAAACAAAGCCTTCGAAGATGTAAAGCTGGACTGTGCTTCGTTCCTTGCCAAAGGTCAGGTAGTGCTATTGGGTGACTTCAATGCCCGGGTGGGCAAAGGGCTCCATCAGGACGATATCATTGGGCCTTTTGGTGAGGACGAGCCCTCTATAAAGAGTGCTGCAATTTGAAAACCAACAGAGAATTGTGGGCGAGGTACTATCAGCTCCGGAAAGATATCAATCAGCTTGTTAGGTCTCAGAAGAAATTATACTGGGATAAGTTATACAGTGAAATAAACTCAAACCACCATGGTGGTAATGACAAGAAATTATGGTTGGCCCTTCAATGTTTGTACAAGCCTAAAAACGGTCAGCAAGTACAAGCGATGAAGACTACTAAAGGTGCAGTGGTGACTTCATCGGTTGACATTGTCAAAACCTTTGAAAATCACTACAGTATCCTTGGCAGAACTTCTAGGTCTAACAGTGAGGGGTCTTCTGCTGAATGGAGGGACACAGTTGGAAAAATTGTTCCTATGATTCAAAACAGCCCTGATGAACTGGAGTATATTTCAATGGCTTATAACGCTCCCATTAGTTCTTCTGAGATTGTGGAAACAATTGAACATTTAAATGGATATAAAGCTGGTGGACCTGATGGTATTGTCAACGAGCTTATCAAGCACGGTGGCGATCCCATGATAGAGGCCCTAGTTCTCCTCTTTAACCTTATCTGGAAGACTGAAATGATCCCCTTTCGCTGGCGACAGGGGGTCATTGTCAGTCTATACAAGAAGGGTGACAGAGAAGAACCGGGGAACTACCGTGGCATCACACTCAGGAGTTGATTAGTTGCGCGAAGAGATACTTTGATCATTGGGGGCTAGAGGCTAATGTCAGCAAATGTGCAGTGGTAGCATTGAGGAGAGGGAGGAAGTGATCTTAAGTGGCAGTGGGGTAGCCAAGAGATCCCGGTCCTCCCTTCCTACACTTACCTGGGCGTTGAGTTTTCCTCCAATTGTAATTGGGATGCACATATCCGGAAAGTTGTTCGAACTGGCAAGGGCAAAGCTCTGGGGCTCACTAAATTTTTCCACTGCAGAGGGGTCATCTCTGAGGTTAAGAAAACCATGCTTTGTCGCGTTATTAGACCTGCCTTGGAGTACGGATCTGCTATATGGGTTGATAACTCCAACCAGGCTAAGTCTCTAGAATCCATTCAAGTGGGGGTGCTTAAGGAGTGTATGTCAGCATGCTCCAAAACAGCCAATGTGGCTGTTCGGGGTGAGTTTGGCATTCCATCCTTAAGCTCCCGACGAGATGAATTCAAGGTCAGATGGTGGGGTCAGCTGCAACATATGCCCAACACCAGATATCCTAAGTTGATTGACTCTATATCTTGGAAACAGGACCGCCCTGTCAAACAGGCTAAGTCCTGGCAGAAGAGAGTAGAAAAGATTCTCAAGGACCTGGACCTGGATCCGCAAGTCTTGACCCTGCTGGATAAATCTGCCTTAGAGGCTAGTGTCTGAGGCCATGTCTGTTGCCATGAGATTGTCTGATGAAAATGAAGTTAGGCAGAGAACTTCCCTGAACTTGTTTCCAGTCAGTGACATGGGGGTGGACATCTTGGATGACCTCAAGGGTCTACCCACTCTCGGCACTAGACTGAAATTGAAACTCAGGGCAGGAAGCCTACCTTTGAACAGCAAACAGAAGCAGAGAAGAAAGGGAGAGTGCAATTGTCCGTTGTGTGGGCAATCTGAAGACAGTATTCATTTTTTGATACGCTGTCCGGGTTCTCTCACCAAAGAGAGGCTCTCTTCAATTCTATCAAGGGAATTGTGCCTGTACCCCTGTTTACCAACTTTGAAAGTCTCGAGGCTGAGCCAAAAGCCCAGGCCCTCCTAAGGCCTAGTTTTTGGGCAAATCACACACAGCAGATTGATGCTTGTGTGAAGGGATTTCTAGAGGATATCTGGAAAACCCGGATTAATTCCTTATACGATGGTAAGTCTTACTACCAACGTCAGCCCTGTTCCTTTTGTTCCCACTGAAACTGGGCGCGGGGTCAATGGCCACAAGGCTACGGCAAACAACGTCTTATGAGTACAATCTCATCCTTATCATCCCTCGCCTTTTGGAAAATTCCAGCCATAATTGAAGGGCAATTGGTTGTTGTACTTAACTGCACGAATGTTCCCCTTTCTGTTGGAATGAGCCGCACGTCCTTTCCATGCTGACATACCCTTTCTTCTTCCTGCAGGATCCTTTGCCCAGCCCTGTTATTTCTATCATTTGTGCCATCCTCTTGGCGTTTCCACAGCCTCCCCTCATTGCCAGTGAAGTGTTTCTTTCTCTTCCCTTTGTCTTTAAAGACACTCCAACTGTTAGCTGCAGTACCCTTCGCTGATTTCTTATTGCCTTTGACCTCATGTATGTTTTCAATCATGTTTGAAGGGTGATCACTTGCTGCCATATGCATGACTGTGTCCTTGACTGCTTCTCTTGTCTCAGTATGATGTTTAATTGTTGTCATGTCAGGCTGTGCTCAGCTGCACCGTGGTGTCTTCAAATGGATCAATTTTTCAGACACGGTCTTGCCAACTGAATGATGCAGGTTCACTTGGGAGAGTGCACTCCCCCTTTCCTCTCTGCTTCTGTTTCATGTTCAAAGGTAGGCTTCCTTCCCTGAGTTTAAATTTCAGTCTAGTGCCGAGAGTGGGTGGACCCTTGAGGTCATCCAAGATGTCCTCCCCCATGTCACTGACTAGAAACAAGTTCAGGGAAGTTTTATGCCTAACTTCATTTTCATCAGACAATCTCATGGCAATAGACATGGCTTTGGACACTACAGCCTCTAAGTCTGATTTATCCAGCAGGGTCAAGACTTGTGGATCCAGGTCCAGGTCCTTGAGAATCTCTTCTACTCTGGCCTTGGGAAAACACCTTTGGATCTCAGTCCAGAAAGTGGTCAGAGGTACCAATATCAGTTCTGTCGATCAACACATTGGCACACTTGGGGAACAAATTTTTGTCCATTATGATATAGTCCACAATGGAACGTTCCCCAGTTTGGGATTTCTCACGAGTCCACTGCACTTGGTCACCTCTTGTCTTGTTAATCAAGGTCAAAAGCTGAAGCTCTTCCAGACAGTTAATTAACCGTCTGCCATTAGAATTCAGCTCGTCCTCACCAGAAGACCCAATGATATCGTCCTGATGGAGCCCTTTGCCCACTTGGGCATTGAAGTCACCCTACAATAGCACCACAGAGATGAAGAGAAGCTTTGGAATGAGACACTTTTCTGACCCCAGTCAATGGTGGGACAATGTGGGTGGATGGTCAACTGGAAACAGCATCGACAACAGCGCAATTGATAAAGCAAGGCACTGCTGATGAAAGGTACCTTCTTCAACACATTTCAGCCTGAGGGCACCTTCTGGTTTGACCTGTTTCAGCCTGTTTTTCCCTCTCATCAGACTCAGCCCTGAAGCATATGTATTGAATTCTGTAAGTTAGCTCGTTGGGTGGATCTGCGGTGCTCTGGAGTGACTTTGCAAGTTGCTGCCGAGGTGGTAGCATGACAGTACCTAAAAAAAGATAATAGATAGAACAAGGGATTGCTAATGAAGGTACCTTCTTCAACACATTTCAGCCTGTTTTTCCCTATTATCAGAGTCGTCCCTAGATTTCCAGATGGCGGATTCCAAGCTCCAGATTACCTATGATTCCATGTGGAATGATAGCTACAAGAAACCTGGATGGGTAGATGGTCAACTGGAAGCCACAGTAGTAGCTGCAGAGGCATGATGTACGCATTGTTAGTGTGGAGGGAGGGGTAGCTGTTGATGCAGGGAGAGGATCGTGGGTGCAAAATCATCCAAGAGGGCCAGATTTGGAGCAAGGAACAGCGCTGGCAGGAGTTCTATAAATTTGATCCACAGCGGTGGGACAATATTGTCAACAAGGTGAGCTTTCTTCATGCAACATCGTAGGGAGTTTGACATAACTTTGTATTTAAATATGTTAGTGTGGAGGGAGGGCTAGCCGCTGATGCAAGGATGGACTGTGGGTTCAGGATCACCCAAGAGGGCTACCAGCAGTGGAAGTAGCAGCATTTGGTCAATAGCAGCAGCAAAAATTAACAACATCAAACTCATCAATCAGGTACTTGCTTTTGTATACATTTCATCCTCTTATGAACGTAGTTCCTACTTGGACAGCCTATAGGGTTGTATAAAACAGGACTTTGGAACCTTCCAACCCGGGTGCTTTGTTATTGGTCTATCAAGGTCTGATTTGAAATATTTTCATTGCATTTTGCAGGTGAACTCATCATGGAAGAAGAGTTGGAAGTAAAAGTCATGCTTGTTGGAGGAGATGCATCACCAAACAGGCTTGGTTCTGTGTTCACTATGCAAGGTGTCACATACAAATGCATCCGAGCAGAAATTATAGGTGATGAGCTTGTCTCAGCAAAATTTCATTTCCTTTCCATGGGGGGTAGTGTCCTTTCAGCCAAGCAAGAAGAGAGGATGGTTCTGAAAGGGGATATTGTACACATTAAGATTTCAGACCAAAATGATGGGGACCAAAGATTGAAAAGACCTCTATCTTCCAGTGGTTCTACGATCTTGCATGAGGACAGACCAGGCGAGGACCCGGCACCAGTGTCTATCAAGATGAGGATGGACCCTGATACACCCTTTGCTGGCGATGGTGGAAATGAAGACCATGCACATGAGCATGCACTTCAGCAGAGATCTGGTAGATTGTGCAGCACGTTGGCTACATCCAACGATATTCAAAAATGGCAGAAAGAGATTAGAGCCGTTGAAAGGAAAATCTCTGCAGAAGGACGATGTGACAAGTTTGAGCTGATGACAAAGGATCAACAAGGACAAGCAATGTTCCACATATGGTGTATTGAGTGTGAGGATGTTTATGCACGGTCCGGGAAAAACAAACCATATGATGCATGTGCAAACTTTATGAGATCTCATTTGAGGAGTGAGGGGCATCGCATAGCCTATGAGAGGCGTCAGAGGAAGTCGCTCGGTTTTGTGAGGACAATCCTGGAAACAGATTTGAGATTGTGGAAGCCACAATTGGAGACTATTCGCAGTTGGGTTCCATAAGGATTAGGTGCCCACTGGATTCGAAGTGGCTACTCTTGTTTCCAAGGACAGGTTCTTTGCAATCTTCTTTGACAGAGCATGTGAAAGGAAAAACTCATGTCGATGCAGAGATTTGCCAGAAGGTTGGAAGTAGTGAAGGACCTTGCAAAAAGAGAGGAAGGCCTCCAAAGCCTATGATTGCCAAAGATGTAAAGCAATGGGATCTAAGCTCTTTCTTGGTCAGTCAACCTGTGTTGCCGTCCCCACCACTTGACAATCCAATTGTGGCATCAACAATGGGAGCATCCTCGTCACAAACTCCATACGCTTGTGTTGACGCTGCCCAACGGGGAGATCTGATCGAGGATTGACAATTACAGCAAAGGTCCCAATGCAACAAAGGAAGAGACAGTTTGTGTTGGGGCCTATGGGATGAATGGTGGGAGTACAACCAGCAGAGAATAAGTCTGAAACCATTCCTTCAAGATAGCAAGGGAGGAAAGAAGTGGTATGTCGAGCCGTTGACAAATGCAACCATCACTCTAAACAATCAAGAGCATAAGGTTGTTGGTACGTTTCGGCACGCGGATTGTTTTAGAGTGTCATTGGATGGGGAGCCATTTCCAAACTTGAGATGTTCAGCATGTTCTTCCATTCCCTTGGAAAATGACTTCAGAATGAGGGTATATAGAGAAAGAGGTGCCATGGAATGTAGAGGGGAGAGAGATACTGGCAAGGGAAGAAGGTTGTCATATCTTGGAAATGCGGAGATTGTCAAACAAGTTTACAAAAACAGACAGGAGTTGAGGCAGTTGAGGTTCAAATTGTGGGAGGCCAGGACCAAAGTGGCATCATTGTCTGTGCGATGTAGGAGTTTGAAGGAGTCTGGGATTGAGGCAATTGAAAGAGGAGATGTTCTCAAATTTTGTCGTGATATTGTTGATGCACATAGGAGGCGGGATTTTGAAGGAAAAGAAAGTTTGTGGGATTTTCTTGTTGATATGGGCAAGAATATTGACAGGTCTCCACAAGGGAAGAGGTATGGTACTCGCACAAAAACAATGTTTGAGACTGTGCAGCTTTGGGGGGGTCCGAGATTGCATCATTTTTTGGCTTCAAATGTGGGGGGTCCTTCTATTGATACTACAAGACGGTCTTTGAGGAAAGGTTTGAAGTATAGAGCGGGAGAAACGGATGATATATTTCAGCATGTGGCTGGAATTTACAGAGATGTGATGGAAGATGCAAATATTCCATTGGGAAGCATCCCAGTGATGGTGGCCGAAGATGAAACTGTTGTGAAGCGATTGGTACGTTGGATTGCTAGGGATGACACCCTTCTCGGGTTTTGTGGGCTTCAAGACAACCATGTATGTATTTCAAATTTTGTGGTGCAAGTGGGAGAAGAGGAATCAGGGTACCAACATATTGTGGAGGCATTCAAAACAATGTGGTTGCCCATTATGCTAGAGTGTTGATAGCAAATCCTCTACATGTACAGTTACCTCGATTGGTATTGGTAATCCAGCTCACTTGCAATAGATTTGACAACAATTTTGTGAGATCACAATGGGAAGTAGTGAGACAGTTGTGGGACAAATATGTGAGGGACGTGGTTGGGCCTATAATTGGGCATGCTTCAGACGGAGATAGTAGGAGGAGAAAAGTGATGTTAGAAGATTATGCCAATGGGGCTGGAAATAGATTTTGCATCCCTTGGGAAGGATGGTTGTTTACAGGTCGAGTGTGCAACGGGGGAGATATATACGGACTCCATGATCAGGACTTCATCCACAATGGGGAAAAATTGGTAAATCCCTTGGACAGTGCATCACGGACTTTGGTGTTGGGTGATGAGGTTGCTACATTGAATCACGTGTTATTGGTCTACCATTCATTTTCAGTGGACAAGCATGGACTTCGGGAATGTGATATCAAAAGAGAAGATCGACAGAATTGGGCAGCAGCTCAACGATTGGCATCTCGGAAGGTGCAAGATTGTTTGAGGGAGTTACAATCAACTGTGAATCATCGAAGAGAGAGGACCAAAGGTACTGAAATTTACCTATACATCATTTCATGCTACATCGACATTTTTTTGTCTCCTCACATGTCATTGTGTGAGAGGGTACAATCTGCTGCGAAGGTATCATTTTTTTTTTCAGATTGTGGAAGTTGTGGCTATTCTAGCACGAGGTGTATAATCTAAAATCCTTCTTCATTAGCAGGGAAGCATACTTGGATTTACAAATTTCATGCCACTACGTGGTTCTACTTATCAAATTGTTCAAGGATAAGTTTAATCATGTGCAAGTTCCTTTGAGCCTTGTTGGTTCAGATGTGTGTGAAATATTCTTCAGCAAAGTGGGAGGTATGTCACGGAATGAGAGGACATATGACGGGTGTGATTTGATTGAGAGTGCGGGAGCATTAACACGCATATCCGAGTTCGAGGCGAATCCAAAAGGACCCAAGTTCTCAAGAGCTCACAAGAAACAAGAACACATATGGTCTTCTTTGGAGAAGAAGCCAGGTATCCCCCTTGCTGATTTGTCCGACTTTTCTACTGTCCAATCGGATGATTGCATTGTAGAGGCTTTGAAAACTGGATTTCTATGCCATAAACTTGGGATGAAACCAAACAAAGCAACAAACTTGGATTGGTGGAATGAGCCATGGACAATTGAGAGACAAATGGAGGTCGAGCTATTCAAAAGCATGGAAGAGGAGGGTGATGATGTCAATGCCATAGATTCTATTTGTCCTCTTAAAATGAGGTCGTGGAAGATGAATTGGTGTGCGGGCCTTCGAATTCAATGGAGGATGTTTTGAGCCAACCTTTGGATGATCATGCGGAAGAGGTTCAAAGTGAATTGAGACATACTCTGGATGCTGTCATTGATGAGTTTGAACAAGAGAAAGATGGATCGAAGACAGTGGTTCCATTTGTCAAAGTAGACGGGAAGACCATATTCAAAAGCACTTTGGTTAGCCAACTCAATGGCAACCCTCCTCTATCCAAGGATAGATTGACACGAGTAAGAAGTGCATCGATGTTGTTTTGCCGAGAAAACAAACCAACTACCAGCAACAAAGCCACGAGCTTGGGATTGGGTTTGGATTGTGCTGGGAGACTGCGATCCAAACTACAAACAGGAAAGGTAGACCAGGGAAAACCTGCAGAGGAGCAACCAAAGGCACTTGGTATTTGGGCAGGGTTCAAAGAATGCGGAAGAAAATCAATAAGCGGTTTGTAGAATGTAGAGATTCTGTTGATTTATTGGAGCGTCCTTCTCATATGGAGATTGGGTTAGCATGGTACCAAAAAATTCGAGGAGGGGTCTATACGTACGATTTGACGGATAACATGATGGTTAATTTGGATTCCATTATCGCGTTAGCATGTTTAAAGTACAATGTCAAGTCAAACACATATGTTCTTGATGCAAATGACCGAAAAGTCTTTGACAACTTTATCAAAGACAAATATTTTTTTAAATTAATTTGTTAGATTTTATTATGTTTTAAATGAATAAATTCGATATAATATAAAAACATACATATACATATTGGAGGGTTATTTTTAATGATGAAAAATGAGAATATACATACAGAAGGGGGTACTTTTCGAAAATTGTAAATTTTTGTATATTTACAGGAGGGGATTTTATAATCTTCAAAAAGTATGTACAGAGTGGGTATAAATTATCCAAGGACCCGTATACAGGGGTTTTTTTTATTAGGCGACGAACGCACGTGATACGCACAGTTTATAAAGAGTGCACCCCCCGGGGGTAAGACCAGCTGAGGTGTTCAGGCTGGCAGCTACACTCTGTGAGAGTGGGGATGTTACCTCATTTTCTGCGGAGATAGTGGGAGGTGTAGTGCCGGAGGGATCTTCGAATTTGAGGGTCAAGACTGCCACGGCAGCGCCATGACAAGCTGTAGCTGCCAGGTTGATGGAGCTGCCAGCTAGGCCAGCCATTGAGCGCGCCATGGTGACACCTGGAGTTGTCATGTTAGACAACCAGAATGACATTTTATATTTGAGTGGACCGGCAGGCAAGAGGTACCGGCCACTGCGGGTCTTGTTGGACTCGGGAGCTCAGCCATTGATGCTGGGCAGAGCTGCTATTGAAGGCTTGGGCCTCACGGAGGCGGATATGGAGCCTTGTCCTTTCCAGATACAGACGTCTCTGGGAGGATCGGAGCAGGCTCGGGGCATGACACGGCGTGAGTTGGCTATCAGACTACGGCCGGATCACCCTACAGATGGCTCAGTGATGCGAGCCAAGGCCATTGTGACAGACGCGGTCTCGTACGATGTCCTGGTTGGTGGGGCACTCTTGTACCCCATGGGCTTCATCCTGGATTTTTGGGAGGATTCAGCTTCCTATAGGCCTGGATGGCAGTCAGGGGAGGGCCAGCATGTGCAGCTCCCTGTGACATTCATAGGAGGAGTTGTGGTTGCCCAGCAAGGCAAGATGCCGATACTAGCAGCATTCACAGCTGCAGTGAGTTGGCCTGGAGAGTTGCTTGAGGGCAACGCTCATTTAGAGGATGTGTCACCTCCAGGAGAGCAGGATGACATGTATGGTATGGCGGAGTTGCCTGCCATGGTTGCTCAGACTCCATTGTGGGGCACGAACAAGGATTTGCAGCGGGTTGCTGATCGACGGGTGCAACAAACCTGGGTGGAGGCTTTTGTACCATCAGGAGAGGAGGAGAGTGCGGGGATTGCACCAGGACCACCTCAGTTGTCTCTATTGGACACCACACCTATTGTGTGGCAGTATCCGGATGAAGACATTTGTCTTCTGGACTTGTTTGGCGGGATCAGCACCGGATTGGCTGCTGTGTTACAGGCAGGTGTACGAGTTCGGCGTTACCTGTATGTGGAGATGGATGAGACTGCACGACGCATTTCACTTCGCCATGTTGCTTAGTTGGTGCAGCAGTACCCTGAGTTGTTGCCGGTGTCTGCAGTTCGTGGATATCAGCAGGCCTTACCAGCAGACATTTCATTGCTGGGGCGCAGGATTTGGAGCGGGTTGGCTCCATTGATCTGATAGTGGCAGGTTGGCCCTGCCAAGGGCATTCATCAGCCGGATATGGCAATGGATTGCGAGACTCGAGGTCGGGTCTGTTTTGGGAGATGGTGCGGGTTTTGCGCCATTTGCAGCTTCATCAAGCTGTATCTCCAACATACATCTCAGAGAATGTGCCACTGATGGGCGATTCTCGGGCCAGGGTGATGGCCAGTGTGCATCAAGTCCGGTCGTGGCTTGGGTCAGCAGTGTTGCTGGATGCAGCTACAGTGGGGTCACGGGCTCATCGTCCACGGCTATGGTGGACTAACTTGATGCCACCCACACTGCTCAAGCGTGCATTTGATGGGGTGCAGCGGCCAGCACACGTCACAGTGGATAGCATTTTGGACACAAGGAGGCAGTCTCAACGTGTGAGACACAATGACCGTTCGCCTTTGGCAGTGGTCAACAGGGTGGGTCAACCACGAGCAGCATTACCTACACTGCTCAGCTTCCCAGGATCGCATGCTTTTTGGGATAATGGACCTGGCCTCTTGTGGGATGCTCAGTTGCAGCAGTTAGTGGAGCCTAATGCTGACGAGCGTGAACGGGCAATGGGTTTTACCACTGGTACCACGGCGGTGTCATCTCTTTCTGAGGCATCACATTGTCAGGTGTTGGGGCAAACAATTGATCTCAATTGCTTAACTTGGATTATCAGCTTGGCTATGGCTGAGCAACGCAGAGTGCGGAGTACACTTCCCTCGATGGTCTCTTTGCCTACCGAGACGGTACAGGCAATGAGTGGGGGCGAGCATGTGAGAACCACGGGGTGTAGGTATCCATGGCACACGTGGGAGGTGCTCGAGGTTCAGAGGGAGTTGGCAGCCAAGGTGGCGGTGATGGATGAGGTTGGGGATTTTTCTCGGGTTGAGGAAGTCCTCGAGGATGAGATGATGGGGCAGGATGAGGCTTTGTCATTGACTGAGCAGGTAGGGAGTACTGCTCAAGAGGTTGCAACATAGCAACCACTGGACGCGTCCTCTACCTCTAAGCCCACTGGACTTAAGGTTGCACTTACGGAGGACAATTGGGAGCCTGACATTGGACCCATTGTCACCGGAGGAGAGAGACGATGTATACGGCGGTTCCTGAGGGCTTACAGGAATTGCTTTGCCTTCAGTTTGAAGGACTTGGGAGCACTGAAGGGTCAAGAGATTCGTATTGAGTTGGCCACTGACATGCCAATCTTTCGGAGACCCTATAGATATAGTGACATGGAGAGGTCTTTGATTCAGATGAGGACTCAAGATCTCTAGGAGGCTGGTTTGGTGGAGCTCTCTGGTGGAGAGTATGCTTCAACCACAATGATGCTAGCCAAGAAGGATGTGTATGGCAATTGGACGGAGAGACGTATGTGCGGTGCTTACCGACTTGTAAATCGTCAGACCAAGTCCGATAAGTATGCCATGCCAACACCAGAGGAGATCTTTGATGCCATCGGGCATGCTAAGGTCTTTAGCACTTTGGATTTACGATCCGGATATCACCAGTTGCCGATCAAGGAGGCGGACAAGCAGAAGACGAAATTCTGGGGGATCAATGAGCACGGCAAGGATTGCCTATATCAGTGGCGGTTCTTACCATTTGGACTTAAGAATGCTCCTGCAGAGTTTCAGAGAGTCATGGATAGGATTCTAGAAGGGATGGACTTTGCTCGGTGCTATATAGATGACATCATCATCTTTAGTGCTATAGTGGAGGAGCATGAGAGACACCTTCAGGTGGTATTAGAGCGCTTGAGAACGCACGGATTGAAGTTGCATCCGGGGTGCAAGTTTTTCCACAACAAGATTGAGTATCTGGGTCACATGATATATCCTGGAGGATTGGGGGTACAACAGACTAAGATAGAGGCCATTGCACAAATTCCACGCCCCACGGATGTGAGCCGAGTTCGAGCTTTCATGGGGTTGGCAAACTATTATAGACGGTTTGTCAAGGGTTTTAGTGCCATTGCAAAGGCTCTAACCAAGTTGACCAAGGTGGACTAGGAGTGACAATGGGAAGATGAACAGGAACGAGCTTTCCAAGAGCTCAAGGCGAGGTTGACCTCGGCGCCTATCCTGAGACGACCTATCAGGGGGCGTCCCTTTCAGCTGCATACGGATTGGAGCATGCTGGGGCTTGGGACAGTGCTCACATAGGTGGATGATGAGGGAACAAAGTTCGTAGTGGCTTATGCTAGCCGCTCGAACAACGCTGCAGAGGCTAAGTACAGCTCATATGAAAGAGAGTGCTTAGCTGCAGTGTGGGCCGTGGCACATTTCAGGTGCTATCTATAAGGCAATCTCTTCACCCTTGTCACGGATCACCAGCCACTCAAGTGGTTGATGGAGTCAGACAAGCTTACGGGGAAGCTTGCACGGTGGGCACTCATACTTCAGGAGTATGACTTTCAGGTTGTGGGGATCGACCAGGTTTGGTCAATCGGGATGTGGATGGATTGAGTCGCAATCCATGCACGAGCCAGCAGGATGACACTGGAGCTCGGTGGCACGGTGAGACGGACAAGGAGATGGTGTCGGGATGACATGCATATGTCTTTTTGTGTATCTTGGCATCGGGAGGTCGGTTGGACCTACAACAGGGATGACTGTAGACGGACTGTCTGAGGACCCTGAGGCTAGTGATGAGCCAGGTGGTACCAGAGATATACATGAGGATTCGTCTGTGTTGGACTACCTCCGTACTGGAGACATGGCAGCCACTGTGACTGCCAATGAGAGGGATCGGATCCTGCAACGAGCAAAGAGGTTCAAGTGGGAGGGGATACACCTGCTCTGAGTATGGGAGGATGGTCGGGTGAGGATTGTGCCTCATCCCACACAGCGTGCACGGTTAGTGCGGCATGCCCATGAGAAGTTGGGGCATTTTGGAGTGCGACGCATTCACAGTTTACTGCAGGGGCAGTATTGGTGGCGTGGTATGCATATAGAGGTGCAACAGTTCGTGGCTAGGTGCATGGTGTGTGACAGGGTGCGTGCTTCATTCAACGCCCCTACACCACAGTTGCATCCTTTACCAATCATGGGATTGGGCTACAGGTGGAGTCTTGACTTCGCAGGACCGTTACCACTGACTATGCGCCACCACAGATAGGTGTTGGTGATGGTGGAGCACTTCTCCAAGTGGATTGAGTTGGTTCCGTTGCCTGACAAGACTAGTAAGGGGGCTGCGTATACATTCTTGGATCGTGTGCTTAGCCGATTCGGTGCTCCAGCTGAGGTACTCACGGACCAAGGGAGAGAGTTCTTGGGGGAGTTTCAGGCTTTGTGTGATAAAGCCTTGATAGATCACCGCACCACTTCTCGGGATCATCCTGAGGCCGATGGCTTGGCAGAGAGAGTTGTTCAGATGGTGAAGAGGGGTTTACGCAAGTATGGCTTGGCAGAAGGGACACCTAAGAGATTGGGATCTTCAGGTACCTTGGTTAGCCATGGGCTACCGGTTCAGCAAACAAGCATCACTTGCCTCATTCTCACCATATTTTCTTCTCTTTGGCCGAGAGCCGGATTTGCCTACAGCCATTTGTAGGGACACTGCTCAAGTCCTTAACCTTGACGATCCAGACGAGTGGGTACGTGCATGTGATCAGCGTGCAGAGTTGTTCAAGAAAGTCATGCCCATGGCTTTTGAGAACCTTGCCATTGCACAGCACCGTGATACGTTGAGGTATGCCACTATACGTGGTGGAGGATATCGTCCTGGGGTTCGGAAGTTTAGCCCTAGTGACTATGTTTATTTGCAGCAGACTGCTCCTACGACCCTGGATGTGACTGCAGGGCGTGTTATTCTGAGGGTTCGAGAGGTGTTGCCCTCAGGAGTCCTGATCTTGGAGGGTCGGGATGACATGACTTGGAAGGATCATGTGCGTAATTGTGCGCCATGTCACCTTCCCAATGTTGATGGCAGAGTTGACCCAAACTTGGCAGTGGTACCTGCAGGTTTGAGGTGCATGCTCTGTGGGTCTGCCAAAGGGGTAGCCACCATGCTGGTGTGTGATCGATGCTCAAGGGGTTGGCATATGGGATGCTTGACACCACCTCTTGAGAAGGTTTTCTGACGGAGATTGGTTGTGTCCACACTGCTTGGGATAGTGGCAGTGGACATGACTGGAGGCAGCTAACAAGACATGGGAGGCCAATCTCATAGGAGTCAATACACGAGATCCCAGGCTCAAATTCACAGGTTGCAAGATGGCGACTAACGATGGGGCAACTCTTGCACTCGGCCTCTTGATCTATCGAGTTTGAGTGTAGTAGGGATAGTGGTGGAGGACTTAGTGAGGCTATGGTCACTATCACATCTTGTGGCTACCTGGACTTAGAGGGACCTAAGCACCAGCTAGGGGGACGATTGTGTGGACTAGTGACTGCCATAGTGGGCAGCATAGTGGCAACCTAGTGACTGACTAGTTGTAGCCTAGTGGTTGGACTAGTGGCTGGACTAGTGGTGGACTAGTGATATACTAGTGTGTGGTGTGCACATGTGTTGTGTGGTTTTGGACAACGATGTAGTTGTGTAGCGATATGTATGCGCACGACAGCTGTCAAGTTATTTTACCACTAGTATGAAACTAGCTAGGAAATAGCTAGCTTTTACATATTGACATTTGGGACTGGCCCAAGTGTCAATCCAGGGGTCAAGACAGATTTAGGCCCTGGAGTGGTTATCTTTACGACAAGCGCGGGAGGCTCATCTTTCTCGAGTTGAGCCTCACCGCGCCTAGCTATGGCGCCGTAGTGTGGATTCTCCATGGCGTGGGGTGCACTTGGCTTGACTTGTATTTGAGTGATGAGGTTATATATGCATGAGTTTATGCTTCAGCTTTGTGAGCTCGCATGAGCTTGTGCTTGTATTCTTCTTATTTATCATTGTGTGGACTAGTGACTGCCATAGTGGGCAGCATAGTGGCAGCCTAGTGACTGACTAGTTGTAGCCTAGTGGTTGGACTAGTGGCTGGACTAGTGGTGGACTAGTGGTATACTAGTGTGTGGTGTGCACATGTGTTGTGTGGTTTTGGACAGCGATGTAGTTGTGTAGCGATATGTATGCGCACGACAGGGGAATCAACAGTACACAACGCCATAGCTAAGCTGCCGGACGTGGTGAGGCTCAACTCGAGAGAGATGAGCCTCACCGCGTCTGACGCGAGGATAACTCCCGCCAGGGCCCATTATTAACTTTGGACCCTGGATTGACACTTGGGCAAACTCAAGTGTCAATACAACAACTAGTTATTTCCTAGCTAGTTTCACACTAGCTACCTTAAACTAGATACTTTCATACTAACTAATAAATTAACTAGTTTCACCTTAACTAGTGAACTAGTTAGTTTAACTAACATCAAAATCCACTTGACAAGGGCAAAGATGGACACAATTGACCAGAACGCTCTACTTCTGCCTCCCGTAGCCCACTTAACAGAGACTTAACAGTGGATGACCCGAATTGAAGGAAGTCACTCTCCAATTTCTGTGCAAGAGGTAAGAGTAGCGGCTTCACTATAGAGGTGGGACAGACGAGAGCAGATGCCTGCGCCGTGAGCGCCATATGATCATCTGCCATATGATGACTTGGATCATCTTTCAGCATAATTTGCTTGCACATCCCCAAAACCCTCCATTCCACACACCTGCCGGGCATATGTTGCAAGTGCGCGGACATACATAGCTCGGAAATTGGCGCCGCCGTGCCTCGCCATGTCACCCACGAACCCGGTGTAGGTGTAGTCGATGGGCCCATCTACAGGTAGCTATAGCCATGTAGTATAGCCATCTCATCCACAAATGTAGGGTGCAGTGGGGTGTGGGCCCATATGCAGGTAGGCATAGCCATATGCTATAGCCAGTTTTACTAGTTCACTAATTGACTTTATAGATAGTTCTAGTCTCTAGATAGTTCTGCAAATAAATAGCCAATTGGTATAGCCAGCTTCACTAGTTCACTAGTTGACTTTTTCTAAGTATGGCAGGTAGGATGAAAATGGCTGCAAGAGGGAAGGCCAAAGTGGCAGAGGGTGGAGAGATGTTCATAGAGGCAAGTGTTTCACTGGGCGTGGGTGGAGCATATATCGACGTCACATGCTTACAGAAAATGGAGGAGTTTATTGTTACCTGGTGCATTTCTGGCTTGTGTGCACTTGAAAGAGGTGACACTTTGTTCCATTTGCATTTGCAAATGGTTTATAGGTTGTATGTATCGAGTGTTAACAAACTTATCAAAAAGTGTCTTGGGTGGACCCTGAAGCTTGCACCATCTGGACATCTTGTCCACTATAAAGCTCTTCGTGGTAAAGGGTTTCATACTTTTACAGGCATGGTTGGGTATTGTCTCAAAAATGCCGATAAACTAGGTTTCACATTTGTACACAGAAATGTAAGTGCAGACCAAATGCAGGAAGGTGTGGATCTGTATATCAAATATGGTACGTTGTCCACGAAGAACCGTTTATGCCTCACACACCATAATGTGTTGGAGCGCGCACAAATGTGGAGCAAATACAAAATGCGCAGGCAACTCGTTTTTAATTTGCCTTCTGTATTACTGAGCATGCTAAAGTCCGGTCAGTTTTACCCTACAGCTGCATGGGTGGTACCCTACAAAAATAGTGGGATGGATTTTCACAGAGCTGGTTCTATCTGGAAGACAATGGTGCAACCGCAGGAATTGGAAATGGTGGACATCGCTCGAATTTTTTATGAGTGTTCGACTGGTTCTTCACGACTTCGGGACCTCTTTTGTGCACAAGTTACTTCCGAAGCTGACAATTTTGCTGCTTTACCTGTCTAATCTCAGTTTGTGGATTCACAAAGGACCAAACTTATGCCAATGGATCAACTCGTACCTACCTTTTATTCCACTTGCTCATAGATTTACTGACAATCACCATGCATTTTAGTGACTAGTGGGTTCCTGTATAACAAGTTTTGGCATTTCCATCTATCTATAGCATGTTCTCTGTATAGCCAGGTTCACTCTGAGTTCTCATTTCTTGAACTCTTTTCAAACTTTTTCATAAAGTTTCATGCTGGACCATCCAACAATTAAAATTAGTAGTAGTTTATGGTGATACGTAGTGAAAACTATGCGTTATGATTTACCTAGGCTGACAATGAAACCACAAATTAGGGTTTGCATTGTGCGAGAGTAGAAAGCATAGAAGAGTTGAATTTGTTGGCTCTGTCCCCAAGGATAGAGGCGTTGCGGAGACTTCTTGCCTAGGCGGAGCTAGGCAGAGTACGGAATACTAGGCTTAGAGCCGGGTTTCAGCTACAAGCGCCCCCCCATGAATAGCCCCCAGGATTAAGGAGGCGCTATTGGACGAAATAGGATATTCCTTAAGGGGTGCCCCCACGGATCCGCCCCTTGCAAAAAAAGCTGTCCCTTCATAAGGGGCGGACGGATTTGGGGGCGCCCCTAACTGACAGCTTTGTCTTTTCCTGCAGCCTTACAGAAAATTATTCTTTCCATCCAAATTTAAGTTAGATTTTAAGAGAGGGAATGATTTTTGACATTTCATCCAAAACCTATATTAATGGGCCATTTACTATGTCATGGGCCCACAACAATTGGTGCCAAAGACTTCTAGAGGGGCGAATGGAAACCCACCCCCTCTCATTTTTAAGGGACGATTCCTTCCCGGGGCCTTGGGGGGCACTTGGGAGTGCCCATGGAACCGGCCCTTATACATTCAGCCTATGGAGGGTTGATGGACCCGCAAGGTTGGAGAACTAGGCCTATCCATAAGCCTAGTCTATGGAGGGTTGATGGACCCGCAAGGGATAGAGGCATTGTGGTTGCCTAGGGGGAGAACTAGGCTTATCCATAAGCCTAGTCTATGGAGGGTTGATGGGCAGATTCATGAAGCCCCGGAAAAAGTATAAAAGAACAACCCCAAAATCACCGAAGGACAGAGCCTGATGTGGAGGAGCCCGCTTGTTCTGACGGCGGGGTTTGGGGGTTAGGGCTTTGACTCTGTCGGCGTGTTGTTTCTCTCGTTGTTGTGGCGGGGTGCTCATGGCGGTCTCTCAGGAGATCACGGGCCATGACGAGTGTTTGAAGAAGCCCAAGGAGCTGATCGAGAACTTCAATTTGCCTGGTGCGTCTGTTTATCTCTTCCCGCGTGGGTCTGAATATATTTCATCCTCTTTTCGTGTTGTGACTATGAAGTCCAAGATTTTTATTCCCTTGGAAGAAGAAACCCTTTGCAAGTGTGAGCGAGTATCCGGTTCCAGAACAGTCCTAGCTATGATCCGGTGGTGAAATTATCGGAGAGAGAGATTATTTGTTAGACTGAATGTCAGAGTCTCGATGGCTGTTGTTGTTGGTCAGACACTCGAAGAGAGAGGGACTTGGAAACCTGGGAGGGTCGAATGATGGGGGCTGGAACCTACTGCAATTTGATGTATAAGCATGGAAGTTTGTCGGGGACCAGCGCAGTTTGCGAGGAGTGTAAGGAGAATGAATCCAAGTACAAGTGCCCAAGGTGTGGCATACGAACTTGTGGGCTTACGTGTGTCAAGTCTCACAAGGAGCGCACCGGCTGTTGTGGCAAGCGCGATCGCACCGCCTTCGTCTCCATCTCTGAATTTGATGACAATTGGCTCATTTCAGGTGTGGATCGATCTCAAAGATTCTTTCCTTAGTTCTTCTTGATGTTGGGGTGTGTCGGGGGTGAAACCGGAACAAGCTTGGGGAGGGTCAGTATCTTTATTGGTACCTTGACAAGGAAATCGGCAACGAGTACATGTCTCTCCCGACCCCCCTTCTGGCCCAAATCGATGCACAAACTTTTGCTACTGCAAGCTAGTCAAGCCAATATGACTTCTTCCGCTCACCCCCTGTTCTCTGAGCTAGCCTATATTTTGATTCTCATGCAGACTACAACTTATTGGAAGAGACTCAAAGACAAGCAGAGGCAGCAAGACGCCAGAGGGCTCCATTTGGAGCGGGTAAGTATACAATGCACCCTGCAATGAAGGCACTCCAACATCAGGCCAAAATACGAGACATTAAGCTTCTCTTTCTCGCACAAGGCATGTCCAAGAGGAAAGGCAATACCAGCTATTTCGACAGAAAGTGAGTACTTCTTTTAGGTTAGCTATTTCAAATTCCATTTGCCTTTGCCAAACTTTTGCTTGCAGATACTCTTAGGGTAATCCTTTATGCAATTAAGGACTTCTCGAACCTGAGGCCATTAGTCTGTTGTGTTTTCCCTATGAGGTAAGCTTAGTGAGGTTATTGCTGCTTGACTGCAGATGTGGGTGGAGGATCCTGAGGGGCCTGAAAGCTATTGGCATGAGCCTTTAATGGCATCATTTTGACATCCACTCCTTGTCATGGCAGACGCAAGTGCATATTTTGGAGAATCGAGTGGGTGTTTGAGGGGACTGGTGTGCACCTAACTGATGCACGGTAACCTCTCTTTTCTCCAGTGCACATATCTCACTTCAATGCTTGGGCCTGACAGACAACAAGGGAGACATTACATAGGTGACACAATGAAAGAATACTTGGCAACTGAGCTTATTATGAGTTTGACTTGCAGAGTGGATGAGAACTTGAGCTTACAAACTGTGTTGGAAGAGCACCTCACTGAGCAGCCCAGGAATGCTGTCACACTACATCAACTCCGCAATTTCACCAGGGAGCCTATCTCCTCATTAAAACTTTTCTTCAAAAAGGAGCCGTGCAAGGTGTGTGTCCCTTCCCTTTCTCTCCTTTCCAGCAGTCTTCCTACATATTTTTGCTCATTGTATAAAGACAATTTCCACTTTCGGAAATTTTTGACTTGACCATATCACGTTTTCGTAGAATTTATGTCAAGGGCCTCAGCTACGGTTGTCTGATGTGGGGTTGCATCTTTCACAACTCTGCAGCCTTGTGTAACCTTAACAATTGGGTATCTGATTAGTTCCATTCTACAACACAGACGAGTCATGCTTTATCTTACTAGAACCTTTCCTCTTTACAATGCAGGCGAATGAAATGGTATTTTTCGAGTTGAACATTAAAGAGACGCTTGGACACCAGCTGTCTCACAAATGTGTGATTGAGTATGCTGTGATCCACATTGTTCTACCTCAAGATGCTGAAAAGTTCCCTATCACTAACGAGCCCAAGCCAACAAATCTCAACAGCTTGGAAGTTAATCTGTCTGCCCCAGGTGAGGATTCTGGAGTTCCAGAAGAACCAGAAGGAGTTCCTTTCCGCGAAGAAGAGATAGAAGAAGGGGAGTTTGTGCCAGGAATGAGCTGCATTATATAATTTCTGTCTGGTAAAGTAGAGAACCATTGGCAAAGCTAGGGTTCTTATTGGTGATTTTGGAGAAATCCCTCCCAACTTGTTGTATAATATGGTTTCCAGTTTGCATCAGTTTCTTTTGTGCCTTACATTCATCATGGCAAGCATGTGGATACAACAAGGGTAGAGGAGGGAGGCACCTTCAAGGTCAATGACTCATAGAAGAATCTTCTCTACATCTTAGTCAGTTTTCATGAACCTACTACTCACCAGTGCTTGCAATGGAACAACTTGTCATTGCACACAAATAGTTGGAACATAAATGTTGATCCATGGCTGGTCACAGATGGAAACTAACTGTATTGGATGCTCTAACATGGAGGTGATGGTGAGATAGTAAGAAAGTTAGGATTATATCTATTTGAAAAAATAAGAAACAGAAACTTTAGCTTGGCCCATGACCAAAGTTTACATCATCATCTCTGAACACTTCCAAAATAGAGACATCTCATCTCACAAACAAGGATGGAAAGTTTACTGTGAAGTGCAGCCATTCACCTGCATGGTTTGACCTCCCACCAAGCCAACTACATCCTCTTTGCCACACACAACTAAGCTTGACAAGGACTAGGGACCAAGCACATCACCCCATGATCAGCTTTATTGACTTCCTTCCAAATCGAATGTTCTTTCTGGTCCCTTTGCCACCAGGCTTCCTGAATCCCACCTTAGTCTGTATGGAGTTAGGTAGCTATTTCCAGATCACTGTTTACCGCAGTTGTCTTGGTATGGGTTGTTGTTAACAGGGCACGGCCATTTAGACTGGATCAGCCAAGAGTTTCTCCATCTGCTTGATCCTCGTTGAGATCGAGAGATCAATGTGCTTGTCCTGCATATCCACCACCAGGCCTCCAATGATGCTTCTATCCACCTGCCAACCATGCCACACCGTAGACAGTGTTTGAATCAAAAAACATGAAATTGCTAAGAGATAAGCAACCACTTTAACCAACCACAGATGAATAAGTCTCTGCACTCAGCTGTCAAACCACTTTCTGGCAAAGTACCGTAGAAACAATTGCAGCTCAAAACTTTTAACTGAGGCAAGCTATGACTTTGCCCTTCTGAGATACCGCAGCAGTGACCCCTTGCAGTCCAAGGCACCCATCATAAATGTAGTACCCCAGTGAGCAGCTTAAGAAGCAATCACACGTCACAATAAACCATGTCAGGCAAGCAGTAGAGGAGAGGAGCAAGATAAGACAGGTGAGAAAAGGGAAGCCACAGCGGTAGCCGGTAGCCAGTAACCCAGTCACACAAAAGGATATGAAGGGATTTCAGGATATGGACTGCATTGGAATTGGAGGGTTTCCTCTTTGGCAAGCTGTACCTTTTGCGCAACCTTCAGGGTCTGCCCTTCCTTCAGATGACCCTTCAATGCATTTTTTATGTCTTCCAGTTCTCCGGGTGAGAGTTCCTGTGAAACAGAAGGCACATATCAATGGAAAACCAGGGACATGAAGCTTGTGGAAACAAGCAATATGGTCAATCCACTACTGTCTTCCTAATGATCATGAGACCTCTGTGAAACACAAGGCACATATCAATGGAAATCCAGGGAGATGAAGCCAGTAGAAACAAAAGGGAATGCAATATGGTCAATCCACTACTGTCTTCCTAATGATCATGAGACAGAGCTTACAAGAGCAGCAGTAATGACAGCTCTGACCTCCCCTCGGTGTGCCAACAGGAGCTCAGTAAATGCTTCAGTAATCTTATGAAGCCGAGTCAGCCTTCCGTTCTCTGCCATGACAGCTGTCCCATGCACAGAGCTTCACCCATTACACGAATCCAAACACTATCCTTTACATCACCAATTTTCTCCCTGTCCTCTAGGAAGCCTATTGACATTGGGTGGACTTGATACGGGAGTACATTAATGTCTCTGTGACTAAATGCCGGCCTTGTGACCTCGTGTCCTTGTTTGTTTCGACCTGAAGCGCTTTGCTTCAGGTAAGGTAGTGCATTGGATTTAGTTGGAAAGCTTGGGGCCTTTCCCTCTTTAGAATATGCCTACACGGGCCATTCCCTGCAACTCCCTGGAGTGTGATCTCTGAATGGTAACAAGCGGACTCCTACCGCTTGGGGGCAGCCCCTCCGCCCAAATTGGGCCGTCGTATGCTCTGTCTAGCATACTCGGCACTTGGGCTCAGGTTGGTTCCTGTGCTTAAACTTATAGCCTGCGAGAACAATAAAAAATTTAGCTCCTATCAACATCAACACTCCTCAGGGTGATCCCTGGGAATTGGTTACTTATGCCAAATCTAGGGCTTCATGTGTAGTTTTTGGGGTGAATCCCAGGATGGACGATGTGTCCTTTAAAACTACATGCTCTAGCTTAGGCTTGGATTTCATGGCTAATGGTACCATCTCGAGACTTGATAACAGGGGTACGTTGAAGGTTGCAATGACCAAAAGTGCTTCTAATAGAGTCCCGCATCAATTCAATCTCAAAGAAGTTCGTCCCTTGACTGGCTGGAGAGCGGTCTTAGACATTGGTGATTCAATGGGGCGCTCTAGGAAGACAACCAAGGGCAACGACTTCAACTTGAGAGTTTCTAATCGGTTTGATGCTCTGGATGAGGTTGAATCCAAACAGCCAGAAGGACAAGATGCCCCTAAATGTACGGAACCTGAACGTCCTGAATCTGAAGGATTTGGTACTCTGAATGGTTTACCAATCCTCAAGGTTTACACAAGACGAACAAATTCTATACACGGGGTAATTGTCCGCAAGCCGTCAGATGGACAATCTGTCCCTAAGTGTGCAGAGCCTGAACGTCGTGTAACTGAAGGATTTGGTACTCTAAATGGTTTACCAATCCTCAAGTTTACACAAGACGAGCAAAATCTATACACGGGGTAATTGTCCCCAAGCAGTCTGACGGACAATCTGCCCCTATGTGTGTGGAGCCTGTGCGTCGTGTAACTGAAAGATTTGGTACCCTGAATGGTTTACCAATTCTCAAAGTTTACACAAGACGAGCAAAATCTACACATGGGGTAACTGTCCCCCTTTGCAGAACGGTTGGCCGTCCAGGAGCAATCACAAGCTACCTAGACGACAAACAATTCACATGCAAAGGGCTGGCTTGCGGCTGGCCACTTTCAACTTCTCAGGGTTGACCAACCAAAGGAAACAACTCGAAGTGGGACAAGTTCTTCGGACTAATGATATTCATATCTGTGCTGGGCAAGAAACATGGGAAACGTCGGATAAACTGGTTGGAGATGTCAATGGTTATAAATGGGCAGGTAAGATGTGTACTCTCAAGGCAGCCTCTGCCAAATGCGGTAAAAAAGGGGTTGGATTCTTTGTCCGTGATTTCTTGTTTGACAATTGTGAAATTATCAACAAGGGTTTGAGGTACGAGCATAGTATCTGGCTAAAACTGAATCTGAAGGGCGGCATGAGTACAAAGGACCTCTTTGTTGGTTGTGTTTACATGCCCACAGAGGGGACCCTTAGTGCTGACGCAGACAAGGCCTTCGAAGATGTAAAGCTGGACTGTGCTTCGTTCCTTGCCAAAGGTCAGGTGGTACTATTGGGGGACTTCAATGCCCGGGTGGGCAAAGGGATCCATCAGGACGATATCATTGGACCTTTTGGTGAGGACGAGCTGAATTCTAATGGCAGACGGTTAATTAACTGTCTAGAAGAGCTTCAGCTTTTGACCTTGAATAACAGGACAAGAGGTGACCAAGTGCAGTGGACTCGTGAGAAATCCCAAACTGGGGAACGTTCCATTGTGGACTATATCATAATGGACAAAATTTTGTTCCCCCAGTGTGCCAATGTGTTGATCGACAGAACTGATATTGGTACCTCTGACCACTTCCTGGTTGGACTGAGATCAAAAGGTGTTTTCCCACCACCAAGAGATCTGTGAAACGTTCGATTCGGAAGTGGCGCATAGAAAAATTCCACAATGAGGAGGTCAAGGCTGAGTACATCCAGGCCTTGCAAGAGGCTCTCCCTCATTTTGTCCAATCGCTCCAAGAACTTCAGTCACGCTCTGTTAACGCAAGAAATGAAGTCGAAAGAGCAGTGGACTCTTGGGAGAGTTTCGTTTCCTCCGTGGCTGACAAGATCATTGGGAGGAAACTAATTGTCTGCGGTAGAGCAGTTAATTGGTGGACCAATGAGATTAAACTCAAGATAGCTGAGAGACGAGCCCTCTATAAAGAGTGCTGCAATTTGGAAACCAACAGAGAATTGTGGGCGAGGTACTACCAGCTCCGTAAAGATATCAATCAGCTTGTTAGGTCTCAGAAGAAATTATACTGGGACAAGTTATACAGTGAAATAAACTCAAACCACCATGGTGGTAATGACAAGAAATTCTGGTTGGCCCTTCAACGTTTGTACAAGCCGAAAAACGGTCAGCAAGTACAAGCGCTGAAGACTACTAAAGGTGCAGTGGTGACTTCATCGGTTGACATTGTCAAAACCTTTGAAACTCACTACAGTATCCTTGGGGGGTCTTCTGCTGAATGGAGGGACACAGTTGGAAAAACTGTTCCTATGATTCAAAACAGCCCTGATGAACTGGAGTATATTTCAATGGCTTATAATGCTCCCATTAGTTCTTCTGAGATTGTGGAAGCAATTGAACATTTAAATGGATATAAAGCTGGTGGACCTGATGGTATTGTCAACGAGCTTATCACGGTGGCGATCCCATGATAGAGGCCCTAGTTCTCCTCTTTAACCTTATCTGGAAGACTGAAATGATCCCCTTTCGCTGGCGACAGGGGGTCATTGTCAATCTATACAAGAAAGGTGACAGAGAAGAACCGGGGAACTACCGTGGCATCACGCTCCTCAATGCTGTTGGCAAGACATTCTGCAGAGTTATAAGTACTCGTCTCGAGGTTGATCTGGAGTCTAGAGGTTGTTTCCACGAAGGCCAAGCTGGCTTTCGGCGAAACAGGGGCTGTGTGGATCATATCTTCACTCTAAGCCAGATTATCCAGGGAAGGAAAAAAGAAGGGAAACCCACTTATGTTTTTTCCTGGATGTCAAAAAGGCTTATGACACAGTGTGGAGAGATGGCCTATGGTTCCGCCTCTGGTCTTGTGGGATCAAGGGAAAGATGTGGAGAGTTGTCCACAACTTGTATGCTCACACCAAAAGCTGTGTCACTGTTAACGGACAGAAGTCCAACTTCTTTGACATAAACCAAGGTGTAGCTCAAGGATGTACTCTCTCCCCTCTGCTCTTCAATGTTTTCATCAATCAACTCCTCGAGGATGTGGAAAGTGAGGGATTTGGGTTAAGGGTGGGTGATACCACCATACCAGCCCTTATGTTTGCGGATGACTTCGCAGGCATAGGGGAGACTCCAACCAATCTCCAGGAGTTGATTGATTGCGCGAAGAGATACTTTGATCTTTGGGGGCTAGAGGCTAATGTCAGCAAATGTGCAGTGGTAGCATTCAACGACAGAGGAGAGGGAGGAAGTGATCTTAAGTGGCAGTGGGGTAGCCAAGAGATCCCAGTCCTCCCTTCCTACACTTACCTGGGCGTTGATTTTTCCTCCAATTGCAATTGGGATGCACATATCCGGAAAGTTGTTCAAACTGGCAAGGGCAAAGCTCTGGGGCTCACTAAATTTTTCCACTGCAGAGGGGTCAACTCTGAGGTTAAGAAAACCATGCTTTGTCGCGTTATTAGACCTGCCTTGGAGTACGGATCTGCTATATGGGTTGATAACTCCAACCAGGCTAAGTCTCTAGAATCCATTCAAGTGGGGGTGCTTAAGGAGTGTATGTCAGCATGCTCCAAAACAGCCAATGTGGCTGTTCGGGGTGAGTTTGGCATTCCGTCCTTAAGCTCCCGACGAGATGAATTCAAGGTCAGATGGTGGGGTCAGCTGCAACATATGCCCAACACCAGATATCCTAAATTAATCGACTCTATATCTTGGAAACAGGACCGCCCTGTCAAACAGGCTAAGTCCTGGCAGAAGAGAGTAGAAGAGATCCTCAAGGACCTGGACCTGGATCCGCAAGTCTTGACCCTGCTGGATAAATCTGACTTAGAGGCTGTAGTGTCCTCAGCCATGTCTGTTGCCATGAGATTGTCTGATGAAAATGAAGTTAGGCAGAAAACTTCCCTGAACTTGTTTCCAGTCTGTGACATGGGGGAGGACATCTTGGATGACCTCAAGGGTCTACCCACTCTCGGCACTAGACTGAAATTTAAACTCAGGGCAGGAAGCCTACCTTTGAACAGCAAACAGAAGCAGAGAGGAAAGGGAGAGTGCAATTGCCCGCTGTGTGGGCAATCTGAAGACAGTATTCACTTTCTGATATACTGTCCGGGGTTCTCTCACCAAAGAGACGCTCTCTTCAATTCTATCAAGGGAATTGTGCCTGTACCCCTGTTTAACAACTTTGAAAGTCTCGAGGCTGAGCCAAAAGCCCAGGCCCTCCTGAGGCCTAGTTTTTGGGCAAATCACACACAGCAGATTGATGCTTGTGTGAAGGGATTTCTAGAGGATATCTGGAAAACCCGGATTAATTCTATATATGATGGTAAGTCACACTACCAACGTCAGCCCCTGACAGAGGTAGGTTCTGTCCCTTTTGTTCCCGCTCAAACTGGGCGCGGGGTCAATGGCCACAAGGCTACGGCAAACAACGTCTTATGAGTACAATTTCTCCTCACCAATACACCACTGATACAATTGCTCATAAGTAAGAGAAAAAAGATGAAAGAATTCAAAGGAGCTAATGGTCCGCACCCAGAAAGTTTTTGGTGATCTCATGGAACTTGGTTTGGTTGAAGATTTCTTGGATAGCTTTGACTCGCAAATTTGTAGGAACAGCAGGGTCCTTGAGGAAATCAGCAAACACCGGGTTCCTCTCTGCAGCACCACACAATTGATGCAGGTCTCTATCCACAGCATCGAGAGCATTGGCACGCACTGCTGTTATATACAGGGCTGAGGCATATTTTCCCACCACCCCGTACATGGGCATAGGTACCTGCATATGTAAAAAGAAAGCATGTGTCAAAATCCTCAAAAGCTCGCAACGGTTCCTATGGACAAGGAGCACACTTCCCTCCTACACAAGTGCCAAAAATGGGCCTGCGTGTGTTAAGGAGAGAAAGAGAGGGACAGGGAGAGCAGAAAGAGATCAACTCATACCACTTTGCTTGCCAATAAAGCTCTCAACAAACCTGTCTGCCATTGGATATTCAAACTCAGAGTGCAGACAACAGAAAGGTCACACCTTTCTTCCACTACAGTACATGGGAAAGTATAGGCTACCCTCGAGATCGTGGCTGCCTACATGGGTTATCTTTTTCCAGCTGCATTAATATAGTCTGGCAGTAGACAGCCTTCTCTAAGTATGAAAGTCAATGTGTCCCAATTTTTATCCTGCACAGGATCCCTACCACAAGTCTGATGCCTCAGCAGTAATATGTAAGCACTTCCATATAAATCCATAGGGTACTGCTGAAGGCATTTCTCCGGAGTAGTTTGCACATGGTTCTCAGCTAGCTTCATATATCTTCTTTGTTCCCCTGCTGATTCTATGTCCATTAAGAGGCAGAGAAGGAGGATGCATGTCACACGGGTAATCCAATCCTAAATACCCCCTCAATGCTTGAAATCAAGTGGAAGCCTCTTAGGGGGTTGTTGATTCACTTCTAGTACAATGTAGGTTAGGCAATCTCTGAATCCGACGAGGATAGTGAGAAAAGGACCTGTAAACACTGCGATTGAAGTATGAGAAACTTACACTAACCAGTCCAGTGTTGCCTGACAAGTATCAGTCATCTAGAAATTGAGCCTACGCATGACAAATGTAAGAGAGGGGGAAAGAGAATGAGACAGATCAGCATGACGCGAGGAGGAGAGAGAGGGAGAGGGAGGAGGAGGTGCAGAATACCTCGACGTGGGCTTCATTGGAACCCCCCGATTTAGCAGCATATCCCCGCACTGCCTGCGTCAACCAAACCTTCTAGAATTAGAGCCGACTGCATCAAAATGAAGTTGCCCTAATGTGGGCTCAATTCATGCATAATACAAGAGGGAGGCTCTGTAACTTAGATAATAGACCACAAAGAGAGAAAAGACAGCCGAAATTACAGGAGGGGAGAAGACAGAGACGGATATGAGACAGCCAGACCGGAACTGTGACGTGAATTGTAAAGCGAAAAGAATCTCAAATACACAGTAGAAACAAACACGGAGCCAAGTTCGCCGAAGGAAGAAGACGTGGGTTATTCCTTCTAAATATTACCTTGCAAGCAGCAACGGAAATTGCAGAGATGGGGCTCAGATCATTGGCAGTTGAAGCAATGGGAGAAGCGATAGACGAAGGGGACGCCAGAAAGCGACGCAAGGGGAGCGAGCTTCTAAGACCGGTAGTCCTCCACATTTTCCTCCGATCGATCCTTCCTTGAGATCTTTTCCACACACGATCGATCCCACACAGACAGACAAGTCCAGATGCTCCACTTCCCCTCCTCTGTTTCTCGCTTGTGCCCATGCAATGCCGGCCCCTCGACCCGACGCGACCCGAACGACAGCACTGACGGACAGATTTTCTGATCTTCATCTACATAATGGATGTCTTAGGGTTTGGTCAAGTCACGGAGCATCTCCTCTCCTCTTCACTTCTCTCGACAGACTGCTGCGGTGCTCTCTTCTGGCCTCCTCTCTTCCTATCTGTGCAGAGGTAGGTCGGTGCTTAACTCAACGGAAATGGTGGTGGAAGAAGGGGTGCAGTATCAGGGTGATTCGATGGGTGGAAGGAGGGGAGATGTATCATTCTTCTCCAGTCACTTAGCAACTTCTGTTTCAAAGACGTGGCCATGGGCCGTTGCTCATTGCATCCTTCAACCTCTTCAAAGAGTTCGTTTTTCTGTCACGGCGCTCTAACTCGGCAGGCTCTACTTTTGCCCGGTGATTAAACATAGATCACCAGATTGACTTGTGAGGCGAGCATGAGAGAAACAGATCCGAGCGGGACTTCCGATGGCTTGGTGCAACCAATTGTGAGTGAGTAATCTGTCCTTTTCTAGTTCACAAGGGTTCTGAAGTATAACATGGAAGTAGCGGAAAGTGTCTTGCTAGTGAGTCGTCAGTGGGAATAGTTTGGAAGTCGTCAGATGAGCAGGTGGCAAATTAGCCGGTCGCATGATTGCGTTGCGGTGAAGACACGTTCTTTGCACGACATGCGCCTTCACATGTGATGGGTCAGTCAGATCACCAATAGTATCGTGGCAAATGTGCTTACTTCTCTGCCTTGATGCCTCGTGGTGTCGTGGTGTAAAGTGCATGCCTACATTTATCACAAGTTCTCACAGTCTTTCAGAGGGAAACAGGGAAGCATTTTGCCACTTCCTTGCACTCTAGCTGAGGCTAGCCAATTTCGAGTGAGTAATCTCTCCTTTGGCTCTGAAGTATAATATTAATTCGCCATGCAAGTAGCGCGAAATGTCTGGCTAATGAGTCGTCGTTTGGAAGTCATCAGAGCAGCAGGTGGAAAATTAGCCGGTTGCATGATTGCGACAACGCAACTTAACATGTGATGGGTCAGTCAGATCACCAATAGTATAGTGGCACAGGTGCCTACTTATCTGCCTTCATACCTTGTGGCGTCATGGTGTAAAGTGCATACCTACATTTATCGCAAGTCTGCAGTCGTTCAAGGAGAAATGGGGATGTATTTTTCAACATCCTTGCACTGTAGCTGAGGCCAAGAATTGACTCCTAATTTGGTGCTCCTTCAGTTTTGGATGCTATGTCTGTTAAGGACAGATGTGTAATGCTCTGGTTATTCTTCAGCTCCTGGATTTATGTGATGTTCCTGTCCCCTCACTGTTGTCTTCGGTGACGTATCATGTATTCTCCATAATGTGGATCACATGGCCCACTATACAGCTTTACATGCCACATGGAGAGATGACTTCATGTGGTAAGGCAATTGGTGAGGTTTATCCAGAACTGACACTTGCTGCTTTCAGCATCCAGGTGTTGGGACGCCGGTGGCTTGTGTCTGATGTCTTTTAGCGGGACTGCATATACTACATATGGGGAAGGAGTGAGGCAGTGCGTGGGTTTCCAATGACAACCTCATCAAGGTAGTCTGTGCTCCTCTCTTTCTGTGTGTGTGTGTGGGGGGGGGGGAGGGGGAGGATAAGCTAAACTCTGGTGGGTGTGAACCAGTGTTGGACTGGTATGTCCATTTTTCAATACCAGACTGGTCCTGGTATGAAGGGTCCCACCCCTTTTTCCATACCAGGCTGGTATAGGTATCTATACAGGTACGAGCAACTTGGGTATGAATCTGGTATGAGTAGTTGTATTTTGGGCTGCATGAGTATGGTACTGGTATTGTCCTTTCTCTTTAGTGATACTAGGGGTATATGAGCACTGGTATGGTATGTCTACAGCTCACCATACATTGAAATAAATGTCATGTAGCACACAGCTAATTGCAATCTAAACTGTGAAACAATAGGCAAAGGTGACCCAAAGTACCGCGAAACAGCAAATGAAGTCTGAATTGCAGCAGGGAGCCTTGAATTAATAATATTGTAGTACAGATTACAACTAGCTGCACTCACATATACTCATACCTACCTCCATTCGCCATGAACTCACCGCAATACTGGTATTGGGACCATGCGCCTCCGTATACCCAGACTGGTCTGGTATGTGTGGGTGAAAACCTAAAGACATACTGTCCCCAGTACGTGAATCACCATTGGTTCATTTATACACTGGTATGTTCTTCAATACACATACTCCTACCTGTATTCCGTACCTAGGTTCAACCATGTATACCCGTCCAACACTGGTGTGAACCTTATCAAAGACTCCTTCCCATAGTCAATGGCTGTAAGGCTATGGCAGGCAGGAACGGCATGAGTACATTCTCTCTCTCTCACTCACCCTCTCATGGGTGAGGACCTTAAGGATGATCTCAAGGCCTACATACCCTAAGCATTAGACTGAACTTTAAACTCAGGGCGAGGAGTCTACTTTTGAACAAAAACAGATGCGGAGGAAAGGGAGATAGTCATTGGTCCAATGTAGGTTATTGATCTCTGAGTATGTAAGAAATTAAATGTAAGCATCGGACACTCAGAAGGAAAATGAGAATTCCAGTGACCCAGACTTGATTGAATGCAATATGAATGTGAGCTCATATCCGCATCTCACTTCTGCTGGGCTGTCTAAACCAGCGTTGGGAGGTTCTTTGATTCAGCTACAATCCCCTGGAGGTTATCAAGAAGGTTATATGTATATATAACCGTGGTTCTCAAGTAGACAAAGAACTGGCAAAGGCTCATAACTGCCAGCTACGCAGTTTTGAAATAACCAGCCTGAAACCGTCAAAGATCTGCCAAAGACCCGCTTGTTATTTGATCAAAATCGTCGGTTCTTTGAGGTTCTTACAATTAACTGGAACCGGAGGTTCTTCGATTTGTAAGATTTTGTAAAATCCGGAACCGGAGGTTACGAAAGAATTCAAATAATGAAAGAACTCTAATAACTGCCCAACACTCTAAATCATGTATTGACTGGTGGTTTATAGAACAGACATTTCTCGGTGATGTGCCTGATGGAGAATTAGAGCAAGTACTCCAGGGAAATGCTGGATAGAGCAATGTGGGGTCCCCGTGGAAGGACCCTGTGTAGGTTCTTAAACAGTTGTGGATGAATGCTGCGTAACATCTACAACCAAATCAAATTCCATGAGATCACCAGCTGTACCTTATTTGTGTTTGTATTCTTCCATTGTTTTTCTTTTTGTGATATGAGAGTGGCAGGGATGGATGTGTTAGAGAGAGGGGAAGAGAAAACAAGAAGTTTCTGCTGTTATTAGTTGTTTGAACCTTCGATCTGCTTTATGAGCTCTTTGGGCATTGACAGGAGAGGCTTTCAATCAGATTAATGGGCCAAGCTTTGTGCATTTGGCAGGTATCATGGCAGAGGATGGGGTGTCTCAGCTTCAGAGGATCATGGAAGCATGTATGGAGCTTGTAATGGCCCAATGATTGGAGAGCTGTAGAGTAGGCGGCCTGCATACCTATGTCCAGAAGTTAATTCAGCTGGGAAACAAAAACCCATTTTCATGAAGGTGAGGATAGCAAACTTGTTTACATTGCATGGTAATGGGGCAAGTCCTTTTGGTTCAGATTTCAGCCATGAAGTCTGTAATGCTTTCTTTGAGTAGAAGTATTGTCAAATGTGTGAAGTTCAATGCCACTAGTGGGTTATAACCATGGGTGGTCAAGCCATCTCCAATTCTCTTGCATATAGGGAGCTCTAAATCCCCCAAGAAACAATGACGAACCAAAGCAGTAACCACCTCTGCACCACAAACTCCCATAGGGGACAGCTGAAAGGCATCATCTTCTTTTCTTTTTGGAGCTCTCCCTCTCAGGCGACCTACTGCAGGAATGATGCAGTTGCTTCAGTAGCTCCTCTAGAGTCCCATCCCAGAATATTTGCAATCAGATCTGTTTATATGAACTAACAAATGCCCCAAATTGTAAAGCCAGTTTGTATGGATGCCTGTGTGAACACCCAACCAGGATATCCAGTGGAGAGATCTTCTGTTACAGTGCATAATTCCCTACCTTTCCTGAACAAGAAATGTGTGGGAAGAGCTTGACATTACAATGCATGTACTTCTGAGTAACAAGTCAATTTCATCTCAGAACTGGAGAGAGCTGGAGAGAAGTGGAGAGAAATCTTACATGGAGAAGTTTCAGGCGATGTATGTGTAGGCTTTTGGTGTTTTGCTATGATATCTACAGTCATGGACCATGCTCCTCCTCACCTGGGTGGAGCTAGTTATGCCTAGAGCGTACCAACAACACAACAGTTCCCCTTAGCCCCAAGTGAGCTCTTGCTACAATCGAAAATGGAAAGGAAACACGAGCCTCAACATATCTGACCAAGGATAGATCTAACAGTGGCAGGCAGGCTTGCGAGTCAGCCTGGCTTCGACAGAGAGCACGACATCGCATGTGCCACACTGTAGACGATCCAAGTTGAGGACGTGTGATTGGCACGAAAGCTCCTGTGCGGATGGTAGGCCTCCAGACACAAACTGTAGAAACAGAAAGGCCTCGCCTGTCAAAAGCGCCTCACTTTTTGGATCCATGCACCCCATGCAACCTTTGATTGCAGCAATCCATCAATCGATCGCCTCCTGCGTCTCCTCTCCTCTTTCCAGCACTTCATCTCTCACTCCACCAATCTCCATTGGAGCTGCTGTATTACCGGTTGTAGCTAAAACCAATAGTGGGTGGAGTCAAGACACGCAACGAGCGAGACAAACAGACAGCAAAGATTTCGTTGCTTCAAAATCGCCCGCTTCCCCAGATATTTTCTTGATCACTAATTCTGACATTTACCCTATTATTGGATTCCTCTACTTTTGACCGTTGGATATCTTTATATCGACCGTCAGGATGCCGCTATCAGATCCTACGGTTTTTAGTAATTCCCGGAATGTTATTAATTTAAGAATAAGAATGTTTGATTCTACAATAATTGCGGTTTTCAGCCAAATACAAACTGCAGTCAGATATATTAAATTTTTGGGGTCATTTTTAGCCCGAGGAACATTAACATGGTGGCAGGATGAATGGGGTCATTAATTTAACCGTGGTTAAGGCGGGTAGTGGGGGCAGTAGTGGACGGCAAGAATCGGGGGTTTAATGGCACTGCCCTGTAAATGCACCGAGGGCAGGTCTGGAAATGTTTTATCCTCTGCCCGGATCCTATATTTATCCGCTCATCCCCACCATGCACGTGGCCCTAGAATGCCGAGCTTTTGAATGCTTGTTTGAAAATAACCCGGTGACGTGTCCCGCACATAATTTTTAAATAATTTAATAGTTACTCTTTTTGATTATCTGGAGTCAATTAAAGAAGGAACTTTCAGGGCCTCTGTCCCCTGTTCTGCAACAAAAAAAAGAAAAAAACGAAAAAAAAAAACGAGAGGGTTTTCCAATAGAAACTTTGAAAATAAAGGAGCCACTTTGATGGGCTCCAGCAGGAGGACACCTGGGGCCAACAGAGATTCATGGGGTTTGCGCACCCTGGAATGGTCGAGCACAGCGCCTAAGAGCATCACCACCCTTGAGCCCGAAAAACTCCCTGTAACACAAAAGATAGTGTCATCGATTCAGTGCCTGCTGGGTTCGGTGGCGCGGCAGCCCGACTCGCGCACACCCTTGTCCCTGAATCCCCCACCATCCCCGCGCACCTCGCCTCCCCCTGGCCGGAAGGGGCGAGATCTCCGCCAAGATGCTGACAGGCACGCACTTGGTCAGTTGACTTGGATTCAGGGACGTTTTCTGTGCGCAGAATACAGTGCTCGGGTTCAGTGCACGCAATGATATTCAGTGCGAGCTTTTCACGGGATATAGGGTTCAGTGCATGGGTGGGGGACGTTCCCGCCCACCATACCCTCATGGTGTAGGGTGGGGATGCTCTTAGAGCATATCCACCAGGGGTTACACCAAACAACACTGCAACGGTAACCTCCTACGGCCTCCAACACTCCCCTCCCCATCAAACTACCCTACACATGCCTTTTTGGCTGAAGTGCCTTACTGGCTGCTCGAAAGTGCCCGGGGTGTGGATACCAGGGCTGGGGGCTCCTTTGCCGTTGCCGGGGCATTTAGGGACCCCGGTGGAGATGCTCTAACGCAATGTAAGACGCGGGGCGAGCCCGGAAGGGCTAGACGCGCGGCGTGTGCACAGCGTTAGCCGCTGCTGCGAGGCCTTTCCAGTACGTTAAGGGTTTTGAGTGTTTAGTAGCCACGTGTCATATTATCATTGGAAAGGCAAAGCGAAACAGCGCATTATAACCGTAATCTGCACTTAGGGCGCATTACAGCCGTTATGCGCAAGCTATCGTGGACAGGGGAATTTATTGAATATTATTAGTCTGTTAAATGGCGTAATACACACCCAAAATCCTTAACGGATTTATTATCCACTGAAACGATACTATTGTGTGAGAACTATAACGGCCGACGATGGATGGACGGACGATCGTAATGTTGGTTGTCCGTAGTTGCTCCGACGGAATGCAACACAGTATCTCACTGATAAAGAATCATTCCTCAATCACGTTTTATCGGATGGACAGAAAACAATGATTTTAAGTAAATAAGTAGTTGTCTGGTGTATCGTTTATCCCAATATGGATGTGCCGGAGTGGCCAAAGGGGGGTTCATATGTAGGGTGGCAGTGGGAGCAGATAAGGCCACAAGCGATATGGGATGAAGAAACGACAACACACATGCGATGATTCCCAGGCCTCTATGTCACAAGGGTGGAATTTCCAATGACCCGGCCCGCCTTGTGGGTGCAGACTTGACTGTGGCGGCCTCGGGCTCCTAACACAACAATATTTTGCGTGTGTTTTGTGTGGGATTTTCCCGGCTCTTTCTAAACTTGGTACAATGCAAACATGGGAAGGTCATTCCATGAACGCCACAAATAAAATTAGGGCCATGTTTTTGTTTTCTGTCCCAGGATTTCACGACATCCAGGGTCGAGTAGGAACACACTAGACATAGGATAGGAGTTGAATGTGCGCGATGCGAACTAACCAGTACAGTCACCAAGGCTTGCCGGCAACGGGACTCCCTTGGCGGGGTCGCAGTCACATCCCGCATCCCGCCCCCTCACCCTCGGCCTTGTGTCTGTATTTATGGAATAAAAGATTGAAAGTTTCTATTGATTGCATAATATTGGTGAGTAGCTTGATGGCTGGATATTGATTTATATTGCTGGAATGAAGGGTTCGATCCTTAGCCAAGGTATTTTTAAATTGAAATATTCAATGATTTAAAGATATGAAGATAAACTTTTTGTATCTCCAAAATAATTCGAAGTCCTTGAAGCGGATCCCCGCTCCCTGCTATCCCCGCTCCCTGCTCCCATTCTCCGCTCCCCCATTCCTACACATCTACCTACACATATACTGCTCCCTGTTGTGCTCCCCCACTCACCTGTTGTGCTCCCCTGTTACTGTTCCCGCTCCCCTTGTTTGTGACTGCTCCCCCGCTCCCCCGTGTTCGTCCCCTAGGGGAACGGGGAACAAGGGAGTGACATAGCGGGAACAACGGAGCAAAGGCCAGGAACACGGAGTGGAGCGTGGGCCTGGGGAAAGGGTGTGAAGCACAATGGAAGCGATGGATTGGACAGGGGTGGGGATTTGACTCTGGGCCCACGGGGGGCCTCAGCGGCTCACACGCGCGCATTCAAGTCCCATCCTATGTCTAGTGCAAACCGGTGGAGTAAACTAAAATTTTCTTATGTAGAATTTCTATCTAAATTTTTTTTGCAACCACCAGTGGGTAAGAGTACCACCCAGGTGATTGTTTTGTGATACCTCGTCAGTATGATCTTCTCCCACTTCCCTTGGTGGTGTCCCTTGATCCACCTTGTGCTCAGTGCCTCACGGCGAGGTTACTATGAAAGAGATTATTTTTTCCTCTCACTATATATATATATGGCCTCCCTAAGAAAACGTAAATTATGGTGTCTCTTGACTTGGAAGGGCTCTGCCTTCCGACGAGAAAGTGGACACCTTTGTGACACCAATTGGTGGAATGAACCAACAACCACCTCCGAGGTGGTATGTGCCTATTACCACCATCTAGTTGTCTCCTCTCACTATAAATAAATAATGCCCCCTTTAGAGCCTTCACAATTTCTTTAAGATGTTAATTTTTTTCTTCTCCTTTTTAATTTGATTCTCAAGGTCCTCTGTCCCCCGTTTTCTTAAATAAAAGAAAATCAGGGTCCTGACTTGTGACTGGGGACGGTGTTTTATTGCTTTTTCCTTGAGACGGAATTTTACTGATTTTGAGGGAAAAAAAACAATAAACCCCCAAGAAGGCCATGAATCAAACACGCAGAAGGCAAGGACGAACCCAGTCCCTTTTATTGGCTCCTCCCTAAGGAGAGACCACCCATCTATTGTTTTCTCCTGATGCACCTTCCCCAGTTAATACCTATTTATCAAGAACCCCAACATTTTCAACATAGTCTAGATTCTCATCCCTCTATATATATATATTCCCTCTATTGTTACCCATTCATTCATAACTTGGTGAGTGTTATAATTTCATTATATTCAGTTCCTTTGGCATTGAATTTCATTATATCCAGTTCTCTTCAGATTTATCCCTCCAATTCCACATTCAATTTTATCTTTTTTGCATTTGTTCCTTGCATTTAATGTAATATTATTGTTTCTAATCGAGGTGAAAACATAAAATATTTTGATTCTAAATCTCACATTTATCTGTTAATTGTTATCCTCAGGGAACACTGAGAGTGCCTTGACGGTTTCGATTTTATGTTTTAAATATTTATCATTTTTATTTCAATAAAATCAGGACTGCCAGCACTAGCATTTCAGTTTTGTAATTAATGTGGAGCCATTAAGTGGAGCCATTATGCGATTAGCTGCCTGTTTAAAGAGAAATAAACAATTGCATCAGTATCACTGACTTTTGAAGGATTTTCCAGAGCCGGGGTAAGTTTGGCCAAATCAGGGCTGCACCAAAGGAAAACCGCAATCGGAGATGCAAAGCACAAAATTCCGTCACCTCGGACTGGCTTCAAACGGAGATCCAAGGGCGCGCGGACGGAGAAGGGGTAGGAGAAGGGACAGTTCCCATCCGTGGCAAGACTCTAGAATTGGTGGCGAGGAGCGATGGAGAGCGAGGGAGGCGAGGGAGCGCGGCGAGAAAGGAGGAGCGTGGTTGGGAGGGTTGGTGTTGGAGAGAGGGAGGGTAGGAGAGAGAAGGGGGCCAATGGAACGGGCAGAGCGCAGATCCGTTTGGTTGGGCGATGGTGGGGCAACGGGGGAGCGCATGCAGACGGTGGTGGGGGCAGGCGTGCAGCGTGCACTCTGCTGCCGTCACGCTCTGTCGCACTCTGGCCCGCCTGCACGTGCACGCGGTCCCATCTCTCTCGCAGTCGGGGATGCTCTTGGGAGGAGGAGGAGGAGGTGGGGAAGGGGGGGGTGGGGCTTGATGGCAGTGATGTAGGTGCAGGGCGGAGACGACATATCTCCGACTGTCCTCTTGTTGAGCTGACCGCTTCTTATGTCTGATCGCCCACCTGGCCGAGTAAGGTCTGGTGAGAGCCCATCTGGCACCATCTAGCGAGTCTATAGGTGTTGCGTCTGCTAGCATCTCCTCTTAGCCACCTGCCTGCCTCACTGTCTACTTCTCGTGTGTACTATCAAGGCTTCCTTGCCTGCGGAGGCCCCTGTGATTAGTGGGCGCTGGTCTCCACCCTAGGCTGTGATTAGCTTGTCTTCCAGCTTCTGGGGGATCCAATTAGGCTGGTTGGGTCGTTGAAGAACCTTTGTGGGTTGCGGTCTAGGTAATCCCCACGTTCATGTCCCGGGGCAAAAGTTCCGGTGCACCCAGTAGCGATAGGCCGAGTTGAAGCTGCCTGTACAGCTGTGGTTCGATGTTCGAAAGAGGGAGTATGAGGGACACAATCAACGTCCCGCAGAGATTGATTGATCCCGCGTTACTCATGAGTGGGCAGGCGGCCGTGGGAGTGTTGGATCATGGAGCAGGGCCATCGATCATGGGAGCTGGAGGGGTGAATGGGGTGAACGGGGTAGACAGCCAGGCGCAGGATCAGGGGTCCAGAACACCCAGCCGGTACGAAGCGCAGAAGAGGCGAGACTGGAACACCTTCGGACAGTATTTGCGCAACCATCGCCCCCCTTTAGCGCTGGCAAGGTGCACTGGGGCGCATGTGCTGGAGTTTGTGAGATATCTGGATCAGTTTGGGAAAACCAAGGTGCACCTGGCCTCTTGCCCCTTTTTCGGCCTCCCGCACCCACCCCATCCTTGCCCCTGCCCACTGCGCCAGGCCTGGGGATCTCTGGACGCACTCATTGGACGGTTGCGTGCTGCCTTTGAAGAGAACGGTGGGAAGCCCGAGTCCAATCCATTTGGGGTTCGGGCTGTGCGCCTCTACCTTCGCGAGGTGCGAGAAATGCAGGCCAAGGCGCGTGGCATTGCATACGAGAAAAAGAAGCGCAAGCGTCCCCCTCCCTCGGATACAGGACAGTCGAATGCCACTATAAGTGTAAATGCTAATGTCCATGTCGGACTCCCAGCTGGCATTCAATAACCTTCAATCACTTGAGACCTGTAGAACTAAAATTCGCAGATTCGACAAAATCCTATCTAGATCTACCAGGATACACTGGTACCAGGATACACGGGGCATTGCCTCATCATATCTTCCAAAAGGGCCACAGGCTCGCCCTTGATCAGCTGCCTGACTTCTACAATTTGATCACCGAGCGGTGGGGGGTGAAGCCAAAGCCACATGTGAGTGATCATCCTGCAGGCCCAAGCTCCACAGTCTCATGAGCTCCAACACCTCCTTGTAAATACTGCACAATAGCCAGGCACTGCTTGCGTCATCAACTGTTGTATATCGTGCACAGCTCCGAGTACACTTCAAGGTACCTTTCCCTGGATCTTGGAGGCTTAATCTTATCCAATTCATAGGTTCTGTACTATTCCTGGAGAGACTGTAAGACTGAGACATGTGGTGGGGCGCACAAGCTGGGTAGTGTTAGCTAGCTCATAAAATTTTAGCTTCTGTATGTGCCTTCACCATGACAGTAGTAGGTAGTTTTTCATCTCTGGATAACTTGTAATAAATGAGGCCATCCTTGTATCAATATCAATATCAATTTCCTCCGTTAGCCTCATGCAGGAGTGGCAGAGTGCCAAAGCTATAGCACGAGGCTACCAGACAGTTATATAGCTTAGTGTAATCTTGACTAGAGCTTCTAGAGCATCAACCAGAACCTCACCAGAACTTGCCTGCTGGCTTCAGGAGACATCTCAACTGTGGACACCACAGAAGCAGGAATGTAAAGGCGCTTCACTGTATTTTTTTTTATGTTGAGACACCTTTGAATTCCTGCTGATGAATTGCAAGTTACGGCGTTGCAGCAATAACCTAAGCGAGCTTTTGACAGAGTGTTGACACAATGAAGGAAGATGTAGCTTTTGCAGCTTGGCATGCTCTGACTGAAATCTTGACGGTCGCTATACATGGCCTAGAGAGACAATTTATACATCTAGATCTTGACATTTGATCGCACGACTGGTGATGGGCAGTATTTGTAGCTGGTTACTTGACAGTAAATTGAGATCTCTGGCCGCTTCTTCTACTTGCATCACTCGTTCCTATGTGTAGACCCAGAATGACTGCTGGGAAAATTGCTAGTTGTCTCAGTTTCATGATCGTCAGCGCCAGGAATTGTCATTGAATATTTGTGGAAATATCTTAGATCTTCCCGTGAAAAGTAAGGTTCGAAACACTCATAGCTCTACCAAATTCCGTGTTGATTGGGCCGCAAGGTCTATGCATCCACCACACACGGTATCTGTGGATGCTTTACATGCAGACGTTCTCCAATACTGTCAAGAGATTCAAGAACACCCGTGACTAACACCTGCCTAAAATGACCGCTGGTCAAGTGCCGAATTGGTTTCTTCAATATTCCTTCTCCATTCAAAGAAAGAAGACTTAGTTTTGTACACATGACACGATTGTACAACCATTATGGCTCCTAGGATGCATTAGGGGGGGGAATACGTGTTTACCGTTTTCAGATCACGTGCGATCTTGTGAGATTTTTAAATCATAGGCCTTCTTTTTCAAACACAGTTACTACTCAAGATCTTTCTGGCGGGATTAAGACTAGATGCACAACAATTTGCTGAGTACTTGAGCACTTCAATAGCTGTTGGTTATAGCAATTTAACTAGGATCCCTGAGATCCTCTATGTTTCTTGGCATCCGATAATTTTCTGTCTCCTACGTTTGCTTTGAAAAATGTCGGACTGGAAAGACCTTTATGCTGATCGTTTGAATCCTGGAATACTTGTATGATTCTTTGAGGTGAGCTGGATCCTTGGCTTACATTGGACCTAACTTGGGGGAGCTCCTGTAAAATGGAAGTTTCCAACTTATGGGTAAGCAGAGAGAGTCGAGGAAGAGAGTCCTCTTCCCGTCCTCTTACAACGACAATAGAGGAGGATAGGTCTACATGATGGTCCATAGTAAGGTTCAAAGTGACTGAGATATGACTGGAATATCCGGGAGAATACTTCACCAGCTGCGCGCTGTCTCATGTCACGTGCGCGCTAAGTGCTCAGCTTTTGGTTATAAAGGAAGAGCTACCTACGAAGACTAGCACTTCAACTGTTGTGAGAAGCAAACTGACACCATGGTTTAATTTGTCTCTCTTCTGTCTCCGGTAAATCAACGCTTCAAATAAATTGTGAAGCGACTTGATCCGAAACCTGGTCCTATCATTCACACAATCCACAAGTTCCTAGGATGTCGCTGACCATTTTTCAAGATCCTTCTGTGGATACTATCTACGTGATTCAGCTGACCTCTTTGCTGCAAAGCGTGTCGAGGGGAGGTGTCACATTGACTTGCTCGGTCCCACTCTGAACTTCAGAACTTATCGCGATTGCCATGTATCCGTCCCAGAGGAGGAGTTATCTAGATAATTCCACCTGAGAGAAAGCTGGGAGTGCACCACAAGCAGTCCGAGGCGCTGAGCGTTTGTTCCAAGTGCATGAGCATTTGAATAGATCTTGGAGCCACATCGGCAAATTGTGTCCAAATTGGAGAGGAGACCAGAACAAACATTCTCCTCGAGGGACGTAGACTTACCCACGTCAAGATCGCCCTCTTTTCTTCGGGTGATCTCAATGGCCATCGACATGGTTATCCTATAATCTCGTGTCAAATCTTGAGTTCTGTTCCTCCAGGTCTCTCTTTGTGTAGATCTCGACTCTTTCAAAACATGCGCATTAGTGTCTCGGTAGAGACATGTGCAGCGTGCGCGACCTGCGTCCCTCATGCGATTCTTTTCAACAGGTTGACGGGAGAATGTGAGTTAACCCAGGGCTAACCCATTAGATTCACTAAATATTCCGAAAATATTGCACCCCAGGACAAACCCCAAGTTATCTGTGATCAGTCCGGCTTTGTGGAAGGCCCTCTAAAAGACAGGATTCCAACGGACTAGAACGCCTACGGCACTTGCTTACAGTCATTAGTTGGAGTACATGAACAATGCTGAATGACGACTAAACGGGACAGGTATATTGATGGTAATGAGTTGGTCGCAAGGCTTGTCATTCCGACTACGCAATTTAATCTATCGGTAAACCCTGAACATCTGGCAGTCGAGGCCTCCGATGATGCTCAATTGAGATGCATAACTTGCGGCTGATGGAGCCTGAAAATTGTATTATTGGAGGAAGGTGACAGCTCCTCGGTTGAACGTTGCCAATGTTCCTCCGCTTCAAATGGCTCATGCAGGTCACGGTACCCTGGCTTAGGTGTTGTATTCTACGTCAACTACTAGCCTCCTGCTTGCATATTTGGCTGGACACTGCAGAGCGCCCAGTTGGCAAGGAGCTGCCTCAGATTGCTAGGCCTAACCCCAACAAGGGTACGTACGCGGCATCCGTGAATTGCTTAAAATTCGGGGGATCTGATGAGTCTATCTCATGTGCTACATAGTTAGCAATTGACTCGCAATTGTGGACATCAGAAAATATCCTGGTCTCACCAGACAGCAGGCCAAGAGCTTATGTGGTCCGGGTCTTTTTCAAGGACGTAGGTCCTAGCTCCAGAATATATATATATATGTAAGACCTGTTCATCAAACTTTGATAGACCAATTCTCCTCGAATTGTACGTGTGCTGGCCCATCTTGGTGTGCATTTCAAGACGCTGATCTCAAGATAATCTGCACTTTTTTTCCACTTGAAAAAACGGCAGATCTGTAGCATTGATCGTGATCATTATTTTGCTTTACTACCTAGTAATTAACCCTATTTCACTATACTGTTTACTACATACTTTGAACTAATCAGGTGATTTGAAGTATCAGGGAAACTCACTACCAAAGCACGATCACACAAGTAGTAAAAATAAACCAGTTTTACCTGATTTTTTCCCAGCTTATGTTTTATGAGGGAACCAAACTCTCATAACAACATTCCTTGAAAGAAGATTCCAACTAGTTCATAGAAAATATGTGATCAAATGTGAGAAAGTACCTCGTTTTTTCCCCTCCATTGCAATGTTCAAGAAACTCTGACATTGCTATTGATACTCCCACGTAAACTGTACATCTCCTATACTTGAGTTTAGGGATCGGCATTTTCCTTAGACAGGATATACTCTGCCACCTCAATGACTTGCTCATCAGGAGATGAGTTGTTGATTAAAGGCGGTTTCTTACTGATTTTGTTTTCAGCCTTCATATAATTCTTCAAATTTCGATACATGTCATCAACATCATGCAAACCCAGTTCCTTTAGGACAATGTGCTCTGAAGATGCCAAGGCTATGGCTGCCACCACTGCCCCATCATCGTGTGCTAATGTTTTGTTTTCGCCTTCAATGGCGTTTGCCCCCTTCCTTCGCTTCTGCTTTGTCTTTGACGATATCACAGCCAAACACCCAAGGTAAGGTACAATGAAGCAAGGTACATTCTGCCACACTCATACTGGTACCTATTTTCTGGTAGGTGATCAACCTTACATGATTGTGTATCTACACAAGAAACAAAGAAAAGAACTGCCCGAGGGAGATACATTTTCGGTACAACAATATGCGATGCAAATGCGTCTAGGGTTAAATTCTCCTTTCCTCTACCATAACGCCAGTATCAGGGGATGATAACTCGGCAAAGCAGGCCACGCGGAGAGGAGGGGATCATGCAGCAGAGGACGATGACAAATGTTCTGCTGCATCTCGCGAACGCACAGGCCAAGCACTGAGAACATGTTCATCAGTATGTCACCCTCATAGCCGTTTCTACAGCTCACCCTTGTACACATAAATGAGTTCACACAATAAAATACGACCCAAATCTCATGTGGTTTACATTAGACATAGGATGGGAGTTGAATGCGCGCATGCGAGACCGTGGGCCCCCCTCGTCGGAGCCGTGGCCCCTCCGGCGCGCTGCCGGAAGCAGAAGAGCTATGTTTCCTGCAACCATCTCATAGATCAGATAGGGACCTGCAATCCTTATCTTGGCCTTGGATTCCATTGGACCATGCTGCAGTTTAACACATACAATTTGACCTGCAACAATGCAACCCGCCTATTGTATTGCTTAGCCTGAGGTAGTTGGGCTTTAGAAATATTAAACTTGGCATCCTCTAATGCTCTGGAGTGATGTGCCTACAGTTTCTCAACATAAGAATCCCAGTCCTCAGGTATAGCAATGACATGGTTCAGGGGAGTAGAACGTATGGGGTGAGATGCAAGGCCGACCATACAAAAGATCAAAAGGAGTTTTGCGAGCAAAGGCAGGGATAGCTGAAGGATAATGATAGAGTGTGGGTCCAGATTCACCCAAGAGGCCAGATTTCATGGACTCGTCCAAGGGGAGAAGGAAGGACGAATGACACCAGCATCAAGCATTCGTTTGATTTCTTCTTGAATGAAGCAATATCATGACAGGTGTCCCTTTTCCCATGGACACGTGGACGCAGAAAGATCGTCGATGAGATTGGACAGTATGTGGACACGTGGCCTTATCAACCAAGGACACGTGTCACATTTTTGGTGTTACGAAATGGATTCCATCAAAATTGCAATGACTTCAAAAACAACTATGTGAGTGAGCAATAAATTACTCATGTTGATATAATGAGAATTAACAATATATAATACCACTGACAGAGTGGTTATGTGAAACCCATTCAGTCATTTTGTACTCATTTCATGTAGTTTTAGATAGGTCAAGATTATTATTCATTGGTGTGAAATACAAGAACGATTCTAGTAGTAGTTTGTTAGACGTCTACCGGTATTCAGCCAGTGGTTAGGTTGTATACTAAAACCATTGTCTCAGTCATTCTCTGTGTCCCACTGAGTAGGGACTATGTATTGGGATGATTACTGACAGAGTGGTATTTTAGTGATTTAAAATTATACAACTGGAGGAATACACTATTATAGTAAGTGACTAATTCTACCACTAGTGGATTTGCCTACTGTCATAGTCTTAAAAATACCACTAGTAGAGTGGCGTGTAAGTGATTAGGAATAGGACTAGAGGAACACATACCCACTACTATGGTGATATGTAAATGATTACGCATACCACTAGTGTAGTGAAAGAAGAACCAATTGTGTTCATTTGGCTACTGTCGGTCTTCCCCCTAGCCTCTGTAAATAATGGAGCAAAGATGCATTGCCAATTTGGACAGGCCCACACATTGCAAGTGAATCTGCAAATCAAAATAGTCTTGAAGATTCAAACTTCAAAAAACACAATAGAATCCCAGAGAGTAAGTGCTGGAACAGAGTCAACACACTACAACAGATCGCGGTAGTTATGACTGCCAAACCGTGGTAGTCATGGTTTTCATGACTTTGACCATGACTGCACCATGTTTTTATATGAAATTGACTTCCCGCAGTCGTTCATACAACTGTAGTCATATGAACGACTATCTAAATAGTCGTCTGTATGACTACATGGCTCCGGAATGGGCGGAAGGCTGGTCAACGGCAATTGACCAGATTTAGCTCACCATTCATAGTCATTTCCATGACTACAGTGTACATGGATGAGGTTACATAGTCATGATGACTACTGGGGATTTTGTAATTTGGTGTGTATAATACAATTAAAACACCATATGATCATATGAATGACTAATGGGTGTATTGGTTAACAGGTGGTGAACTATAACTCTTATAGTAAAGAGGTTGCAGGTTCAAATTCCTCTAAGTACAATCAAATGGATAAGATGGCCATAGGGTTAGTAGGCGAGCTAGGGATAACACGTGGTTTTTTCATTATTATAAAATACATTATGTCACGTGGCACAATGCCGTGTGACGCGGCGTTTGACACATGTTTTTTTTTTTTTTTTTTTTTTTTTTTTTTTTTTTTTTTTTCCTTAAATTTTTTTAAATCAATTGCGCCTCGCCACGTGGCGCGGTAGCGGCGCTGCAGTATGGTATATATGACTGCAGTGAGAGATATCACTTGGTTCATATGACTGTAGTCATCCGGACCGTACCATCATGTACTCATTGTATTGACTTAGTTTGCACGACTTATAGTCATAGAAGTCATATGTACCGTTTATAACTGCAGAATAGTCATATATACAGTCATAAATACCGCGATCTGTTGTAGTGACAAAATCCAGCCATGATAAAAGGTCTCATTCTACATCTACACGATATCTCCGTATGCATGCTAAGAACACTGTACTACTTTCCTGCCTTAGCCTCACTGCCAGCAATGTCTCTGCCCGGGCAAACCAAACTTCTAAGCCCTCTTCATGTGCTTCTCTGGCCAAAGACAATTCAAAGCTATGATCTGATCCAACTCTGTTTGTGGTGGGTTCTCTTCCTCGTTATGATAAAGCAACTTGCAATCTGCAACGTAGACATAAGTCACCTCAACTCGCCACTGGCCTTCAGGAATATCACAGCAGTGATATTTATCTTTGTCAGGCACACCAGTGATCCGGCCACTGCCGACCCTATGTCGTGGTGAGTCGGGATCATAGAGGCTAACCTTGTCGTTCTGTACTCAACACCCACCACATAATGATCATGAATGAACCCATGAAGTATAGGTATTGAAAACTAGAGAATAAGGAACGTCCACTAAGATGAAGAAAGCGTAGAGTACTTTGGGTAGCATAAGAATATCTAGGACAGTGGCAGAGGGTTTGTATCTTGAGCTTTCTTTGAAGGCGCCGCAATTGGTGCACATGTGGAAGTATTAAGAGCTTCTTTTTTCAGCCTGCAAACGTCATGCCCATGGCCCCTTAGCTATCACAAAAAGCAATGCAAATGACACAGCGTATCAAACCCCTCATGCCAAAATGAGGCTGAAGGTACATGGAGGAGAAGGCAAATAGGTGGAGCAAAACTCCCCTCCAACACGGGAATTTCAGTAGAAACAGATGCCTCCGTGAGGCCCACCCGATCCTTACTCCAGCTAGAAGTTGGTGTTATGTCACCTATTGCATCAGTCAATTTCAGGGACTCTTTGGCAGCAATGGCTCTGGTCGAAGTTGCACCTTTTCAGGTGTACTTCTTTTCAGCTCCCTTCACGACAGCTGGGGCAGGTGCCTCTACTGCAATGATCTCCTTTTTACATGCCAGAAACAACATGCAGTAGTACATGAGTATGCTTCATATACATGGCAGGAAGGACAATGCGTAATGGCCCACAAATGATAAGGCAAGATAAACGCAAACATTTGAGTACCTCTTTCTGTGGGGAGGTAGCCTTCACAGGAATGGGGTCATCCCCTACTGCCAATTCCCTGCTGCCCCCCTTACCATCACTCTGTGTGGAGAGTGACGAATCAGTAGCAAGCATTGTTGTGCCGCCTCCCCTCTTACGTGGCAGTTTCTCGGACTGTCCCTTGTGCCCCACCTTCACAATACTCACCAGGGGTCCTCAGGCCCAGACTTTGCCGGATCCCCAACGTGCAAAGGATCTCGCACCCAAGTAATAGTGAGAACAGTGTACAAGAGCTCAGACTCTACAAACACAAAAGCAGTAGTTCAACCACGTGGGGTGAAGGTACCCACAGCGTGGGGACACAAGTCGCAAGGCCAGGTGGGGCATCATCCAACCCCTCAATGATAGGAGTATACGTTGGGATAGTAATTGGAAGAGGGGCGGACATTGCACCTGCCATCATCATTGCCATCAATGCATCCAATTTTGTGGCATTCTCTTAAGAGGCCTTAGCCACTTCTGCTTAATACTGTGGCCCTCAATGCTCAGGATCTGATTTTCTGACAGGGCAGTAAAACTGCCCTCAAGGGAAGACAAGGGGCATGTAAATCATTCAAGTAAGAAGCAAGCATATATACTCCCAGCTTCCCTGACAATTAGCACTGACATGGGAATCGCTGCCAATGGCACAGTCCCTTATAACTCAACATGAAGCTAGGGTCCCTTAATTAATGTGGCAATTTTGATGCCTTAATTGTATGTATTACAGCCTATGCACTACTAGGAAATTTCCCATTATTCAATGTTGGAATGTTTTACATTATCCAATGCTAGGAAATTTCAAATTATACACTGCTGAAATGTTTTACATTATTCAATGGTGGGATGTTTTCAATGGTAGGATTTTTGCTGGGATGTTTACATACATTAGAGTGATGCAATTTTGAAATTTATTGCTGAAATGTTTTCAATGTTTCAATGTTTTCAATGTTTTCAAGGTATTTAATCTACTCAATGTATTCAAGGTCTTCAAGGTATTTCATTTCCTTCTATGGTTGATCTCTAGTTGGTCTCTCATCTTTGGGCAGTAGTCCTGACCCCTTTCCAAGCAGATCCATGGCATGCTCTCTCTTTACAAGGCAAGGAACCCGTAGGTCAGATCAGCTAAAATTGAGAACCCAGCAAACTTGTCAAGATTGAAACTCTTAGAAATGGCAAATGTCACTGGTTTATGCATGAGCTCCAGTCATCATTTTAAAAAGATTCCCTCACTTGACAAAAACAAGACGGATTGTAACTTAATATATATAGCAGACAGACAATAACTTAGGGTCTCTTTAGACTATAGGGGGTTGTAAGACCAAAAACAAACAAGCTAATTCAGTTAGACAGTGGCATATATGGTTTGGCCATAAGACACTGCAAGAATACTTGACTCATGATTGTTTCTTGACAGTTTTAAATGAGCAGGTAAGTAAGTTATCTGCTACCTATAATGAGTAGATTTCTCGGAATATAAGTTAGAACGTTAGAACAGATTACAAAAACCACTGGGTTATCAGCAGCTGGGTTCTTACCTCGCTAGTCCATTCACTTCCTTCTATGGTTGATCTCTAGTTGGTCTCTCATCTAGACACTCGCCCTGCATTTGTTTAGATCCACGCACTTCCATTGATACAACAAACATAACTTACTAAATTCCTATCCACGCTCCATTCCAATCCCAAACACATCCCAAACCCCATGCTGGTCTTTGACTACCTGATCCACCTAGTCTCTAACCTTAGGGTCATTACCCTTGCATTGTTGCTTCTTCTTGGAGTTGTGGAGAGCTCCTATTCTGTCAGTTACCAACACAATTCCATCAGTGACGAAGGTCAACGAAGGTGAACAAGAACATTTCAACCTGCCCAACAAACCTGCCCGAAAAATAAATAAATAAATAAATAAAATTGAAATTGAATACAATATCACATTCCAAAAAGCGAAAAGTACCTTATACAGGACAGAAGAGCCACCTTCGTTCAACTTAGGTCCAACACATATATATATTTTTCACCGGCATCCCTGGATATTTCCGTAGGATACGATAATCCAAGCTAGAGATTAAAATGGCTAAAAAACATGCAGAATTCTTCCACGTTTGTACAGAATTCTTCAACGTTAGAAGTCCATATCTCATGTTGTTGTTGTTGTTTTTTTTCTTTTTTTTCCTTCGACATCCATTTCTTTCATTTTTACCTTTATGTTCTCCCGCTCAGCCTCCACCTTCGGCAGCCAAAGGTGGCGTGTCAGTACAATCCCTTGTCATTTTTCATTATTGTTTCTCACAAATCCAAGCATACAATTACGGGCAGTCCGAGAAAAAAATTATATTATCACGTGGCCGCCGTTTTCGCATCCACGTCACACTGATGGCTGATGACTGATGTCCGATAGCTGATAGAATAGCAAATCCCATTCCTGTGGGGGCTCTCTTGCGCTGGCCAGTGGTGAAAGCTGCTTCAATTTCCTGTAAACTGTTCGTTTTTTGTGCTCTTGTCCCAAGATCAGTCTCGCCATGCCCTATCATTTCCAAGTATTCCCTTGTTGGGATTGGAAGGACCTTCCTACTGCACATATTATCACACAAATACCACAATGCACATTTGATGGTTAGACTAAATCACAACAGTGGAATGAAAAATGACAAGTACTGTAAAATTTCAACATACCTTTTTTTAAAGGTGTATAGAGGGCCACTGTCGGTGTCAATGTCATTGTCGCTGGATACAGACATCTTTGGAGCAAGATTTGTTTTTACCACGCGGGCTTGGTACGTCTTGTAGTGCTTATACTCCTTAAACCAATTATAAATGTCTTCTTCTTTCCAGCGCATAGTAAGCATGCTCCCATTTTGCAGGAACAATAGCCCCGCCAGTGTTGGCTCACACTCGTGGATAAAGCACTTGATGACGTCTTGACCTTCCACATCATGCCGCAAACTCCTCTCCAACAATGATGTAATCCCTGGATCTTGTGCATTCTGAAACCACCCCCGGACAGCCTTGATGTTTTGGTTGTACACCCTCCATTGCGCTGGGTGATACAGCCTCAAATAGTCTCTTCCATATGGTGAATGCTGCCCCCCCTCCCCCCACAGATCCTCTCATAGGATGGGCCAGGGTCAATTCCCTCCATAGGCTTGGGATCATTCGTTGCATCTGCACAGCCAGGCCAACCAATTTGTTGCATCTGCTGTTGGGATGGGGCTGGAAGAACAGGCTGTATCATCAACCAAAAATAAATCTATCCCATTAACATGCACAGATTAAACTTAGAAATGTGGTTGATAAGAGTCTATTTAAAGCAATGGCACAGATACAAACACCAACCTCCGTATTGGGATTGCAAGGCTGCTTCAGGCTTGAATGACAAGTGCTGCTGCAGCTGTTGTTGCTGTTTTTGGAGCTCTTGTTGTTTCTGCTTTTGCTATAACTCCTTGTGTCGCTGTTGGGATGGGGTTGGAGGAGGAGAGAGTGCTACCTGCAATGTAGGGAACTTGTGTTCTTCCCTCAGCCCTACAACCTTTGCCAATGTTGAGCCCACATCTCCTAGCGCTGCAAGGGAGGTAGAATTGGGTTGCAGGGCCTAAAGCTTCTGTGGGACATCTTTCATCTCTCTTCCAAGGGACGGTGCCCTACATATCTCCACTCCTCAATAAAAATAAAATGGAATCTACCTGAGTACATCATTCATGGGAGCCAATGTGCAAGCCAAGAAAGTACAACAGACGAGTTTCTACCCACCTTGAAGCAGCAACGGTGTGAGGTGCGTGGATTCCCTGTGTTCCACAGGATGAGACTCATCGTTAATACCAAAGTTCGCATCAAGACTGCTTATCCAAGGTACTGAACAATTCATTGAACGTCCACTTGGAAGTCGAATGATGTAATATTACATGTTATGTATCCACGATAAACAAATGGGTCGCATCGAACATGGGGAGACTCCTACTCTACCATAATCGATACAACTTGCTAGTAATTTTATTGATTGAATCTTCATATCAAGCACAATGTTCACATACCACACCATTGGAATGATGTTTTGGATGTGACAAGGGCAGTAAAATAGCATGAAACATTCGGAAGAGGTACTAGGGTAGTACAATAAGGTTTGGGGTGTAATTAGAGAGAAGTGCAATAAGGTTTGGGTTTACGGTAAGGGTAAGGGTTTAGGGTTTGGATTTAGGGTACAAAGGGACAAATAAATATGATGGATTCACACTCGGTAGAGTTAAGAAATGGTTGAAGAATTTGATATCCCTGTAATCATTCTATCATACCTTATCCAACAAAAGAAAATATTAAAAGAGCATGAAACATTGAGTAACATGGTAGTACAATAAGGTTTGGAGTGTAACTAGGGTAGTATAATAAGGTTTGGGGTGTAATTAGAGAGAAGTGCAATAAGGTTTGGGTTTACGGTAAGGGTAAGGGTTTAGGGTTTGGATTTAGGATACAAAGCAACAAACAAATATGATGGACTCACACTCGGTAGAATTAAGAAATGGTTGAGGAATTTGATATCCCTGTAATCATTCTATCATACCTGCGGAAGCAGAAAAACATCATGACACCTAGACCGGACCGTTCTTCTACTCGTTCGTTTGTTAAGCATCATGTCACCGTTCCGTTCGTGGTATGGCAAATGCTCAGAAAAGATATATCAACCCCTCGTAGGGCTCCTGCCTGCAGTACCTGCACTCCGTTATCTCGTATGCTTGGTTCACCATGTGCGGCTCATGTAACATCGAAACTGGACTGACGGGTTGTCTGATCAAGAGGGAACGGATAGATTTACCCCGGGTGATGAAACAAGGCCCCAATTTTTACTTTATAAGCTATTGTAATCTAGGGACGTCGTTTATGTAACACCTGCAAGTTTGACCCCCGACAACGCGGGGGAGGCTACGTTGGGCCAGGAATGAGGGGGAGCGCAATGCAAGTGTTACTTGAGCAAATGAGGAGCTGAGAATGTGAGCCAAGCAATGAAGGAAGAAGGTAGTGATGAGCCTCGCCGTGCACGCTTACCGCGAAGAGGAAAAAGGCTGCGTCGATCCGGGGCCTGGAGTCCGGCGACGAGGTGGGTTAACTCAAGAACCACCCACCCGTGAAGTGTGTCGCTAAGCTTGCCGGAGGGTCAGCAGTCGATAGAGGGAACTCCTCCCACTTTCTGTAAACTACCAGCCAACACATGGTTCACTCCTATGCTCGCAGGGCAAAAGTCGTTTGTGTCACCTACGGAATCTACTCCTATCTATTTGCCTTCCAAGACATACTTATTAGTGTTAACACAGCTTCACCCCGGAGCCTGTCTTATCCTCTTGGGAGGTCCCCTTTGCTTGGAGCGCCTACTGCCAGAAGACCATGCGGTGTGTTAAGGGCCAGCCGCTTAGGTCGGGGTTGCTTCACATTCACGTTTCTTCGGATCGCATGTGCGTGCTTGGGTCCAGGCCCACATCAATGCGGAGCACACAAAAGACCTCACCATTCTCACAGGGTTGGCACTTCTAAAGACGACAGGGATCAATTAGATTCGTTAAACATTTTGTTTATATTCAGATCTGTGTAAAGTTCCTTTGTTTGAGCTCTAGAACTACGCTATCTCCATTTCCAGTCCTATGCGATGTACTGTCAGTACGACCAGACGGGGACGAACAGGTGCAGGAGGGGGTTACCTACTGGTGAACTCTTTAACTCCGTTACTCAATTTGATTCATGGTCTCCGTTTGCATACATTAAGGTGCTAATGCTATCTGCGCAGGCACTTCTATGAATGACAGGACTTGGTCAGAGTTCTGCTTCTGGGTTCGAGCTCCATCAGCCCCTGTTACGATTCTCTGTCTACTGCAATGTACTGTCTGTACCTACATATACACAGGGATGAATAGGACCGAAGGATGAGCTACCTGCTGGTGACCTCCCATAGGTCCTTGTGACTACTCAAATTTAACCAGGATTAAGGCAGTAAGCTACAAGGATCCCTGCTCTGTTTGCTGTCGTTCACGATGTACAGTCAGTACATTTAGACAGGGACGAACAGGTGTGGGAATATGTAACATGTTGCCTCCCATATGCCTTATGTTTACTCGGACCTAACCCACGTCTGTGTTTGCAAACTAGGTGTTGCTACGACTACTGCGTAAGCATCACTTTTGTTTTTGTACAGATCTACATTACATTGCTGTGTTTTGTGCTATGTAAGATCCCTGTTTATATTCTCTGCCCCTCACAAATGTACTGTCAGTACATTCACACAGAGATGAACAGGTTTGGAAGTGAGTCTTGTTAAACGTGCAGACCTACAGGAAGTTTCTGAGTTCGAGCTTTACTAAAGTCCCTGACTCTGTCTTCTATCTTATACAGTCAGTACATTATGACAGGGACGGCCTGGCTTGGGTATGGGCCTGGCTTCCTGAGCTACCCCACTTACCTAAGATCATCACAAGCTGGAGGATACAGCTTCTTCTATATAAAGTGGAATTAACCACCTCTTCTCATACGGAGATTCAAACTTGTTACCTACCACTCAGTATCACATGGAACACATCACCAACCATCTAGTGATCCTCTCCTCCCTCTACTTCACACTTGTTTGCTGCTTGGACTCCCAATGTCACAAGCAACCATCCGTCAAGTTATTAAGGTGAGGACTCGCTACCTGTTATGACGCTTTGACTTCAAGGTAGCTGTTTTTGGAGGCTGTATGCAGGTTGCTGTTCTACTTATGAACCAAGGAGCACGCACCAATGACAGCAAGACAGAGATGTTCTGTACTGTCAGGGGAGTCTACAAGCTTCTGATACTATTCTTTCTAAGGCCCATTCTTAACTGGTTTTTAGACACACCAGAGAGACGACCTGTGTTATGACTAGCTGTGATCTCTTTACAACAAGACCTTTGTTTTTTGGACACAAAAAAACTATGTCTTTTAGCATTACTTCTACATATGCCAGGTTTACAGGATATGTGTGAAGATCTGTCATGTCTGGTCTGGTCTGGATCTGGTCTGGATCTGGTCTGGTTGATACTGAAGCAGTGACTCAGGGTAATCCTACACAGTCAGCAAGTGGGCCCTCTGGTTTCTGATTGCTATACTGTCCAGACAATTGACATACCTATTAAATGAGCGAAGCTTTGAATGATCTTACTATGAAGCAGGGTAAGTGACCAATTTGTTACTCCTGTAAATGTTCAAGGCCTTTTTAGAAAAAAAACAGAGACCTTACAGCTTTGTAAGATCTATATTTTCTTGAAAAAACTACTTTGCTCATTTTTCTGCTGCGTAAGAACTTACAACAGGTAAATGTCAGCCTAGGCGCACAACTGTATTCTTGGTAATCATGCCCAGTAGCTTAGTTTACTACTCACTAAACAGGGTGAGGACTAAACCCTTATATGGTTTCTCATTATTGATGACATGATGCCTTCAGACATTTGATATGAATGGTTTCAATGTGAAACAGGGTTAGAGACCACGCTGTCCTTCCTGGAAAAATTTGTAAACCATCCAGACATAGACTTTACAGCTATGAGGGAGGTCTATGCATTTCTAAAGGCTTTATTGTTCATCTATGATGCTGGATTTAACAGATATATGACTGTCAAAAACCTGTTGTAAAAATCTTTGAACAGGCTGACATATACCTGTATTAAGTCCTTATGCAGCAGAAAATAGGATCAGTACTCACTAACAGAGTGAGGGCTCAATCCTCGTTTTTCATTTTGATGACATGAGGCTTTCAGCCGTATGATATGAATGGTTTCAATATGAAACAGGGTAAGAGACCACACTGGCCCTCCTGGAAAAACTTGTAAACCATCCAGACATAGACCTTACAGCGATGAAGGATCTCTATGCATTTCTGAATGCTTTTTTGTTCATCTTTGATGCTGGACCTGACAGATATATGTTTGTCAATAACCTGTTGTAAAAAGTCTTTGAACAGCACTACAGTTGGTACACAGGATATAAGAAAACCAATTTTTCTTGAATGGTTTTACTTTACAATTGTTGTGACTGGTTTTTACAGATAAGAAATAGTTCTACAGAGCAGTCCAGAAGCTTCGTGTTTTCGGATCCCTGGATCACTGGCCTGATCACACTGTCTTGACCCGCACCTGGAAAGGAGAATGATTTGGAGGCCCAAATCGAACTTGGTGTGTTGGGTTCTGGTTCAAGAGTCAGGGGGCGTGGAATTGGTTGGCTGTGGCTGAGCATAGCCACGACAGTCATAAATTGTTACGACTTGTGGCTTCTCAGGCTTGGCAGAGCCCGAACGTGATAGAGGTTGGTGATCTCTGAAGGTAAAATTCATAATTTACGACGAGTTCACCTAATGCTCGTTGGTTGCGATCTGGTAGAAATAGAGTCACTGCTCCAGTGTCTGCCTCAGTGTTATCTCCAGTAGTGGTGCATAGAGACAGGGTCTTTGAAGAATCTGAGTTGATTTCTATGGAGGAGGGCTTTAGCAATGTTTCTGGTAGAGGAAGACCGGGGGTCTCGGACCGGCTACTGCCAGTGGACCTGGCTTGGGCAGTAGGATGCGGGATATTTTGGGTGATGCAGGTGGTACGAGAAACAACCTGTATGCTACCAATTTTTGTGCTCAAGGTGTGGGCGAATCAGGCCATGTGGGCAAATTACCTGCAGGGCCGCCAGGCTTCTCGATTTCAATACCCACACAACCCGAGCATTTACGTGATGATGCCATGCATGGTAATTCTAACCTGAGGGAAATTTCCAGGTATGCAGCCCTTGACCCTTGTTCTTTGCATGTAGGTAGTGAGTCTGCATGGCCGGCCTCTGTGTGTAGCCAAGTGCTCACACAAGGCCAGCCTGCACTTCAGTCATGGTCCACCCAACTGACTGTGCTACCTCTCTCCCGAGCTATGGGAGAGGTGGCAGTACATGAGGAAGGGAGTAGAAGGTCTGGTCATGAAAATTTTGGAATTCAGCCTGTGGTTTCCAATGGGCAGATATATCATGTTGCTCCAGTAGTTACTTATCCGTATCCTGAATATCACATGGGGAAGAAAAGAGAGAACTTCTTGGAATTGTTTGAGGTCAGTGCTAGAATGAACAAAGCCACTGAAGAAGTCATGATGGGCACCTTTCGCATGAGCATGCAAGGGAAAGCCAATGATCTTCTTCATGTCGCTTTGAGTGGTGAACCCAATCTCACCTGGGAGAAGGTCAAGAGAAGAGCCCTCATGATATTCAAACCTGCAGAGAGACCCCTGGACAGTCTTGATAAATTGTGTGACCGGCCATACAAAGAGGGTGAGTCTCTTTTGGACTTGAGGGCTGCTGCTACTGAGAATGTCCCTGAGGATCTTGAGGGGCATGCCTGCTGAGGTAAAGGCTTGGGGTCAGCATGTTCAAGGATAGTGATGGCTTAGGGACCTGGCTGAAGCAGAGATGGGCTCTTGAAGCAACTTCTTACTCAGTTCACAATGAAGAGCTTTGAAGTTGGTGGATAAATGGCCTTGGTAGTTGACCTTTTGTTTTCGGGATTTCCAAAGTCCTTGTGATAGTGATCCCCCACACCCGAAACCCTGGGAGACCTCACTTGTTAAAGGCTATTTGCCTTTCTGAAACGCTTGCAGCATGGCAGGAAGATCAGGTTGGAAGGGGCAGAACTTCGTAGTATGATTGGGGTCTTTGCAGATCTAACAGGGAGCATGCCTACCTTGGTAGGAAGCTCCTGTCTGTGTTTTGCCCCGATTGTTAGCTCCACTGGAATCTGCCACAACAGCAGACTTTGGCCCTTATTCAGGAGGTTCCTGACTTTAAGGCGTATGTAAAGGGTTTTATTCCAGTGACGACAAAGTTGGAACTGGTTTTAGCAGAGGCGAGAATAGGCTCTCTTTCTCTCGTTCGTCGTCGTTCATTTCGTTACGGCGCCAATTTCCGAGCTATGTATGTCAAATCCGCGCACTTGCATCATATGCGCGGCAGGTGTGTGGAATGGAGGGTTTGGGGATGTGCGAGCGGTGGTAGTGCCATTGAAGTCAGTTTCAAGATTCCAGTCATGGTATAGAAAGCAAAAGCTAGAAATGACCTTTTTGTGAACCCAATAGTTCAAAGTATATGTTGAAGTGAGGTTCTGATTGTCTGTGGCAGATTCTCTCGCCCGGCACGACGGGCACAGACCCTGATTTTCAGCAGATTTGTGGTCTGGCATGAGGTGCGTTGAATCAACTTTGGATACAATTGATGTCTTTTTGCTCAGTCATTTATAGTTTCTGCCTTGAGTGGATCGATTGGTTCTTCATATAGCGTGGTGCTATCCTGCCTCACCCTCACCGTACAGCTGTTGAAGCATCCCGTTATTGAGGAAGCTTTCATTTCCCTCAACACACCTTGAAGAAAGGATAGTTTCAAGCCTACGAGGTTCATGACGATGCTTGACCATGCTCACATCAGAGGAAACTTTTGTACCTTTTATTTTGGTAGACATTCAGGGCTCGTATTCAGTTTGTGTCTACTCATAAGTATTTGGATTGAGGCTGGACACTATCCACAGGTGACCATTACACAGGAGGTTATGCATCTATATAATCATGACTCTTGATGTTGGGACCTTCTCTTATGCAGGAGGATGGAGTCCCCATCATTGCTTTCCGAATTGCAAATATCCGAAAACTTCAGATCATTGAGGTGGGCATGGCTGGCTGGTGGTAGTTGGTCTGCATTGCGTCAGTTGTCCGTATGCTTTTGTCACTGATCTCATCTACGATCGGTTGATATGAGACCATACGGTCTTGTTTTGGTTTGTACATTAATGTGCCAGACTTTCTGAATGTGCTAATGTGGTAGAATCTCTCGTGCAAAAGGCAAGCAAAAGCAGTTCTGAAGTTTTTGATTATTACTGCTGTGGACAAGAACCTCAATTTTGACACTGGAAGGTTTGGCTGTTGGATGGCAGGCTAGTGTGCGGTTGCTTGTGGGGCTCAACAATACCTTGAGTGATGAGGACGAAAGCATGTTTCATTTCACTTCCCTTCCGGTCTGTATTCACATCTTCTCTGGCATGCCGAGACAATTCTGGGCATAAGTGTTGTGCTGTTTATTGATCATAGTTGTCTTTTTACACCCATTTCAATCACAACGACTACTCACTACTCCCCTAACCACCAATGTGTCTCTGCCTCAACATGATTGAGAGTGGTGAACTATGGCACAGGTGATTGGAGGGAGCCAGGTATTTTTGGGGCTCCCGTGTACAGTGAAGCACCCCGTCACCGCTACCAGCCCCCTTTATGGTTTGACCATTGAGGTATGTTGGTTTCCCCTCTCTTGATAGTCAAAGATGTTTTTGAAGGTGCTTTATATAGGAGCTGCTAACTTCCCAGCAAACATGGTGCATCATAAATAAGAAACAAAGGAAAGAAAGCCAAATCTACAATTCGAAGAAGCTGGAAGGCCCCAACACACAAGCATGGCAAATAACCACAGAAAAGCAAACTGTAAAACCACAGATCAAAGATGTACCCACGCAGTGAGAAAAGTTGGACTGCCCCATGCGAGTGAGCTGTTAGGCACATCTATTCATAGATAAAGGTCTTGTAGAGAGAAGAAGATGGCCCGCAGCTGATCTCTTCTGGTTGTGTACGGTTATGTCTTGGGACCTGTGCCACCTCAAATATTCTGCTTGAACTCCCAACTTATCCTTTCTGTTATTTTGTATGGTCACTGACTTGGAGTCCCTGAGGCTATTACTGTCCTCTGGCGACCTTCATTGAGAAGTTTGGTGTTAAATGACATGTGCACTGGATGATTTGTACAGTTCTCTGTATGTGTAGCTAGAGTATGGACTCCGGTACTTATGTCTGTCTCTTGCATAAGTGCATCAATATGAAAGGGCTGGAAGTCGGAATATGTCTAAGTGAAATGTGGTATCCTGGAGTTCAATGATTGCAGCATATGCCCAGCATGGGATGACATCAGGTACAATTCCAGCTTTCATGATGTCTTCATGGACCTTTTTCCCTTTTCCAGAGGGCTGCTAGGCTGGCACACACAATTCAAACACAAATGAATGTAATCTGGTCCGGCTTCACCCTTTTCCACATCATCTACTCATAGGTCTCCAAAGCCTCCATCCCACACCCGTGCCGGGAATATCCTGCAATCATTGTGTTCCATGACACCACATTTCCACACTGTCAAACACTCCCTTTGCATCTTTGATGCTGCCGCATTTGGCATACATGTCCACGAGGCTATTGTTCAGAATGACATCAGGTACAATTCCTGCTTTCGTGATGTCATTATGGACCTTTTTTTCTTTTTCCAGGGTTGCTAGGCTGGCACATGCATTGCAAATGCAAATGAATGCAACCTGGTCTGGATTCACCCCTTCCCACATCATTTGCTCATAGGTCTCCAAAGCCTTCATCCCACACCCATGCTGGGCATATCCTATAATCATTGCACTCCAGGGTACCACATCTCGCTTACTCATACTGTCGAACACTCCCTTTGCATCTTCGATGCTCCCCACATTTGGCATACATGTTCACCAGGGCAATGTACAGAATGACATCTGGTATAATCCCAGCTTTGATGATGTCAGCATGGACCTCTTTGGCTTTTTCCTGGCGCTCGCACATGCATTGCAAACACAAATAAATGCGACCTGGTCTGGCTTCACCCCTTCCCACATCATTTGCTCATAGGTCTTCAAAGCCTCCATCCCAGGAATGGCAACCTTCTGTCAATCAATCCCATCTAGTTCAATTCATCACAACGCTAGCTCATGATCAAAGACGTATGCAGCTAACGGCATGATGGTCTTCACTAATTCACTAGCACCTGCGTTTCATAAGCTTCTGATCCACCATGAACAATGACTTATAAGATCTTCGGTATATGATGGAAAATCAATCCCCAAGCTCGACTGACCTGCAGGTTTATGACAATGGCTCATGATCAAGGCGTGCAGACCAATTTCTCCCTGTCCACTTACTCCTAACGGCCTGCAATTTTACTGTGGGGCCTTATTGCCAGACTGTTCGCTGCCCTCACGCACACTCCAGCACTCCAACTCCACTGGTATGATAGGCTCTCTTGTTTCGTCCCACGCAACCTCTTCTATTGCCAAGTTCTGGTTGCGGTCTGCTAGGTAGCCCACGCCTCATACTATACAGCGTATTGATGGCCGTCTACACATTAATTAATGTCTTGCGAGGGCGTACCACAGCTGCCGAAGCCTCTATCCGGCTCCACCGTCTGGACGTCCTCTGCCCTGCTTATGCGCACTAGTATATCCACTGGTTGGAAAGGCTTCAGGAATTTTCAAGTGGTTCGTGAAGATGGCCAAGAAGCAGCCACGATATTAGCCTTCGTGTGCAACTTGCCTGCGAACCACTTCCAGCTATGCTCAATTGGAGCCTCGAGCCAGAATTTCGAGAAAAAGTCGAGTTCTTCTCCCTGCCGCTGTACTTTTTCACCTCCGCCTTCAGCTCCTAGTTCGCCATTGTTGGCGGCCGCTCGTGCATGAGCCGTAGCATCTAGCCGTAGCATGAGTCGTAGCAGGTCATAGCATTCACTTTTAACAAATATTCTTCTCAATGAAGGCTAGCAGGTTTCAACGATCAGTGCCCACCACGGAATCACTTCAACGCTCGGCAACCCTGCAGTCCTCCTCACATATGCACACCTCGATCATGTAGGTTGGAAAACTGATTTGTGTGGTGGTGATCAGCAGGTCGACGAACCCACACAGTTATCTGGCAGGGCTGTCCCAGCCACGGCAATTGGGTCAGGTGCATCAGACCATCAATGTTACATTCGTGATTTGCCATAGCAGCATTAGACTTTCTTCACCGCCGCTGTCATGCCATTGCGAAATATTCAGATCTAACAAGCCAGGTTTCGTTCCAAGATTCACACCCGCCTTGTCACGATCACCATAAAAGTCACTATCACCTTCCTTCTCCACAAATGTTGTGCAGTTCGTAATATCAGAAACCAGCTTGCCACTTGCGAGACGTTCTCAAAGTGCAAAGTCGTCTGAATTCCACATAGAACCGAAAGAGGTCCAGAGCCTCGGGCAAAACACAACAAGTCTTACCCAAGAAAAGAAGTTTACCGTCGACAACTACGAGCTGATTTGTCTGCACAACTGCAGCTCCTGCTTCGTATATACAGAGCCTACTACGAGGCTGTCCAAGCCTCCATCTCGCCTCTTATTTAGCATCCTGTGTGCCTCCCGTGCACAACATCGTACCGGACTACAAACGAAACGAGCAACAATGACTTCTATCTTAACCACTCATTACGAGTTGTGCTTTCCCTACTTCAAATATCATCGACATAGTGCTAACATAAAAGAAATCTATCTAGCTTAGCACTACAAAACTAGACAGATCATCTCTCAACTTCACCCACAGACAACAAGCGTTAACCTAAGACTCACACCTTGCACTCACAAGCATGAGAACCATCTTTCTCGAGTGAGAAGATGCACAAAACCAAACCAACGTTTCACTTATAAAATAAGAATCAAGCCCATTGCATCCCAAGGCTTTGGGGAATCAACGGTACAAAACGCCATAGCTGAGCTGACAGACGAAGATGAGCCTCACTGAGTCGGCCGCGAGGATAACTCCCCCAAGGACCCATTATTACTTTGGCCCTGGATTGACACTTGGGCAAACTCAAGTGTCAATACGTAACAACTAGTTATTTCGTAGCTAGTTCACACTAGCTACCTTAAACTAGATAGTTTACTAACTAGTAATTTAACTATTTTTGGTGTGGGGGAGTTGTCGTTCTGATTTCTTGTGTTTGGATCCCCTCCATACCTGCATGCTTGACTGTGCGCCATGCTAGTTTTGTGTGGGCGCTTGTTTTTATAGGTGATTGGTCCGGATTTGATCACCGGCCAGTCCTAGGGCATGCTGTCGATGGTGAGGCTGGGGTGATGACCAGCCAGACCATCATTGTTTCTCCTGTGGTGAGGTTGGAGGTGATGACCAGCCAACCATAGGAGTGCTTGCGGTGGATGCAGGTACAGGTGTAGGCTATGTTATGAACTTAGTATTCCAAACCATAAGCCGCAACAGGTTCTCTACCCGGTTACCTTGTGGAGAGGGGGTTAGGGACATGTTCATGACCGGTTGAGTGTCAACACGGAGGTGCCACTAGTTGCTGGGGACAGTGCCGGTTCGAGCACTAGCGATACTAGTGGGTACACGAGACGAGGTGTGCGGTTTAGGCCACCTTCACCTCCTGTGTCTTCTAACGGAAGGTTCTGATTCGGATTGTGAATCAGGAGGACTCATACCGGCGGTGCAAGTTGTTTCTTTGCCATTGTTGTGGGACACAATGGAGGAGATGTATGGAGCTACCAAGGGGCCACGAAGGTACTCTGGGGGCGGTGGGCACCATCGAGTTGGATGATTTTATCCAAGAGTTTGATAGTTGGTGTGATTTGCAGCAAATGCGCAATCCACAACTATTTACGCCTTTCATGGCATGGAAGGGGCTGTTTCAGCACCTTGAGGGCCGCCTATGGATGATTACCATGAGTTCAGGCGGGGGCATGAGGTTGAGATCGAGGAGTGGAGGATGTACTGGTCACCCGACTATGTCTCCATCACTAGGGGCACTAGAGCCACGAGGGCAGTGGCTACACCTGCCGCTGCACCGGCAGCTTCAGCAAGTAGCAGTGGGACTGGTGGTACAGTAGCTACGACGTCCACCCAAGCCACTACCGCACCAGCACTAGCACCCGTGCCTGCCTTCAACCCTGTTGTGGAGTTCTTCGAAGAGTTGAGAGGGAACTACCAAGGGGTGAGGACAGAGAAGTTGCGGAGCTTGCAAGAGTTCCAACGGAAGCCGACCGAGAGCTTGAGGGAGGCTTTCACTCGCATGAGGCGCTTGATAAATGTAACCCAAGGGGTTACGGAAGCTCAGGCAGTCCAATTCTGGTATGGGATATTGGACAAGGAGCTGAGGAGAAGGGTGCGGGATGCAACTCTCCTACAAGCGGCCCAACCCACCTTAGCAAATGTGTTTTTGCTGGCAGAGCGGATAGAGCTCAACATGGTGGAGGAACGAGTGGTCATGGTGGGATTTGCTAAGGAGACACCACGGGGTAGTGGTGCTCCTAGCCAACCACTACCTCAACGTGCTCAAGGCAACAAGGGGGCTCAGGTGAAGCTCAGGGAAGGGCAGAGAGGACCTCAGATGCAGGGGTCTCTCCCTTCATTTGCTGGCCAACAACGGGCGGATGTGGTGTGCTGGACATGTGGAGGACCCCATGTCAAGAAGGATTGCCCAGAGGGAGGCAAAGGGCGGCACATGCACAGCCTGCACAGTTGCAGTGTGGGCATTGTGGCAAGCACGGGCATGGAGAGGCCCAGTGTTATGGTTTGCATCCTGAGTTGCGCCCAGGCCAGTTCCAAGGGAACAATGGTGGCCGGGGGCGAGGTGGAGCAGCCCAGAGGGACGAGGTGGCCAGCCACGAGGCCAAGGGCAAGCTCAACGTGGCCAAGGACGCGGAGGTCAGGGTGTTGACCAAGGCATGGCCAACCGGCTTCAGCAGCTAGAGCAGAGGCTCGCTGCCATGGCTACAGCTCAGGTGGTACCGGCTCTAAGGCCGGATGGTCCACCTCCTGCTCCTGAGGGAGGAGATATGGGAGGCATGGGATTCATGTGTGGAGCAGCACTACCACTAGTGCAGGTGGAGTCTGCTGCAGCCGTGACTCGAGGAGCAGCACGAGTTCCTGAGCCACGAGGTGCAGAGGTGGAGTTGGATCCACAGCGTGGGGAGGCAAGCCGTCAGGCTAGGCTTCCTCAGTCATTCACATTGGCGGAGACAGTGTCGACGCCATCCATGGCACCTAGTTCTCGCCCGACTGTTACCGAGGCGGAGGTTACTATGCCATTGGGGAGAGCTACACGGGTAGCACCACTACCTAGTGTTGCCAAGGCTACGGCAGCTAGTGTGCTGCTAGGAGCGGCCACATCTGTGTGCCAGGCTCCATTGTTCTCGGCTACCATGATTGCGACGCCGGGGGTAAGACCAGCTGAGGTGTTTCAGGCTGGCAGCTACACTCTGTGAGAGTGGGGAGGTTACTTCATCTTCTGCGGAGATAGTGGGAGGTGTAGTGCCGGAGGGATCCTCGGATTTGAGGGTCAAGACTGCCACGGCGGCGCCATGGCAAGCTGCAGCTGCCAGGTTGATGGAGCTGCCAGCTAGGCCAGCCATTGAGCGCCATGGTGACACCTGGAGTTGTCATGTTAGACAACCAGGATGGCATTTTCTGTTTGAGTGGACCGGCAGGCAAGAGGTACCGGCCACTGCGGGTCTTGTTGGACTCGGGAGCTCAGCCATTGATGCTGGGCAGAGCTGCTATTGCAGGCTTGGGCCTCACGGAGGCGGATATGGAGCCTTGTCCTTTCCAGATACAGACGTCTCTGGGAGGATCGGAGCAGGCTCGGGGCATGACACGGCGTGAGTTGGCTATCAGACTACGGCCGGATCACCCTACAGATGGCTCAGTGATGCGAGCCAAGGCCATTGTGACAGACGCAGTCTCATACGATGTCCTGGTTGGTGGGGCAGTGTTGTACCCCATGGGCTTCACCCTGGATTTTTGGGAGGAGTCAGCTTCCTATAGGCCTGCATGGCAGTCAGGGGAGGGCCGGCGTGTGCAGCTCCCTGTGACGTTCATAGGAGGAGTTGCGGTTGCCCAGCGAGGCAAGATGCCGACACTAGCAGCATTCACAGCGGCAGTGAGTTGGCCTAGAGAGTTGCTTGAGGGCAATGCTCATTCAGAGGATGTACCACCTCCGGGAGAGCAGGATGACATGTATGGTATGGCGGAGTTGCCTACCATGGTTGCTCAGACTCCATTGTGGGGCACGAGCAAGGATTTGCAGCGGGATGCTGATCGACGGGTGCAACAAGCCTGGGTGGAGGCTTTTGTACCGTCAGGAGAGGAGGAGAGTGTGGGGATTGCACCAGGACCACCTCAATTGTCTCCATTGGACACCACACCTATTGTGTGGCAGTCTCCGGATGAAGGCATTTGTCTTCTGGACTTGTTTGGCGGGATCAGCACCGGATTGGCTGCTGTGTTACAGGCAGGTGTACGAGTTCGGCGTTACCTATGTGGAGAGGGATGAGACTGCACGACGCGTTTCACTTCGCCATGTTGCTCAGTTGGTGCAGCGGTACCCTGAGTTGTTGTCGGTGTCTGCAATTCGTGGATATCAGCAGGCCTTGCCAGCAGACATTTCGTTGCTGGGGGCGCAGGATTTGGAGCGGGTTGGCTCCATTGATCTGGTAGTGGCAGGTTGGCCCTGCCAAGGGCATTCATCAGCCGGGCATGGCAATGGATTGCGAGACTCGAGGTCGGGTCTGTTTTGGGAGATGGTGCGGGTTTTGCGCCACTTGCAGCTTCATCAAGCTGTATCTCCAGCATACATCTTGGAGAATGTGCCACTGATGGGCGATTCTCGGGCCAGGGTGATGGCCAGTGTGCATCAAGTCCGGTCGTGGCTTGGGTCAGCAGTTTGCTAGATGCAGCTACTGTGGGTCACGGGCTCATCGTCCACGGCTATGGTGGACTAACATGATGCCACCCGCACTGCTCAAGCGTGCATTTGATGGGGTGCAGCGGCCAGCACATCTCACAGTGGATAACATTCTGGACACAGGGAGGCAGTCTCAACGTGTGAGACACGATGACCGTTCGCCTTTGGCAGTGGTCAACAAGGTGGGTCAACCACGAGCAGCATTACCTACACTGCTCAGCTTCCCAGGATCGCATGCTTTCCGGGATAGTGGACCTGGCCTCCTGTGGGATGCTCAGTTGCAGCAGTTAGTGGAGCCTAATGCTGACGAGCGTGAGCGGGCAATGGGTTTTACCACTGGTACCACGGCGGTGTCGTCTCTTTCTGAGGCATCACGTCGTCAAGTGTTGGGGCAAGCAATGGATCTCAATTGCTTGACCTGGATTATCAGCTTGGCTCTGCTGAGCAACGCAGAGTGCGGAATACACTTCCCTCAATGGTCTCTCTGCCTACCGAGACGGTACAGGCAGTGAGTGGGGGCGAGCATGTGAGGACCACGGGGTGCATGCATCCATGGCACACGTGGGAGGTGCTCGAGGTTCAGAGGGAGTTGGCAGCCAAGGCGGCTGTGATGGATGAGGTTGGGGATTCTTCTCGGTTGAGGAGGTCCTCAAGGATGAGATGATGGGGGCAGGATGAGGCCTTGTCATTGACTGAGCAGGCAGGGAGTACTGCTCAAGAGGTTGCAGCATAGCAACCACGGGACGCGTCCTCTACCTCTAAGCCCACTGGACTTAAGGTTGTAGTTACGGAGGACAATTGGGAGCCTGACATTGGACCCATTGTCACCGGGAGAGAGACGACGTATACGGCGGTTCCTGAGGGCTTACAGGAATTGCTTTGCCTTCAGTTTGAAGGACTTGGGAGCACTGAAGGGTCAAGAGATCCGTATTGAGGGCCACTGACACGCCAATCTTTCGGAGACCCTATAGATACAGTGACATGGAGAGGTCTTTGATTCAGATGAGGACTCAAGATCTCTGGGAGGCAGGTTTGGTGGAGCTCTCTGGTGGAGAGTATGCTTCAGCCACAGTGATGCCAGCCAAGAAGGATGTCTATGGCAATTGGACGGAGAGACGTATGTGCGGTGATTACCGGCCTGTAAATCGTCAGACCAAGTCCGATAAGTATGCCATGCCAACACCAGAGGAGATCTTTGATGCCATCGGGCATGCTAAGGCCTTTAGCACTTTGGATTTACGATCCGGATATCACCAGTCCAATCAAGGAGGCGGACAAGCAGAAGACGGCATTCTGGGGGATCAATGAGCACGGCAAGGATTGCCTATATCAGTGGCGGTTCTTACCATTTGGGCTTAAGAATGCTCCTGCAGAGTTTCAGAGAGTCATGGATAGGATTCTAGCAGGGGTGGACTTTGCTCGGTGCTACATAGATGACATCATCATCTTTAGTGTTACGATGGAGGAGCATGAGAGACACCTTCAGGTGGTATTGGAGCGCTTGAGAGCGCACGGATTGAAGTTGCATCCGGGGAAGTGCAAGTTTTTCCACAACCAGATTGAGTATCTGGGTCACATGATATATCCTGGAGGATTGGGGGTACAGCAGACTAAGGTAGAGGCCATTGCACAAATTCCACGCCCCACGGATGTGAGCCGAGTTCGAGCTTTCATGGGGTTGGCAAACTATTATAGACGGTTTGTCAAGGGATTTAGTACCATTGCAAAGGCTCTAACCAAGCTGACCAAGGTGGACCAGGAGTGGCAGTGGGAAGATGAGCAGGAACGAGCTTTTCAAGAGCTCAAGGCGAGGTTGACCTCGGCGCCTATCTTGAGACGACCTATCAGGGGGCGTCCCTTTCAGCTGCATACGGATTGGAGCATGCTGGGGCTTGGAGCGGTGCTCACACAGGTGGATGATGAGGGAAGAGAGTTCGTAGTGGCTTACGCTAGCCGCTCGAACAACGCTGCAGAGGCTAAGTACAGCTCATATGAGGGAGAGTGCTTAGCTGCAGTGTGGGCCGTGGCACACTTCAGGTGCTATCTATACGGCAATCTTTTCACCCTTGTCACGGATCACCAGCCACTCAAGTGGTTGATGGAGTCAGACAAGCTTACGGGGAAGCTTGCACGGTGGCACTTATACTCCAGGAGTATGACTTTCAGGTTGTGCATCGACCGGGTTTGGTCAATCGGGATGCGGATGGATTGAGTCGCAATCCATGCATGAGCCAGCAGGATGACACTGGAGCTCGGTGGCATGGTGAGACGGACGAGGAGATGGTGCCGGGATGGCACGCATCTGCATTTTTGTGTATCTTGGCATCGGGAGGTCAGATTGGACCTACAACAGGGATGACTGTAGACGGAGTGTCTGAGGACCCTGAGGCTAGTGATGAGCTAGGTGGTGCCAGAGATATACATGAGGATTCGGCTGTGTTGGACTACCTCCGCACGGGAGACACGGCAGCCATTGTGACTGCCAGGGAGAGGGATCGGATCCTGCAACGAGCCAAGAGGTTCAAGTGGGAGGGGATACACCTACTTCGAGTGTGGGAGGATGGTCGGGTGAGGATTGTGCCTCACCCCACACAGCGTGCACGGTTAGTGCGGCATGCCCATGAGGAGTTGGGGCATTTTGGAGTGCGACGCACTCACAGTTTACTGCAGGGGCAGTATTGGTGGCGTGGTGCATACAGAGGTGCAACAGTTTGTGGCTAGGTGCATGGTGTGTGACAGGGTGCGTGCTTCATTTAAACGCCCCTACACCACAGTTGCATCCTTTACCTATCATGGGATTGGGCTACAGGTGGAGTCTTGACTTCGCAGGACCGTTGCCACTGACTATGCGCCACCACAGATATGTGTTGGTGATGGTGGAGCACTTCTCCAAGTGGATTGAGTTGGTTCCATTGCCTGACAAGGCTAGTGAGGGGGCTGCGTATGCATTCTTGGATCGTGTGCTTAGCCGATTTGGTGCTCCAGCTGAGGTACTCACGGACCAAGGGAGAGTTCTTGGGGGAGTTTCAGGCTTTGTGTGATAAAGCCTTGATAGACCACCGCACCACTTCTCGGGATCATCCTGAGGCCGATGGCTTAGCAGAGAGAGTTGTTCAGACGGTGAAGAGGGGTTTGCGCAAGTATGGCTTGCAGAAGGGACACCTAGGAGATTGGGATCTTCAGGTTCCTTGGTTAGCCATGGGCTACAGGTTCAGCAAACAAGCATCACTTGCCTCCTTCTCACCATATTTCCTTCTCTTTGGCCGAGAGCCGGATTTGCCTGCAGCCATTCGTAGGGACACTGCTCAAGTCCTTAACCTTGACGATCCGGACGTGTGGGTACGTGCATGTGATCAGCGTGCAGAGTTGTTCAAGAAAGTCATGCCCATGGCTTTTGAGAACCTTGCCATTGCACAGCACCGTGATACGTTGAGGTATGCCACTATACGTGGTGGAGGATATCGTCCTGGGGTTCGGAGGTTTAGCCCTGGTGACTATGTTTATTTGCAGCAGACTGCTCCTACGACTCTGGATGTTACTGCAGGGCGTGTTATTCTGAGGGTTCGAGAGGTGTTGCCCTCAGGGGTCCTGATCTTGAGGGTCGGGATGGCATGACTTGGAAGGACCATGTGCGTAATTGTGCGCCATGTCACCTTCCCAATCGATGGCAGAGTTGACCCAAACTTGGCAGTGGTACCTGCAGGTTTGAGGTGCATGCTCTGTGGGTCTGCCAAAGGGGCAGCCACCATGCTGGTGTGTGATCGATGCTCAAGGGGTTGGCATATGGGATGCTTGACACCACCTCTTGAGAAGGTTCCTGACGGAGATTGGTTGTGTCCACACTGCTGGGATAGTGGCAGTGGACATGACTGGAGGCAGCTAACAAGACATGGGAGGCCAAGCTCATAGGAGTCAATACATGAGATCCCAAGCTCAAGTTCACAGGTTGCAAGACGGCGACTAACGATGGGGCAACTCTTGCACCCGGCCTCTTGATCTATCGAGTTTGAGTGTAGTAGGGATAGTGGTGGAGGACTTAGTGAGGCTATGGTCACTATCACATCTTGTGGCTACCTGGACTTAGAGGGACCTAAGCACCAGCTAGGGGGGCGATTGTGTGGACTAGTGACTGCCATAGTGGGCAGCGTAGTGGCAGCCTAGACTGACTAGTTTGTAGCCTAGTGGTTGGACTAGTGGCTGGACTAGGTAGACTAGTGGTATACTAGTGTGTGGTGTGCACATGTGTTGTGTGGTTTTGGACAGCGATGTAGTTGTGTAGCGATATGTATGCGCACGACAGCTGTCAAGTTATTTTACCACTAGTGTGAAACTAGCTAGGAAATAGCTAGCTTTTACATATTGACATTTGGGATTGGCCCAAGTGTCAATCCAGGGGTCAAGGCAGATTTAGGCCCTGGAGTGGTTATCTTCACGGCAAGCGCGGGAGGCTCATCTTTCTCGAGTTGAGCCTCACCGCGCCTAGCTATGGCGCCGTAGTGTGGATTCCCCATGGCGTGGGGTGCACTTGGCTTGACTTGTATTTGAGTGATGAGGTTATATATGCATGAGTTTATGCTTCAGCTTTGTGAGCTCGCATGAGCTTGTGCTTGTATTCTTCTTCTTTATCATTGTGGACTAGTGACTGCCATAGTGGGCAGCGTAGTGGCAGCCTAGTGACTGACTAGTTGTAGCCTAGTGGTTGGACTAGTGGCTGGACTAGTGGTAGACTAGTGGTATACTAGTGTGTGGTGTGCACATGTGTTGTGTGGTTTTGGACAGCGATGTAGTTGTGTAGCGATATGTATGCGCACGACATCCCCGACGTGCTCCATCGCAGGCACATAGAGGTCGTCCTCATCGTCATCATCAATTGCATATCTCCGTGTGGGGGGGGGGGCATGGACTCTATTGTTCCACTGCGTCTTGGGGGACCAGAGGGGCGGGCTGGTGGCTGTCGTCTTGCACGCTTTGGCTTCTCTCCCACAATCCTACATTGGACGCCCCATGGAAGGTGTTGTAAGCCCTAAACCAACCAGTAGTTCCCTGAGTGTAACATGACAAAGAAAACATGATGGAGGAGATGACGAACTAATGCACCCCTCAACCCTAAAAGTGTAGCCACTTTCACGACCCGCAACATGCGGCGATCTCCCGCCCACTCCACCATGTGAGCACAACCTACACTGCTCTCGCACTCATCTCATCTTCTTCATGGTTTCTTAGGAACTCACAAAGCTACCTACATTGCATGAAATCAAGCTCCGCAAGCTACAAACCTCTGCGGAAAGAGTGACTTTGATAGTTCAAAAGTGAACTCATTGTGCTATGTCTGTCAACAGCTCCGCTTCAACCAGCTTGATGCGAGCAATGTTAGCTTCTCTTAGCCTCTCATAGTCGGTAATGGGTGCAGTGGCCGCATGCTTGACCATCGCATGAGCACATCGCCTCCCTAAACGCAGCACGACGATCAAGATGTACAGAGGGGGGGGGGGCGAGTGTGACAGGGGATAGGCGGAGAATGAGTTTGTGAGACCACAACCTGTGGAGGTTTGAGGACACCTACGCCACAACAAACAACCTGAAGAAAATGTTGTGTAGTTGCTCAGAGTGCCATGGTGGCAAGTGGCAGCTACGCAAGACAGTAAAGAATCACCTCCTCTTGCATCGTCGGGACCCGAACCTGAGGTACTCTATAGTTCCAGTACGCACTCCATACTTACTCCACATGCACTTCTGACCTGATGTCTCATTTTTTGAAATCACCGCCAGTCAGGAGCGCCATGATTGCCTAACAAAACACGTGTCTCACATATGTTGGCTGTGGGGCCGTGGGTAGTCATGGCCGTGACTACACTTTATGCCGTTGGTAGTCCTAAGCACGGCTACACCTGTTCTCACGATCGCGTGACGTGTGTCCTAACCTCCACACATGCACCAAAACACTTCAAGTAAGTAGATTAACGGGGGCGTTTCAATCCTAGATTAGTCTAACCTTGCGATTAGGGTTCGACGATGAACCTCAAAGACAACCTTGGATCCGCAAGGATAGGTATTGATAATAGCCAAGCGCATTGTTGAACTGCTGAAGTGAATGAATCAAGCACAATTCCAATTTGCAAAAATGGCTTCGTTCCTAAACAATATTTGAACTGGCCCAAGGCATACCAGCTGACAACATTGACTTGTCATTTCGCGTTTATTGATGTATCTGCACTGCTGAGTCATGCTTCGGTGCTGCAAATTGCAGGCTCACATTATGTATGTTGAAGATTTGGACAGGGAGGAAGGACCGTCCAATCCTACACCTGAAACGAGGGGTGTGGGTGAACCTGACCAATAACAACTTTTACAACAAGAGATGCAACGTGCTTTGCAAGAGGCTTTTGAAACAACTGACAGAATCAGAAGGGACGTGACTTGTCAAACGAATGAAGATGAATTTAGCATTCCCCATGCAAGCACTGAGGAACCAGGCAATGCCACAAATTCAACTGGGTTGCACGACGGAGGTGGGATGGCGACGGAGGATGAGAGGCAACAATATGAGGGAGACTACGCCAAAATATTCAGTGAGTCACATATTCCTTTGTATGAAGGGTGTCATCATAGTTGATTGACAGCATCTTTGATGCTGCTGAATTGTTGCACGACCCACAAGTGTACAAATGCGTTTGTGAATGAGCTCATGTCATTACTGAAGGATTCATTTTTGCCTAAAGAGAATGTGTTACCGAAATCACATTATGAGGCAAAAACAATGATCGTCAGGATGGGGCTAGCATACAAACAGATTCATGCCTGCGAACAGGGTTGTGTATTGTTCCGTGGAGAGCTTGAAAAAACGGAGATTTGCCCAAAGTGCCAAACTGGAAGGTATTTTGCAGGTCGTGGGAAGGTGCCTAAGAAAGTTTTGCGGCACTTCCCTCTCATACCCAGGTTGAAACGAATGTTTAGAGTGAAATCGGTGGCAGAGCTCATGAGTTGGCATATCAATCACAAAAGCAAGGATGGGCTCGTTCGTCATGCTGCAGACAGCAAAGCCTGGTCGCACATTGAAAACACTTGGCCGGAGTTCGCATCAGATCCACGAAACCTGCATCTTGGTTTGGCATTGGATGGGGTGAATCCTTATGGCGCAAAATCTACGAGTTGGTCAACGTGGCCCATCCTACTACTCTACTTCTACACAGGCAGGGATAGCTGAAGGTCTAGATTCATCCAAGAGGACCGGGTTTCAAACATAAGATTACTACTGATTCCCTGTGGACCAATGGCTACAAGAAATCTGCATGGGTAGATGGTCAACTGGAAACAGAAGCGGCAGCAGCACAATTGATAGAACAAGGCACTGCTAATGAAGGCACCTTCAACACATTTCAGCCTATTTTTCCCTGTTATCAGAGTCGTCCTTTAATTTTCATGTTGAATTCTGCAAGTTAGCTGGTTGAGTGAACCTTTGATAGTTTGGAGTGACTGACATGATACGGCCAATGTGACAACAGGAAAGTATTGAGAAACAGGTAACAGAGACGAGGAGAAGCTGTCATCAATGGTAGGACAATCGAGGCAAAAAGGTGAACGCATGTGGGATTACAGAGAATAGCAGATGCAATTGAGCATAGGAACTAGTGTGATAAGCTGAGTTGGGTGTTTCCTAGAACAAATCTAGGTTGTCATTGTTAGCTGCTAGCAGCAAGGCAAGGATGAATGCATTATTTGTGGAGAGGCAGGATAGCTGAAGGTGCAGGGATAGAGTGTGGGTCCAGATTCATCCAAGAGGGCCAGATTTCAAGCTCAAGATTACCTATGATTCCCTGTGGATCAATAGCCACAAGAAACCTACATGGCTAAGTGAATATTTCTTCCGCCCTGATGATATCAACGTACTCAGAGCTAGGTGAAGAGACCCGAGCACCGACAACTGCAAGAACACCAGAAACCAACGGCGAAGTGGTTCTGTCGTCAACCAGCACAAGTACTCCCAAAGAGGCTCGTTCCACAGGCGAAGCAGACATGAGCAAGCCTTCAACCGTCTATGAATTGAGACCAGGCACTGGAACACCCACTACCACTTGATTATCAAAAACAGTATTTAGGTCAGTCAAAGCAACACAAAGCTCGAGCTTCACCAAAATAGAACCATCTTCCTCTCTTTCACTGCATTAATCACAGGGAATCACTGAAGCCATTGCGAAGGTTAAGAATGCAAAGAGAGCAAAAGCAAAGTTCAACGAATGCTTGAAGCGCCGCCGTTGTAACTTGAAATCAACCAAACGCAGAGCCCACTGTTCGTAAACCTCTGGTGATCAACGTAGAATTTGCTCAGTGTCACGGAGATAGCCCAGAGGAACTTACTACGAGTAAATACCAGAAGTTACCAAATTATCAAGTTACCAAAAGTTACCATGATTTATCATAAGTTACCATTAGTTATCAAGTTATCGGAAGTAACTACCAAATTACTGAGAGTAACTCAGGAAACAGCTCAGGAAGCATCCTGGTGGAGGAAGCTTCTCAAGAGACTTCCCTTGGTTGATGAAGCTTCTCAGGAGACTTCCTTCGGTCGAGGAAGCTTCTCATGAGACTTCCCTTGGTCAAGGAAGCTTCTCAAGAGATTTCCCTTGGCTGGGGAAGCTTCTTATGAAACTTCCTAGTAGCCAGTATATATAGGAGGCGAGACTAGACACTCTTCAGTCTCGCCAACACAAGTTCAAGCTACTATTGTTTCCAGTCCCAGTACTCCAGTCCAGCTGAGCTTGGAGCAATTGGCAAGTTTTTCCCAGAGTTTGAGAGCATGGAGTGAAGGTGATCGCACTAGTCCAGTTTCCAGTATCTGGTACTCCAGTCGAGTTTCCAGCATTCCAGTATTCAAGTCGAATTCCAGTATCTTGTACTCTTATCCATTGTTATAAAATCATCTTGATTATTTTTATCCATCATGCATTCGGCCACGCCGACCTTGACTTCTTGTCGAGAGCTCTTATTCTGTCAGTTACCAACGCAATTCCATCAGTGCCGAAGGTCAACGAAGGTGAACAAGAACATTTCAATCTGCCCAACGAACCTGCCCGTAAAAAAATAAAGTTTAGAGTTTGAAATTGAATAAAAGATCACGTTCCAAAAAACGAAAAGTACCTTGTACAAGGACAGAAGAGCTACCTTCGTTCAACTTAGGTCCAACAAATATATATATTTTTCACCAGCATCATTGGACATTTCCGTAGCATACGATAATCCAAGCTAGAGATTAAAACAGCTAAAAAACATGCAAAATTCTTCCACATTAGAAGTCCATATCTCATGTTGGTTTTTTTTTTTTTTTTTTTTTTTTCCCCAACATTCATTTATTTCGTTTTTACCTTTATGTTCTCCCGCTCAGCCTCCACCTTCGGCAGCCAAAGGTGCATGTCAGTACAATGTTGGTTTTTTTTTTTTTTTTTTCATTTTTTTTTCGACATCCATTTATTTCGATTTTACCTTTATGTTCTTCCGCTCAGCCTCCACCTTCGGCAGCCAAAGGTGGCATGTCAGTACAATTCCGTGTCATTTTTCATTATTGTTTCTCACAAATCCAAGCATACAATTACGGGCAGCCTGAGAAAAAATTATATGTTGTCATGTGGCCGCCGTTTGCGCATCCACGTCACACTGATGGCTGATGATTGATGGCTGATAGCTAATAGAATAGCAAACCCCCTTCTTGTCTAGTCTTGTACCTCTAAGTCTGATCTCTTGTTTGTATTCAGTCATGCCCTCGTCCTTGACAGTTTGGCGAGACTGAAGGTTGTTCTTTAGTTAATTAAGATGGAAGGCACATTTGCGGAACTGGTCTCCACCTTGCAGAGTCTCCAGCTCCAGATGCAAGAACTTCGTACCTCTAATGCCCAACTACAAGCTAATCAGTCTCAAGATCTTGACAACGCTCTCAACAATTGGCAACAACAAATTTCAGAGTTGAAGGAGTCGAACAATGGATCTTCAACCATACGAGTCCCTACTGCAACAACTCCTACTGCAACGGTTCCTCCAAATCTTCAACAGATTACAAGGGTACCAAAGATCAGCATGCCTGAGAAATTTGATAGCACGAAATCAAGATTTTGCGATTTTGTTCAACAAGTACGATTGTTCCTACGACTACATCCACAACGCTACCCCGATCAAGGTATTCAAGTGGGATTCGTGGGCACCCTTCTATCAGGCACTGCCCTATCTTAGTTTGCATCGCTATTAGAAAAAATTTCACATTTAATATACAATTTTGAAGCGTTCTTGTTCGAGTTCACTGCAACGTTTGGAGAGAATGATAGAGAGAGAGTTGCAGAGACAAAGATGCGAAATCTTCGACAATGAGCATGTCCTGCTTCCGTTTATTCTGCCGAATTTCGACAACTTGCGTGCGACCTCGATTGGAATGAGAAGAGTCTCATTAGTGGGCTAAAAGATGATGTAAAAGATTTGTTGCTGACAATGTCAAACGTGAGTACACTGAGCGAATTCATCATTCAAGTCATTGCATGCGATAATCGCTTGTTCGAAAGACGTCAAGAGAAGTACCGGAACTGTGAAGCAATGTGCAGGGTCTGAAGGTAGAAAGAGACATTTTTTTGGTGAGGAATTTGTGGTGTCCAGCCACATGGTCTCTACTGTGACTGGACATCTTCGTTTTTCGACCCTATAGTATCCAAGACTCAGCCTGGAATTTTGTGTAGTTCTCATTCACAATTTGCTCTTCTTCTTCGTAATAGAGACATAATCCATTCGAGCGTCGTCTTTGTTTTTCTTGTGGTGTCAATGGCTTGAATCGGACAACATCAATCTGCATAGGATCACTACCGGATGTCTGATGGATTGTTGTGTGAAACACTTTTGGACTCAGGGGCTTCAGCACGTTTTATTGATAAAAACTTTGCGAAACAACACAATTTAACGCTCGTAAAGAAGAAATTTTTGGCCCCCGTTGAACTCATCGATGGACGATCGTTAGCATCAGGAAACGTTGACCATGAAACTCGACCCCTTGAAGTGAAGCTTAAAAATCAAGCATCACAAATTGTTTTCAACGTCATCCAGTCTCCAACGAATCATGTGATCCTTGGACTTCCCTGGTTTGTACTTCATAATCCTGACATCGATTGGCGATCGTGAAAAATTTCGGCAAGACAAAAATGCAAAAGTACCAAGGGTATCCAACCCATGTTTCTTGGAGCTAGAGCCTTCATGAGAGCTACAAAGAAAGACACGACATTTGCATTTTATGCGACTCCGATCAACACCACAACAGACCAAGGTACTTTGACATTACCCACTCAATATCAAGATTTTAAGGATGTCTTCGAGAAGAAAAATGCAGACATATTGCCAGAACATTGACCTTATGATTGTGCAATCGAGTTGCAATAAGGAGCCCAACCACCATTTGGCCTAATCTACAATTTATCTCAGACGGAGTTGGCTGCTTTACGCGAATACATTGATGAAAATTTGTCAAAGAATTTCATTCGACATTCAAAATCACCCGCGGGAGCACATATCTTATTTGTGAAGAAGAAGGACGGATCGTTACACATGTGTGTAGATTATTGTGGGCTCAACAAAGTCACTATAAAAAATCGTTACCTACTACCACTGATTTCCGGACTCCTCGAACAACTTGGACGAGCAAATTTTTTCACAAAGATCGACTTGAGATGAGCTTACAACCTTGTACGAATAAAAGAAGGAGACAAATGGAAGACAACTTTTCGCACAAGGTACAAACATTTCGAATACAGTATTATGCCTTTCGGTCTTACAAATGCTCCAGCAATTTTCCAACATATAATAAATGACATCTTTCGAGAATTTTTAGATGACTTTGTAGTCGTCTACTTAGACGACATTTTGATATTTTCACAGAATGAAAGAAAACATGGTCGCCATGTACGCCTTGTCCTTGATAAATTGAGGGAAATAGGGTCATATGCCAAGTTGGCTTTTCCATCAATCTGAAGTCCAATTTTTGGGCTACATTATTTCCGATAAATGAGTCTTTATGGATCAGAAGAAAATACAAACCATCATCGAGTGGACTAAACCAACTTCGGTCCGAGATGTACAATGTTCTCTGGGGTTTGCAAATTTCTATAGAATCTTCATCAATGACTACTCCAAAATTGTTGCACCATTGACACGACTCACATGGAAAAACAAACTTGTATGGGACGAGAAGGCTGACCAGACATTTGAAAGGCTGAAGTAGGCATTTACAACGGCTCCAATTCTGGTACAAGAATGGGCTCTGGGAGCTGAGGTTATATGGACAATATTATGGATTTGAAGAAAAGGAGCATGTATGACTACAAGGTCACTGTCTACACCGATCACAAAAACCTCGAGTATTTTATGAGTGCTCGTGTTTTGAATCGACGTCAAGCAAGATGAAGTATGTCACAACAAGATTTGATTTTGTTATTACCTACCGCCTCGGACATCTTCAAGGAAAACCAAATGCTCTTTCTCGACGATCGGATCTTGCGCCAAAAGAAGGGGATGCAACTTTCGACCAATAGAAATCCATCATCTTGAAACCAATAAATCTCCAATTGAATACGGTATCCATGTTCACCTATGACGATGCAACGATCATCAGGGAGATTCAGGAAGCACTGAAGAGCGACCAATTTGCTACGACACTACGAAGTCAACTAAATCGACCTCGAGACAACCCACATGTTACAAACGACTTCGAATTTAAAGACGGTTTGCTTTATTTCAAGGGACTTCTCTATGTACCTCCGGGACGTACACAACTCCGGATTCTTCAAACACATCATGATTTTTCGGCTGCGGGACATTTTGGCCTCAATAAAACAATGGAATTGATATCCAGGGACTATTGGTGATCGCAAAATGTGGAAACTAGTGAAATAATTTATAAAATCTTGCGACACGTGTGCTAGAGTGAAGGGACCACGACATCGAAGACATGGGAGATGGTGCGGGTTTTGCGCCACTTACAGCTTCATCAAGCTGTATCTCCAGCATACATCTTGGAGAATGTGTCACTGTTGGGATTCTCGGGCCAGGGTGATGGCCAGGGTGCATCAAGTCCAGTCATGGCTTGGGTCAGCAGTGTTGCTGAATGCAGCTGCAGTTGGGTCACGGGTTCATCGTCCACGGTTATGGTGGATTAACTTGATGTCACCTACACTGCTCAAGCGTGCATTTGATGGGGTGCAGCGGCCAACGATGACCGTTCTCCTTTGGCAGTGGTCAACAAGGTGGGTCAATCACGAACAGCACTACCTACACTGCTCAGCTTTCCTGGATCACATACTTTTCGGGATAGTGGACTTGGCCTCTTGTGGGATGCTCAGTTGCAGCAGTTAGTGGGGCCTAATGGCGATGAGCGCGAGCGGGCTATGGGTTTTTTCACTGGGACCACGGCGGTGCCTTATCTTTCTGAGGCATCACGTCGTCAGGTGTTGGGGCAAGCAATGGATCTCAATTGGATTATCAGCTTGGCTATGGCTGAGCAGCCCAGAGTGCGGAGTACACTTCCCTCGATAATCTCTCTGCCTACCGAGATGATACAGGCAGCGAGTGGGGGCAAGCAGGTGAGGACCACGGGGTGCAGACATCCATGGCCCATGTGGGAGGTGCTCAAGGTTCAGAGGGAGTTGGCAGCCAAGGCGGCGGTGATGGATGAGGTTGGGGATTCGCCTCGGGTTGAGGAGGTCCTCAAGGATGAGATGATAGGGCAGGATGAGACATTGTCCCTGACTGAGCAAGCAGGGAGTACTGCTCAAGAGGTTGCGGCATAGCAACCACGGGACGCGTCTCTTACCTCTAAGTCTGCTGGACTTAAGGTTGCAGTTACAGAGGACAATTGGGAGCCTGACATTGGACCCATTGTCACTGGAGGAGAGAGACGACGTATACGGCGCTTCCTACAAAACCAAAGGGGGCAGGTATTGGGACTTAGGTAATGAAGTCTGGCAGGGGTTTACCACCTGGTATTTCTCACACGCTGAGACTGCCTCCCTGTGTCCAAAATGCTATCCAGGAAGCGCCGTATACGTCGTCTCTCTCCTCCAGTGACAAGGATTTGGGAGCACTGAAGGGTCAGGAAATTCGTATTGAGTTGGCTGCTGACACGTCAATCTTTCGGAGACCCTATAGATATAGTGACATGGAGAGGTCTTTGATTCAAATGATGACTCAAGATCTCTGGGAGGCTGGTTTGGTGGAGCTCTCTGGTAAAGAGTATGCTTCAGCCACAGTGATGCGAGCCAAAAAGGATGTCTATGGCAATTGGACGGAGAGACGTATGTGCGGTGATTACCGGCCTGTAAATCGTCAGACCAAGTCCGATAAGTATGTCATGCCCACACTTGAGGAGATCTTTGATGCCATTGGGCATGCCAAGGTTTTTAGCACTTTGGACTTGGATGGATTGAGTCGCAATCCATGCATGAGCCAGCAGGATGACACTAGAGCTCGGTGGCATGATGAGACGGATGAGGAGATAGTGCCCAGATGGCATGCATCTGTTTTTTTGTGTATCTTGGCATTGAGAGGTCAGGTTGGACCTACAACAGGGATGACTTTAGTCGGAGTGTCTGAGGACCCTGAGGCTGGTGATGAGCCAGGTGATGCCAGAGATATACATGAGGATTTGGCTGTGTTAGACTATCTCCGTACGGGAGACACTGCAGCCACTGTGACTGCTAGGGAGAGGGATAGGATCCTACAACGAGCCAAGAGGTTCAAGTGGGAAGGGATACACCTGCTCCGATGGTCGGGTGAGGATTGTGTCTCACCCCACACAGCGTGCACGGTTAGTGCGACATGCCCATGAGGAGTTGGGGCATTTTGGAGTGCAACGCACTCACAGTCTACTGCAGGGGCAGTATTGGTGGCGTGATATGCACAGCGAGGTGCAAGTTGCAACAGTTTGTGGCTAGGTGCATGGTGTGTGACAGGGTGCGTGCTTCATTCAACGGCCCTACACCACAGTTGCATCCTTTACCCACCATGGGATTCGGCTACAGGTGGAGTCTTGACTTTGCAAGGCCGTTGTCACTGACGATACGTCACCACAGATCTATGTTGGTGATGGTGGAGCACTTCTCCAAGTGGATTGAGTTGGTTCTGTTGCCTGACAAGGCTAGTGAGGGGGCTGTGTATGCATTATTGGATCGTGTGCTTAGCCGATTCGGTGCTCCAGCTGAGGTACTCACGGACCAAGGGAGAGAGTGGCTAGTGGCAGTCTAGTGGTGGACTAGTGGCTACACTAGTGGTGGCTAGTGGCAGTCTAGTGGTGGACTAGTGGCTGTACTAGTGGTTGACTAGAGGCAGCCTAGTGGTGCACTAGTGGTGGACTAGTGATAGACTAGTGTTTGGTGTGCACGTGTGTTGTGTGGTTTTGGACAGCGATGTAGTTGTGTAGCGATGTGTATGCGCACGACAGCTGTCAAGTTATTTTACCACTAGTGTGAAGTTAGCTAGAAAATAGCTAGCTTTTATATATTGATATTTGGGATTGATCCAAGTGTCAATCCAGGGACCAATATATGTTTGGGCACCTGGCGTGGTTATCTTCACGGTAGATCGTGGTGGGCCCATATTTCTCGAGTTGAGCCTCACCGCGTCTAGCTATGGCGCCGTAGTGTGGATTCCCCATGGCATGGGGTGCACTTGGCTCGACTTGTATTTGAGTGATGATTCTATACATGCGTGAGTTTATGCTTCAGCTTTATGAGCTCGCATGAGCTTGTGTGTATTCTTCTTTGTTTATCATTGTGATGGACTAGTGACAGCCTAGTGGTTGACTAGTGGCTAGACTAGTGGCAGCCTAGTGATTGACTAGTGGCTGCACTAGTGGTGGACTAGTGTTTGATGTGCACATGTGTTGTGTGGTTTTGGACAGCAATGTAGTTGTGGAGCGATGTGTATGCGCACGACAAAAAAACCCGTTGTCTTTGAAGAGTACCCCCTCGTCCATGAGTGCCAGAATATTTGTGTTGGGAGTGAGATCTTCTCTTAGACCAGGGAAAGCTTCCGCATATGCTCCCTAGGTGACCGCTGAGAGGGCTTGAAGAGAGTAAAACGGGAGGTTGGAGGGGAGATAATCCTGAATCTTCGTACAAAGCGTCAGTATTGGGCTGTTATCCATAGGGGGTTTTTCCATAAATGAGTGCACATCCTGAACCGTGATACAAATTGAATCCAGGTGCATGTTGTCCTTTGCGGTGACCAGGAAAGCAGGCCGGGGTGTTCTTTTGAAGACCATTGGAGTGACACAAGCAGCGACTGGAGCCTCAGAGGATTTGAGTTGCGAGCAGCCTCTGAGAGCCAGAGTTCGGAATGATTGCAGCTTTGTGCAGATCTTTGCAATTACTGGGTTGTAAGCGATGGCAGCAGGGCGAGGGAGAGGCCGGGGGGATCCACCAGTGGTCTCTTCAAAATGCTAGAGCTTGAGGCTACAGACTTCCTTTTGATGGCTGCCGCTTCGATCTCCCATCCGATTATACGGTGTTCTCCAGGGTGGGGGTTTGATGTCGGAGAAGAGTTGTGAATAAGGGGAGCAATACCAGCCTCCAAGTGGGTGAAACCAGCCCTTTTCCTTTTTAGCTTTGGGGCAATCTGCCTTGAGGTGCCCAGTTAGACCACAGTAATAACAAGCTGAGGATGATGTATCTTCAGACACTTTAACAGAGAAAAAGTTACCCTGATCATCTATTGGAAGTCTAATGAATTATGGCAGAATTGTGTCATTAGGCATCATAACCATGATCTTTGCAAATCCATTTTCATGAAGCCTTGATGCAATGGTCATACCTTTCCATGCTGGGTCCTTCCTCAATTCCTCCGTGCACATGCTGGGATCAAACACCGCCAAGCAACCCAAAAATGAACCGAAGAAATTGCCAATATCTGGAAGGAAGTGGAGATATTGGTCTGGGATATAAGGAAGAGAGATGATCCTAGGACTCCCATACTTTACCATTCATGTTTCCCATATTCTTGGACCAAGGAATATGTTTACGTTAAACCCATGCAAGTGAGGATTGAAGGAGAGGGCTGTACTCGCTGCCTCTTTGGATTCCATCCAATAGAGAGAAGCCCTTCCTCTTGCTTGACAAAAGTGATGGTGCAGGTCACCTGAACCACCTAGGTGCCTGACGGCCCAGTCTCTCATGAAGGCTCTGCCAACCTTTTTTCCCGGGAAGTGCAGGATGATCCCCCTGCTCTCATTTCCGCAACCCGACTTTCAAGGTGGGTGGTTTTGATGTTGACAAGCGGGTGGTCCTCGCTCATGTTGTCCTGCAGAGCATCAGTCTCAACAGACGACCCATCCGAGAGATCAGTGTCCTGACTAGGAGGAGATCGTGGTGACTCGTCTACACTCACCGGCATCAGTATTGAGGGCCCCTGGGAAATCTCCACTGTGCTGGGAATTGGTGGGCGGGACGACGAGGAGGGGTCCATGACACTGAGACCTCTGGATTGCGCTTGATGCGCCATGAAGAATCCCGTTCCAGTGGAGGGCTACAAGCGCCGAGGAACTCCGAATCTAGTGGGACCTGATCTAGATGGAGCAGGTTTGAAGGCTTTATTGAGAAGAGGACCCATCGTTGGAGAGTGGAGATTGCAGCTTGTAGTACGCGGGAGATCACGTAGCTTGAGAAAGGTGAAAGAGAAGTGCTAAGTAGATCGAGATGGCAGGGAGTGAAGACTTACGGGAGCTGGCGGGCAAGGGGCCTGCACTCTTCAAAAGGAGAGAAGCACGGGCCGGAAGGAGAGGTTGAGGCTGGATGATCAGTTGAAGCAGGGACGCGACGTGAGGGGGACCTAGAGGGAAGTTAGTGAAGGTGATGGCTGCTTGGTGGCTGAGGCCAAAGTTTGTCGGTGATCATTACTCAAATGGAAGAATGAGGGGGATGATTGGTTGGGGCGGGGTTTAATGAATGAAAGTCGAGGATGGCACAGTTTGAAGGCGGCTTGGCATTAAGGGAGATTGATGAGGACTTACCATCGGTACAGATTTCAAGCATGCCGAAGGGATGAAGATGGCAAGTTCATCAGGGGATGAAGCCAAAACATGAGGCTTGAAAATGACGTTCCGAGAGAAAATAGGGCGATGATGCAGGATTAAAATGATGCTTGGGGTACGGGGGCTTGCTCCGAGGACAGATTGATGATGCCCCGAGATTGGGCTACAGGATGATAGAGACAAAGCGAGAGAAGCACCATAGATAGGCGTTCTCTCTCACCCCGTAGAACGCGGAGCTCTACCTCCGCCTCCATCCCCCACCTTCTTTCATTAGAATATCATTCATATTTTCCAATCTGAAAGAGTAATATTTCTGTATATATGAATTTGTTACGTTCCATCAATATAGTTGGTTCACGAACCAATAACCATCACGTCATGTATATAATTCACCTACACCTTATTCACCGATACAATTTGAATAAAAGCTCAAAAGGCAACCCCCCCAAAAAAAGAAGAAAAAATATCTACACTATTAACTAGTGAAGGTACATCTTCTACATTTTGGTGTTTTCTGGTGTAGGTACATCAGGATCTTCGCCCTTTTCAGCACTGATGCGTGGTCTCCCTTTAGGGAGCCAATAAACTTACTAGTAAACAACGAGGCATAAGCGCAGCGGGCGAGGAGAGAGCTACGGGTCGGGGTAGTGGGCGATGGCTGCCGCGAGGGCCATGGCCTGCCAGTGCCTGTCCCATCCTTGTGACTACCGTTGCGCTCCCGGAGGATTGCTTACTGTTTTAGAGCACTGCCTGCAATTTTTAATTCTACCAGGAGTTCTCATTGTAGTCCACGAAATTGTTCAACTGTGGGTTTGATCAGACCGTGCAGCTATGGCGGAGTTCGGAGCTCCCGTGTTGATGTATTCGAGGACAGTTGTAGCTTCCAGGATAGATGTAGTTCGCATTCGGGTTTCTCAGGTAGAGCTTGTTTCCCCAGCGGAAGGAATAGAAGCCTGTCAGATTTGGTCCTGGCTAGGGCACAAGTGTCTGTGGAAGAGAGAGACGCTGCGGTACAAAGTGGCACTCGTAATGTAGTAGATGTTCTTGAGGAAAGGGGATTGATTGAGTCGATTACTGGCGAGGAGCTTCGAGCCACATGTATGAAGCAGCCGTTGAAAGTATACTGCGGATTTGACCCCACGGCAGAATCTCTACACCTTGGAAATCTGTTGGGGATTATTGTTCTTTCATGGTTTCAGAGGTGATTCACCTCTATCGCAAATTTTTCTAAATATTCGTGGAATTTGTAAAGTTAGCAGCGTATTTTATTTGTCAGATCTACGGTTAGGCCAAAGGGTTGATTCGAAGACTTTTAAGCCACACCTGCTCCAGTAGGCAAGTTTATACTCTCTGAGTAGCGCAATGAAGTGAAGGATTTATAGCGGGAATGGGAAAAGGTGATCCAACAACGACGATTGGCATGTGAACAAATGTGGAGCAATTCCATCTGACAAATTAAATAGGATGCCATTGTTTCATATTCTCCAAGAATTCTCTTGGAGCATCGTACAGTAGAAATCTTAATGTGAACATCTGAGACATCTCGAAGTAACTTTGAGGAAGTTGTGCTTTAGGTGTGGCCATGTTCCAGTCGCTTTGCTGGGAGGTGCTACCGCGAGAGTTGGTGATCCTTCGGGAAAGAGCAATGAAAGACCAGTAATGGATGATGAAACAATTTGCAGGAATTTGAAGGGCATTCGAGGGATTCTTGCTCAGATCTTGAAGGTGGGTGCCTAGATTCTAACTTCATGTGAAATGTGTATCTGGATTCAAGAAACAGTGAGAGGATTTTATGACACTCAGGGAGGCCCTGGGGCCCGAAGGACACAATTAGAACGAGATATTTTATGCCGGTCTGTTTCTCTGTCAAGTCTCATTGAGGTTCATTTCACCTCAAACATGATGTGGTATCAGGTGGAAGATGTGGCTCCAGAAGAAATCGCGAATAAGAAAGAAGCCATCTCAGGCAAGAAGGAAGCCATAGAGAATGCATCTTCAGTGATAGAAACATCAGAGCTCATGGATAGAGATTGGGAGGCCAAGGAAAGGCACACTCCCATTATACTCAACAATTATGATTGGTGGAAGGATTTCAGTCTCTTGGACTTCTTGAGAGATGTAGGGAAGTATGCAAGAGTGGGAACAATGATGGCAAAGGAGAGCGTGAAGAAACGATTGAACTCAGAGGAAGGCATGAGCTACACAGAGTTCACATACCAACTGCTTCAGGGTTATGACTTTATCCATCTGTTCAAGGTATGGGGTTTAGGGTTTAAGGACACACCTCTACCTCATCTAAATTTGTTTGTCACTATTTTTCCAAAATCATTGTGGCATCTCCTTCCTCTCTCTCTGGTGTTCGCAACATTATAAGGTTCCTTTCTGGCTTTCTTACTCACTTTCTCTCTCAGCTGAGCTTGGTCTTAAGAAATTACATTCTCGTCCATCTCATCTCCTCCAGCCCTCAAGTATCATCCGAGGAAAATCTTAATGAGGGTGTTGGTGACTTTGTGCAAGTGGTATAACCTTTTCAGACTGGCTGAGTTTCATATATTATGGGCAAAACTTCACCCTATCTCTGAGTGGGTTAGTGTCCCACAAACATTCACAGCGAAAGGTCAATGTCTGGATTTGTAATGAGAGAGCACATGGGACACATGCGTTTGATTTGTCCAGATCTGTGTGCACAACTGTTGTTTCAGGAAGAGGGGGTGTCAGTACAAATAGGCGGGAGTGACCAATGGGGAAATATCACAGCAGGTACCGATTTAATACGGAGAGTGCTGCAGCAAGAAGGGGCCTATGGGCTGACATTCCCTCTCTTGCTAAAGAGCGATGGTAGCAAATTTGGAAAATCTGAGGGTGGGGCAATATGGCTATCAACCTTGCTCCTGTCCCCGTACAAATTTTACCAACATCTGTTTGCAACACCTGATTCGGATGTTATAAGGTTCATGAAAATGCTTACTTTTGTTGACCTTGAAGAGATTCAAACCTTAGAACAAAGCATGGGTAAAGCCGGATATGTTGCAAATTCAATTCAGAAAAGGTTGGCCGAAGAGGTCACCCGTTTTGTTCATGGAGATCAGGGCTTGGCCGAGGCTGTGAAGGCCACCCAGGCATTGGCTCCTGGAGCATCCACCCGACTTGACTGGACAGCACTTGAAGCCATAGCTGAAGATGTACCATCATGTTCTCTTTCTCAATCTTCTGTCTTAAATTCCTCTTTGGTGGATTTGTGTGTAAGCTCTGGACTTCTTCCAAGCAAAGCTGGCGTACGGCGACTGATCAAGCAGGTATGCAAGTCATCCTAAGTGTACTGTGTTTCAATCGATACATTCATAAGTTTCAAATTCATTATAATAACTTAGCAGGTTTCTTCTCAAGGGCTCTGTTACTTGTCTGCTTGTCCTACTTGGACATCTTATGCCAAGAACTTTCATGGAATTTCACTGTTGATTTGGACAGGGTGGACTCTACCTAAACAATGAAAAGGTCGAAGACGAAGGGAAGTCTGTGGTGGCAGATGATATTGTCGATGGGAAGATGCTGCTATTATCTGTAGGCAAGAAGAACAAACTGGTGGTTCGCGTAGTATGATTTCAGTAAGTCACAAACCCACTTCCCCGTTTCTTCGCCTGATAAGCACTATTCTTACCAAATGGTTTCATCCCCTAAAAAATCTCTCTCAAATGGGGTCATGGATGTAAACCATGATCAACTCTGCTGGATTAGTTCACAGACTCACTCGGTGTTCCTTTGACACATACCATACACTGATTTGAATATCAGACCCTGAACCAGTTTCAACCATGATGCAGCTGGAGGTGACTTGTTCCACTTGGTAACTAGGAATTGAAGGAATATGTGCCCACTTTCCAGCAAAAAACCGAAATACCCCACTAACTAATGAGCCAACTGACTGTATTCCTGGGTTAAGCAATGTTGGGCGGTAAGCATAGACTACAGACAGGGATGTCAACCATTTTGCACATCATCCTTGACTCATAGAAACTTCTGCTGAAGATGGGGAAAGTCTTCCTTGTCCTCACCAATGGATTCTATCCCAATCTCAGATCCACCCAAATATCTACATAACAGCGACCACAGATCAATCGATAGTGGGTTACGATTCATGGCAGATAGTTTCTCGGGGGTGCTTTCGCTATGTTCGAAGGACCAAGTGACAATCCTATTGTATTCAGCCAACCCTGCATCCATCTGTCAGTGGTCTTCACCTTCCAAGAATTTCAACTCGACGCGGGTCTTTTTTTTATCAAACCCACCCTGCCATGGCTGGCTTATAAATTCTTTTAAGTCTCTTTCTTGGAGCTCGTGTCGCACAATATAGAGATTAGATCATACGAAGAGAATATTTTGATCGACTGATGTGTGAGGATCTAACGGTTGAAGACTAAGTATGCCCTTTGCCAAATTCGCACAAGTCCTAGGACATATATTGCGTGCAGCAGAGCGCTGATGAAGGATTTGGAGAGCTATGAACAGGTGGTGCAGGAAGGGATGAAGACCAAATCGTTTTCCATGTATAGAGGAGTCCGCTCTTGCTTTTTTTTCTTGCATCAAGGTTTCAAATACGGAGATAGGGTTATCATGGATGATGTGTGCCTCTTCCTGAAGAGGGTTTTACAAGAGGTTGGTTTTTCCATGAGTAGTGAGCGGTGAACAAAGGAATATTTGGAGGAGTATTCCTTACAAAAAAAGAAAATTATTCACAAACGAACCTGTGCCGAAATAAAACCCAAAGCTACATAGCGGGCTCGGACCACTACCAAGCCTACATCAGTGTTCAGCGACGAACGGTGCGGGCACTTATGTTTCAAGAAAAATAATAAAAATAATAAAAAACCCTTTTGCACGTGTTAGGTCGAGTTTGGCCGAACCTTAACCCTTTTAGGCGTTTCAAGTTTGTGGTTATTTGCACTGTAAAAAGTACCTAATGTAGTTATCCAATAAAAATCTCATTTTTTTTCAGGTCAATGTCATCGATGTGTTTTACATCTACAATATCAACCAACTTTCAAAATCTCAAGACAGAGCCGAAAGCCCTGGCCTTATTCGGGTCTAATCTCTGGGCAAAAGAGCAGAGAGAGAGAGAGAGAGAGAGAGAGGGGTGAGGAAGATGTGGAGACAAGGAAAGCAGAATGTTGAAATTGAAAGGGTCACAAGCAAATGTGGTGGTGTTCACTGTCTGTTTGAGTCTAATTTTGGCATCCTTGGGTTTTGTTGCGACAGTGAAGCGTACCAAGGTAGGATTGTACTTAACCTCCTCTCGCTGTGTTTGGGAGTTGTTCATTGCAACCCCTTCTGCTCCATCACCCACATTTGTCTGGAAAGTTGTTACATTAGATGGGCATCCAGCAAAGAGGACCTATTGTAATTTGTGGGCCCAATGCTGGTGAGATTCATTCTCGTTATTGTTTTGATGAGGTTGTTCAAGCAGCCAACACCCTGCAATCATTCTCATTGTTGCATCGTACACCAATCGGCTTGGATTCACTCCCAATTGTCCATCACTCACCTTGTATTTAAGCAATTCCATTAACATTTGCTTTCAGGATTGAGGGTCTAATGTTGGTCCAGTCTGTTAGACTACCCACAGGATCTGTCTTTTGGTATGTAGCAACCCAAGGCTCGATGGATGTAGCATGCAAGGTATGAAAGTAAAGTTTGGGCCCAGTCAAGCAATGGCATGGATGCCCTTAATATTAGTCCATCCATGCAAAGATTGATATTTGCTGAAAAACTAGCTGAAACATTAAAATACTTGCTGAAAAACTGGCTGAATTATAGAAATACTTGCTGAAAAACTGGCTGAAATATTGAAATACTTGCTAAAATTCTTGATTGAAATACTGAAACACTGAAATTTTGATGTACTGAAATTATGTAGGCATTTGAATATGCTGTGATTTAAAGTCTGTACCCTATATCTAACCAACAAAACCACAACACTCCAATAGTTGATCTTACCAGCTATTCTTCTTAGAGATTGCATTGCCCCCAAAGCTAAAAGTGAAATCAAATGGACGAGACAATGATGAATCAATTATCTTCTCTATTGGTCTGGACTTATCCTCCTCTGATTCGTCTACCAATACAAGTCTTGTGCAGAAATTTTTAGTTAAGTTTTATTCTTAAGACTTTTTAGTGTATTATCGGCTGATATACTTTGTAATACCATCTATACAATCGTGATAGGACGGTTCTTGATACTTTGTAATGTTGGATGACTTGATTCTATTCGATATCGAATGATAGTAAGATGAAATCTTTGGAAGAATATAAGGAGTTAGAAGCGGTTACAATAGTTGTTGGGCAATTATGCTATAAATGAGCATCTGTGGAATTAATCGATGTCAGTTGAGCCAAAGAGCCGCGGCCATATAGAGAGAGACAGTGTGTGTGTGTGGGAGTATGTCAACGTATAGTATAGAAGTAGAACGATAGATTTATTCCTCGATGGTAGTTTAATTCTTCAATTCGGTATTTGACATTGAAGAAGAAAAGGAGGAAAAGAAAAAGAAGTTGATTCTGTATTCTCTGATTGAAGGACAATAAAAATGTGGAATGTTTTATGAATGAAGTGTTGAGGTGCAATGATCTATTTGAAATAGTGAGAATATGTATTGATGATGAAAATGATAATATTACTCAGGAATTAATTGCTGGCCTGCCAAATGATATATCAATTGGGATATTCAAGAAGCTATATTGCAGTGATGTAGAGATATTAAAGCTACAGCTTGTAAGTAAGGGCTGGTATAAAGAATTATCGACTTTATATAAAGAGTGCTATTGGAGACATAACTGGTATGGTATCGTCCCTTTGATGGATACCCAGAATTAATGGAGGAGTGGAACAATAACTTTGAGTCTGGGAGATCTTTAATTGAGTTGGATGGAGATGAAGGGTTGAAACTTAGGGTTACTTCATTTACTTCCAAATTGTTTGGCTGTCTCTTAACCAATGAAGATTGCAGTGAAGATCGACAATGAGGGGCAATCGTCAACAATTGCCTTAAAGAAATCGTGGGTTGCAAAGAATCCAAGTCTTTAAATAAGATGTCGTAATGCACCAACCCTTGGGCCATCGCCATCACCCGCTTCCTACGTGAGGTCTTGATATAACCCGGCTTCACTCCTCTAGATACTGGACTAGCATACTTCTCTCTATCTCTTCCCTTTGTTGGCTCCAGAATCGGAGTGGGTATATTGACCACTATCTCGGGTTTAGGTTCAATAGGCTCGATGATAGATGTGGATGGATGAACTACCAAACGGGGCGATATCGCGGGTGGTATTGGATCAACATCGGGAATGACCGGCAATGATACTGGACTGATATCGACCGTCTTGGGATTGGTCTCCTCCACGATAGGGTCCATAGGATGCAGCTTGCGATTTCTCGTCGTTACAGCTTTAACCATTGGATAGTCCATATCGGATGAAATAAGTCGAGAAACCGATTGTCCAAAAGACATCTCCTCATCTTCCATTTTGGACTTCCCCTTCAGCTTAGTCCTCATGACCGTACTATCGGTTCGCTGGTTATTAGACTTCGGCCTTCTTTTCCTCTTAGAGGCCAACTATACGGAGAGCTCCTCCATCCGCTTAGTCAATGCAGCAATCTGTCCTTCCTGTGGATCGATTATCACACCAGCTGGTAACTGATTCTGCAAAGAAGTAGGGGCATACATTCCCACAGTACTTTGAATTTGAGATGGAGCTGTGGCTGATGGCATCACCGATACAGAAGCTTGGGGAGTCCGAGTATTAGTGTCAAACATAGACGTGGGTGTAATCGTATAAGTGGTGACATTGATGGTTTCCCACAATTTAGCTCGATTGAGAGCTACTTGAAGATTTGCAGGTGTAACTTCTTTCACAAACCGCTTCAGCTCTTGTGGCATCAACCCTTCCACAAAAGACCCATCTGCATATGATCGGGAATATTGTGGTTATTCCATCGCCGAAGGATATCCTGCAATCGTCCCGCAAAAGAGTCTACCGATTCACCTTCCACCATGTGAAATTTAGTCAATTGTTTCCGCAATCGATTGGTAAAACCCAGAGGCCGAAATTGAGTTAAAAAGGCCGTCTTTAGGGTCATCCAATCGGTGAATATGCCATGAGGCTGACGGCCATACCATTGAAAAGCCAATTCACGCAACGTGGCAGGGAACATCTGCCGCCACCAGTCTTTTGTTCTGGCATTATTAGCAATACAAGCCGTCATAAATTGAGCAAGATGGCGATCATGATCGGATCCCTGAAGACCCGTAAATTGTGGCATGGGCGATACATTAACCGGCCTATCAGTCGCCGCCCCCAAGTTGACGACGATCGGAATTGACTGTAGATTCTGAGGAATCTGCCCAGCCATTGGTAATGGTACGATAGGCAACGATACATGGCCGCGATAGGGGGTGCCGATGCTGCAGTTAGCTAAGCCGCTACCAATGCAGCATGGCGTGCTGCTCTCACCGCTGCTCGATCAGCCCTTGCCTTAGCTTGATGCGCCTTCCTCACGGGGGACTCCCTCGTTCCCCATACCCCTTTCTTCTTTAATGAAACCACGATGCACCCTCCTTGCTTACATGCGATACGCAATTCAAGTATCGTCGATCGACTTTTCAGTTCAGGTGATAGTCGTATCGCCTCCTTCCCGTGTATTGCAAGGGCTAGCATCTCCATTCTCACTCGAGCTTCAACTAGAGGATTCAATTTCTTATCCCTCTCTTTCCCACTCCAAAAGCATTCCGGGATCTGTTCCCTCTTATGATGATTTCGCGGCTGACAAAAAGGACAAAGTTTAACGCTAGGTGGTGGCACCTTCCTGTCACGATTGTCTTTGCCTATCATCTCTTCTTTCTTGTATTTCCCCGTCACCAAAACATTAATATGTAAACTTAATCAGAACCATGAAAAAGATGCTAATGTGAGTGTTTTCAACTTGATCAAAGTGATCATATGTGAAGTACTCATAACGTCACTATTTCACACCGCATCGTCTTTCCCCAGCAGCGTCGCCAAAAAACTATAATGAATTCTAAAGGAAGAATTAATCAGTTCAGTTAATCTTATGAGCTCCGATACAATGGAAGAATTTGGGCTGGGTCCACTGCAATCTATGCAATTGATTCTAAGAACGGCTGATCAGAGCCGAGTTAAGCCAATGGGTGTCTTGGTTGTTGTACCCACGACTATTGCCGATTTGGAGTATCGTATTGACTACATCGTCTTTCGATTGAATGTCTCGGCTTATACTTATCCTATTTTGTTGGGACGACCATGGTTATACCAAGCTAAGGCTAAAAATGATTGGGGGAAAGAGACCTTGACCTTGGGGAAAGGAACTTGAATAAAATTACTCTACAGATGTATCCAGTTGCATACTATGGGGAGACGCAGGAGGTAGAGTTGAGTTTACATCTGAAGGAGAAGGTTGGACCAGTGAGGCAGACATCGACACTCCAATGCTTCTAATATCGCCTAAGCATACGCATAGTCAGTGGATCTTCCAATGCGCGGGTCTAGGTGAATATCCATGGCATGGTGATTTTGATGACGATTCTGACGATGCAATTCTTCGATGGGAAGGAGCTCGCCCTTCTTCTATGGTGCAGCATGAATCTGAATGGGAGTCGGCGGCCATATCGGAGGACATTGATTGGTATAACTCTACTGACAATAACCGTGCACCATCAATAAAGAAAGATCCATACCAGTTGTTGAATTTAGGCACTCCAAGTGAACCCAATGAGATCGTTATCTCTGCAAAGATTCCTGCAAATGAATTGTCTATGTGGAAGGAGTTCTAAGCAAAATCGAACTACCTTTGCCTAGAATTATACAGATCTCCGCGGTGTTCCGCCAAAGATTTGTCAGCATTGCATTGTCCTAGAGGAGGGGGCAATTCCAGTGTGACAGCGCCAGCATCGATTGAATCCCAAGTACTCTTTATTGGTGAAAGAAGAGTTGGATAAGTTGCTGGCAGCCGATTTCATTTACCCTATTCCTTATAGCGATTGGGTGTCACTGATAGTGGTTGTCCATAAGAAGCAATCGGGTAAAGTGCGGATCTGTCAGGATTTTCGGAAACTTAATGCGGTTACTAGGAAATATTATTTTCCATTGTCTTTTATCGATACTATCCTGGATGCAGTTGTTGGTCATAAGTGCTATTCCTTCCTCATGGATTTTCAGGCTACAATCAAATCACAATTGCGGAGGAGGATCGTGCTAAGACTACTTTTACCACCGATTGGGGCACGTATACCTATAAGGTTATGCCATTTGGGCTATGTAATGCATTTGTCACTTTTCAACGGGTGATGACTGCAGCCTTTCAAGATTATTTGCGGTTGTTCATGGAGATTTTCCTAGACGATTTTTGTGTTTACAGTGATAAAGCCACTCATGCAGAGCTCATGCAGAGATGTTGGAGTTGTGCTTCCAAAAATGTCAGGATTATGGAATCTCATTGAATGCAGGGAAGTGTCAATTCTTGGTCACTAAGGGGAAGCTCTTGGGCCATATCGTGTCTATCTGAGGAATATCGACTGATCCTACCAAGGTCAAAATCATTGTTCAATTACCTACTCCCACGACTGTGACTGAGATACGAGCATTTTGGAGGCATGTGGGGCACACAATAATGCCCAAGCCTTCTAATTAGCTGCAATAGTAAGATCAAGAAAAACCACAGTGAGGAGAGCAGTGGAGGAGGTATTCTCGTTGTTGATGGCCCAAGCACTTTGGCTCTTCCATATGTTCCATAGAGTGGAACTCCTAAGAGTCTCAAAGACCGGGCAGTCAAAAGCCTTCATTTTACTCCTCTGGTTATAGTTGAGGAGGATAATGACATAGCGTCCCAGGTGTTGTAGAAACTTTGGGCTAGAGGCCAGATCGCTCGAGCGGCCAAACAATGAAGGAGGCAATGTTCCATGGATTCAATTGTGCCAATTGAGCAGCACAGGCACAAGAGGGCTTCCCTGAAGTTCAGAAACTGGCCAACCTTTAGAACTCTATTGGCCACCTGCCATAGAAATGCACTGATCTTAACTGGCTTTGCTTTTTCCCATACCTGCAATGACCAGATGTCTTTCTAGTTTTCATCTCTAAAGTTCTCATGCCCCCATTCGTCGTTCCATTTTGCGTAGAGCGGTTTGGAATCCAACAAAGCCCTGTAGCCCTGGAGGAGAAGAATGGGTGGATGTCATTGCCAAAGGCCCAACTCCATTCTGCAGGGTCCAGTTGTAAGGAATCGATGCTGGTGCCCCCACGGCGCGCGCCCAGAGCGAGCTGAAGCAAAGGCGGGGTGCTTTCCCAGAGGTGCTTGACGGTAGAGAAACCTCTAATCTCCCATCCTGCCCATCTTTTGGCAGAAGTCTTTTCCTTCGGTATGGGCTTGGCGAATTTAGGAACAGGTGCTGCCTCAAGGATTCATGGAGATTGGCAGGCTCTTGTTTCCTTAGAAAGGGTCTGAAGCAATTCCATGCCTTCCAGATGGAGGACCAGAGAGGAGAACCCATAGATTTATGATTGAAGCCTTGAACTATCCATCGACAGGAAGCCTGCCATATAGTGCTTTGCATGGGGGAGGAAGCCAGGATATTGGGGGCAACCATCAGCTTCCACCATCCCCCTTCGGGCCCTAAGTATCTAGGAAGCCACTTACCTAGCAAAGCTTTAATCTGGGTTTCAGGATCCAGGACTCCTAGGCCCCCGGACTTCTTGGGGAGGCAAATCTGATACCAGGAGACCTGAGGTCTCTTGTTCTGAGTGGTTGAGGTTGCACCCCAGATGAAGTTCCTAATGTAGCATTTAATTTCCATTAGAGTCCTTGGATCGGGAGCCCAGGTGGAAGCAAAGTACCAGAGGCCTGCCAAGAGGATCTGGTTTGCTACCAGAGCTCTCCTTGTGATAGAGAGATGGCAAGAGCCCCAATAAACCAGATGCGTTTTGAGCCTTTTAATTGTTGGACCATTCTTTGATCCTCAGTCAGGTTAATGCCAAAAGTATGCCAAGAGTGGTAGGCTCGCCTTCTTTAAGCCAAACCAAACCCAAGTGTCCCCCCCATGCGGGGGCAACCCCTATGGATGATATTGTTGGATCTCCAACCAAGAAGGCCTTAGTTCTAGACCAATTAACTTTGAAACCTGAGACCTTGCAGAAGCCCAGGAGAGTGGCTTCTGCTGCCAGGGTTGAGGGATCCGCTTGAAGCAGGAGAAAGGTGTCGTCAACGAACATGGAGTCCTTGACTTGTCTCCAGAGCTGGGTCTTAGGATTGTTCAACCTTAATCCGTTAACAAGCATATTGTCATCGAGTATGTAGCCTAGCGCGTCAGCGACAAAGAGGAACAAGAAGGGAGCAAGGGGACATCCTTGCCTAACCGACCACTACAGCTAAAAAGGCTTTGAAATGTGTCCATTGATAGTGACTCTGCTCGCAGCTCCTTCAAGGAGAATGTGAACCCATTGACAAAAGCTGTCAGGGAGACCTGCTTTTCTGAGGACTGCCATTAGGAACGACCAGTCTACCCTATCGAAGGCTTTCTCAAAATCTAGGAGCCATAGGGTTGGAGCTTGATTGGAACTGGCAACGTAGGAGGAGGCTTCTTGCGCCAAGAGTACGTTATCTAAGATGTATCGGCCCTTAATGAACCTGCCTGACCGGTACGGATCATTGAGGGGAGCAAGGGTTGGATGCGAAGGGCAAGAGCCTTGGCGATAATCTTGTAAGCGACATTAAGTAGGATAATTGGCCTGTAATTGCCAATGCAGGCTCTATCTCCTTTTTTGAAAAGCAAGGTAATGACCCCCTCTGACATGGCCTCTGGCATGTGACCTCTTGACTTAATCGCATTGGCCATTTTGCAGATGTCCTCGGAGACAACTTGACACAAGGCTTTGAAGAATTATGCTGGCATTCCATCCATCCCCGGAGCCTTGCCACTCTTCATGAAGCGGAGAGCATCCTCGAGCTCTTGAGCTATAAAGTCTGCTCCAAGAGCCAGTAAGTCCCCTGGCTGCAGAGTCTGAGGGATGGTCCGAAGGCAATCCTTAAGATTGACTTGGTAATGAGGGTCCCTAGGGTCAGCCTTGAACAAGGATGTGAAGTGGTTGAATGCAGAAGTACACATATCTCGAGGGTTGGAGGATTTTGACCCGTCAGAGCCAGTATAGAGCTCAAAGATGGCCTGAAGGGCTGTGCGTTGCTTCATTTTCTAGAAAAAGTACTTTGATATTTTTTCACCTTTGGTTGACCAGTTGATGTCCGCTTGCATCTTAGTTTTGTTTTCCTGGAGAAGATGGTAGTTATCCAAGTTTAGGCGAGCCTCTAGATAGGTCTGAAAGGTGTGGTCATCGCAGGTCCCAATCTGGAATTATGTAAAATTGCCTTCGTACTACTAGTTTGTTCTGAAGGCTGGTGTTGGAAGGGCCTCTATCTCTTTTGACAAATACTCAGGCGTTTCTTGAGGGCCTTGGCTTTTCTTTTCTGAGCTGCGGTTATTTCTCTACTAAGGTTTTGGCTTTCCTTGCAGGCTGCCTATAGCTTGGTTAAGAACTTGGAGATAGGGCAATTGTGAAGATTGCCCGAGTCCAGCCAGGCCTTTTTAAGGCCTTCTACAAAGAGGGGATTCTAAGGTGAGAAGATTTCAGCTTATAGATCCCCCTACTCCTTGGGTCGGAGTTGGGCAGATTTATGGAGGCGGAGATGATGGCGTGATCAAATCCTTGCGGAATCGGTTCTTGTGGGCAAGAGGAGATTGCCGGAAAAAGGGAGAGAGAAGTGTAAAAGTGGTCTAGCCTAGCCATGCAGAGGTCATTAATCCCCCTATTGTTTGTCCAGGTAAAGAAGGGGTTGGTGCCAGAGGGGTTGAAGGGTGGTCTATCAATTTCTACCAAGCTGTGGGATTGCGTGAGACATCGCTAGGACTGGTCCTCATCAGGGTTAAGGTGGTGTAAACCTGGCCCTTTTCTGTCTTGGACATTTTCGACCATGTTAAAGTCTCCTGCCACTATCCAGCGTTGTATCGAAGATTGATTGCTCGTTAGGTGATTTATTTTATCCCATAGGGCAGTTCTGTCTGATGCCTCGTTGGGGGCATAGATGTTGACAAAGCCTATTGGGTCAGAATCGTTGGGGAATAGGAGGGAGCAGAATTGAACTCTGCCTATTTCCCAAACCTTGTCCTTAATGAGAAATTGGTTTAATGAGGGGAAGAGGAGGATGGCAGTTCCTCCTCTGGTGCCGTCGCGGGAGGGTTTCCAGAGAGCAGAGGTTTTAGGCCACAATTGGTTGGTTAGGTTGTGAATTTTCCTTTCGCCTAGCTTATGTTCTTGGAGGAAAACAATTGCCTGCAAAGGGATGAGAGGGGCAAGCCAGGCCGATAGCTTGATTTTTTAAGCGCCATCTGGTCTGACCCTATGCCCCTGATATTCCAGGACGAGAAACTAACCTGCATTTTGGGAAGGTGACAGGCTGAGAGGGTGGTTCTCAATTGATTACCTGAACGGGAAGTATCAAAATTTGGGGCTTGTCGGAGGGGAGGAAGGAAGGGGACCAAGAATGGCCGTGTGGTGCAAATGAGATTGGATTCATGAGCTCGACAGTAAGGACCAAAGTGTAAGGCTGGTGAGACTGAGGAGCCCCCTTGCTGAGCAGAGGTATGAACCTATGACATGGATGTAGTGAAGAGCGAATAGCTAGTGGTTTGGAAGAAAATTGCAAAAGGAAATTTGAGAGCAGGATTAGCCTGAGAGGGTTAGGGGATCCGGGGGGGTAATGAGACATGGTAAATTTTCCAAGAGATGGCGAGAAGGTGATTGAAGGGAGGATCTTCCAAGAAGAGGGAAACAAAGAAGGAGGGGAAAGACAAAGAATCTTGCATTTGCAACGATTGTTAGAATTGGGAGAGAAGATAAGAACAGGAATGGACTAGGAGGGGAGGAAGGGACTGACAGGGATGCTTGGGGAGGTAGGTGGCGCTGGAGTTGGGGAGGGCAGCTCGGCTTGCATGGAGAGAGGATGAAAGGGCTGCAACGGCTGCTGGGAGGAAACAGGTGCCTGCTGGGAGAAGAACTGGGAGAGCTGCAGCTCTGATGAGCTTCAGGTGGACATTGAGTCTTTTGGGTTGTAGGATGGATCCAGTATCTCGGCAATGCATTGCCATTCTATGGCCTCATTTTCCGAATCCATCTCAGTCTCCAGAATTGCATGCAAGATAGTGAATGCATTGTGGATGGTGTCCCTTGTCCTTGAGAGAATTCTGGTGGAATTGTAGGGTTCGTCAAAGTGATCCGACTCTGCCCATACTCCAGGAAGCTGTCAAGTTATTTTACCACTAGTGTGAAGTTAGCTAGGAAATAGCTAGCTTTATATTGACATTTGGGATTGACCCAAGTATCAATCCAGGGGCCAATATATGTTTGGGTACCTGGCGTGGTTATCTTCACGGCAGATCGCGGTAGGCTCATCTTTCTCGAGTTGAGCCTCACCGCGTCTAGCTATGGCGCCATAGTGTGGATTCTCCATGGCAAGGGGTGCACTTGGCTCGACTTGTATTTGAGTGATGATTCTATATATGCATGAGTTTATGCTTCAGCTTTGTGAGCTCGCATGAGCTTGTGTGTATTCTTCTTTGTTTATCACTCGAGAAAGATCACCTCGAGTCTGAGAGTGCCAGGTTCGAGTTAGTTATAGCACTTGTGATCATGAGAAGCGGTTCAGCCTAGAGTGCAGGGATCCGTGCATGAGCCTATCCAAAGCGGATAGGGTGCAAAGGCGAACAGGTGTTACAGGTTGGAGATGATATGATCGACTCCAGGTATTTCTGCCCAAAACTAGTTGTTGTGGGTAGATGAGGAGCAGCCGAATAGAGGAGCTGCGAGGATGCTACATGCGGGTCGCAACCTATTGGAGCTTCAGCTCCAAGCTCATGAAGAGGTATGCGTGAAGAGAGGGCTGGTCCGTCTTGTGTGAAAATCAGTGCTTTGTGGAGCATGTTGAATTGGGAAATTCAATCTGAAACCCCAGCAGTGTAGGAGCTCTTGGAGTGGCAAGAGCGAGGCTGGAAGGGAAGCAGTGAGGCGCCCTGGAGCCAGGGGATATGCATGAGAAGTGCAGGTGCGCCAAGTTTGTAAAGGTGTGTACTTTCAGATTCGTTTTTGTGAGCTTCATGAAGAAATGGAGCTTGTTGGGCAGCATATTGCTTGCTTGTTGAGTTTGGGGTGCCTCTGGTGGGCCGTGAGAACCCATGAGCAGATCTGGTGGCTCCGCAGAAGCCATAGCTCGTCGACAGCAGGTGCAGAAGCAAACCCCAGCTTGGGGAGAGTTCGGGAACGTCCGGGAACGCGTGGAGTCGCCCGAGAACATGTGGGAACTCGTGGTGAGTACCTGGGAATGCAGGGGAACCGTGGTCGTGGCCGTGATGGGCCGTGGGGCCGGTATCACGAGAAACCATGAGCCCAACTGTGGCTGTTGACCGAGGCCGTTGACCGTGACCGTGGGGAGTTGTGGCACGGACACCACGGGAGGGCACGTTGACCGGCTCGTGGGAATGGCGGGCCGTGGTCGGAGGCCGTAAGGGATCGTGGCCGTGATACCCCATCACGGGGTATCACGGGGCAGCCCGTGGCCAGCGAGCGCCTAGGACGGGCCGTGAGAAGTCGTGGCGTTGAGGGCCACGGAAGGCCACGGACAGACAGAGTGAAGGAAAAAAAAAAAAAAAAAAAAAAAAAACACTCGTGTCATGGGACCTTGATGGGGAGGCTGGGCTCTGAAAAACAACAGTTTTGAGCTAGTCGATCTGGCAAAAAAGTCAGAATTGCCTCCCTGTTGTGTTTTAACAAAGGGGGTTACCTCCCTGCAGGTAATCTTTTGGGGTTTTCAGTACCAGTTCTTAAGTATGGGGGAGACCAGCCTGCAGGTAATTCCTTTGGACAGAATGTTGTTGGGGCCTATATGTACCTCCATTTGCTCCATTTTTTAACCTTCAGCGAATGGCGTGGTTTCCTGAGGTGGTTCCATTCTGAGGAATGGCTGGTGGACATAAGGAGGCACTGGCGGACCCTGTGGAGGCTTGCATGGGGCCTTGGAGGCCAAGTTTCATAAGCTCGTGGAGGGCGTTTGAGGAGTGTCTACCGGATGTTTCTCATGGTCATGCAAGTGAGAGAAGAGAGGAAAAAAAAAGTGTTGGGATGAGGGCATGTTGGGGATAGGCATTGCTTTAGCTTCCCTTCCTCGTAGCTTTCCATCTTCTCTGTAGGTTGAGACCTTTCCGTAGGTGGAGGCAAGAGTCAGTCCGGGTTTGGGCTGGGGTGTCCTTGCAAGAGCGACACTGTGGAGTTGTTTTTGGTATGGGGGAGTTGTTGTTTTCATTCTTGTGTTTGGATCACCTCCACACCTGCATGCTTGATTGTGTGCCATGTTAGCTTTGTGTGGGCGCTTGTTTTTATAGGTGGTTGACTCGGGCTTGATCGCCGATCCAACCCAAGATCATGCTGTCGCTGGTGAGAGGCTGGATTGATGACCAGTCAGACAATCTTTGTTTCTCCTGTGGTGAGGTTGGAGGTGATGACCAGCCAACCATAGGAGTGCATGCGGTGGATGCAGGTGCAGGTGCAGGCTATATTAGGGACCTAGTATTCCAAACCATAAGCCGCAACAGGTTGTCGTGCGCATACATATCGCTACACAACTACATCGCTGTCCAAAACCACACAACACATGTGCACACCAAACACTAGTTTATCACTAGTGCATCACTAGTGCACCACTAGGCTGCCACTAGACAACCGCTAGTCACCACTAGTGCAGCCTCTAGTCCACCACTAGGTTGTCACTAGTCCATCACAATGATAAAGAAAGGAATGATACAAGCACACAAGCTCTCTCAAACTCACATGCTTGCACATGAAAACATCACTCATATATTAAGTCGAGCCAAGTGCACCCCACGCCATGGGGAATCCACACTACGACGCCATAGCTAGACGCGGTGAGGCTCAACTCGAGAAAAATGAGCCCACCGCGATCTGCCGTGAAGATAATAATGTCAGGTGCCCAAACATATATTGGCCCCTAGATTGACACTTGGGTCAATCCCAAATGTCAATATATAGAAGCTAGCTATTTCCTAGCTAACTTCACACTAGTGGTAAAATAACTTGACAGCTGTCGCGCGCATACATATCGCTACACAACTACATCGCTGTCCAAAACCACACAACACATGTGCACACCAAACACTAGTCTATCACTAGTGCACCACTAGTGCACCACTAGGCTTCCACTAGACAACCGCTAGTCACCACTAGTGCAGCCACTAGTCCAACGCCACTAGCCACCACTAGTGCAGCCACTAGTCCATCACAATCGCCCCCCTAGCTGGCGCTTAGGTCCCTCTAAGTCCAGGTAGCCACAAGATGTGATAGTGGCCATAGCCTCACTAAGTCCTCCACCACTGTCCCTACTACACTCAAACTCGATAGATCAAGAGGCCGGGTACAAGAGTTGCCCCATCTTTAGTCGTCGTCTTGCAACCTGTGAACTTGAGCCTGAGATCTTGGGTATTGACTCCTGTGAGCTTGGCCTCCCATATCTTGTTAGCTGCCACTAGTCATATCCACTACCACTATCCCAAGCAGTGTGGACATAACCAATCTCCATCAGGAACCCTATCAAGAGGTGGTGTCAAGCATCCCATGTGCCAACCTCTTGAGCATCAATCACACACCAGCATAGTGGCGGCACCACGAGCATGCCCACATAGGATGCAACGCAATCCTCCAGGTACCACTGCAAGGTTGGGATCTATCATCCCATCCACATGTGGAAGGTGACATGGCGCACAATTACGCACATGGTCCTTCCATACCATGCCATCTCGACCCTCCAGAATCAACAATCCAAAAGGCAACACCTCCCTGACCCTTAGAATCACACGTCCTGCTGTGACATCCAAGGTCGTAGGCGCTGTCTGCTGTAGATACACATAGTCCCCAGGGTGGAAACGCCAAACACCTGGCCGATATCCCCCTCCACGTATAGTGGCATACCTCAATGTGTCTCGGTGTTGGGCAATAGCAAGATTCTCAAAAGCCATAGGCATGACTCTCTTGAACAACTCTACCCACTGGGCACATGCTTGTGTCCACACATCCGGATCATCAAGGTTGAGGACTACTGCAGCCTCCGTGTGAATAGATGCATGCAAATCCGGCTCTCGGCCAAAGAAAAGTAAATATGGTGAGAAGGAGGCAAGTGATGCTTGCTTGCTAAACCTGTAGCCCATAGCTAACCAAGGTACCTGAAGATCCCAATCTCCTAGGTGTCCCTTTTGCAAGCCATACTTGCGCAAACCCCTCTTCACTGTCTGAACCACTCTCTCTGCCAAGCCATCGGCCTCAGGACGATCCCGAGAAGTGGTACGGTGGTCTATCAAGGCTTTATCACACAAAGCCTGAAACTCCCCCAAGAACTCTCTCCCTTGGTCCGTGAGTACCTCAGCTGGAGCACCGAATCGGCTAAGCACACGATCCAGGAATGCATACGCAGCCCTCTCACTAGCCTTGTCAGGCAATGGAATCAACTCAATCCACTTGGAGAAGTGCTCCACCATCACCAACCCATATCTGTGGTGGCGCATCGTCAGTGGCAACGACCATCAAAACTGAAAGCGCGCTTGGTTGCTCGTGGATTTCAACAGCGCGAAGGGGAGGACTTTGAGGAAACCTATGCCCCGGTTGTCAAGACTCCACATGTAGCCCAATCCCATGATGGATAAAGGATGCAATTGGTAGGGGCGTTGAATGAAGCACGCACCTTGTCATACACCATGCACCTAGCCACAAACTGTTGCACCTCTGTGTGCATACCACGCCACCAATACTGCCCCTACAGTAAACTATGAGTGCGTCGCACTCCAAAATGCCCCAATTCCTCATGGGCATGCCGCACTAACCGTGCACGTTGTGTTGGGTGAGGCACCATCCTCACCCGACCATCCTCCCACACTCGAAGCAGGTGTATCCCCTCCCACTTGAACCTCTTGGCTCCCTGGGGGGTGCACTCTTTATAAAATGTCCGTATCACGTGCGTTCGCCGCCTAATAAAAAAACCCCATGTATACGGGTCCTTGGATCATTTATACCCCCTCTGTACATACATTTTGAAGATTATAAAACCCCCTCCTGTAAATATATAGAAATTTGTAATTTTTTAAAAATACCCCCTTCTGTATGTATATAAAATCTAATAAAAAAATTAAAAAAATTGTTTGCCCTCGATAAAACTTGTTGTGGAATCTCACTTTGAACAATAATCAGATGCCGAGAGGAAAGGGACATTGTCAATGCCCTATGTGCAAGAGGCCTGAAGAAAGTTTCTATTTTCTGATATGCAGTCCTGGGTATTTCATCAGAGAGTGACCCTCTTGAAGACCAAGACCTAGTCACTGCACCTCTGTTCATCAACTAGGACAGTTTCTGAACTTGTTCTATAGTTTCAACCTTCGCAATGTCCAATTATGTTCAAAACCTACTGTTGAGAATTCCTCTCCAAAAAGAGATGTCGTGCGCCTTTGCTGCCACTGTTGGAGTCCAACCTGACTCGCAGTTGACAGAGTTCAATACATTCAATTAGATGACAAGCATTTCATTTCACCAATACTCCCCACAAGAACAAACACCATTTTGGAAGTGGTGAAAGCGGTTTGCATCCCGTACAACAATCTCTTGCTTAGCTATCTTTGAGATGAATTTGGTGGCTGTGTGGCAATCACCACACATCCGAAGATTCTTGATGATCCCCAAAGACATCCCCAGAGGGTGTGTTGATAAGCCCAAAAACAATGGCCAGCTTCTCATTGTGGTGGCAAAGAGACGATTCTTTAAGCTCTTCCTCAACATCATGCAATGCAAAGTGGGGGCTTCACCCCTTTGCACATCATTTGCTCATAGGTCTCCAAAGCCTCCATCCCGCACCCTTGCTGTGCGTATCCTGCAATCATCGCACTCCACAACAGCACATCTCGTTCAGCCATACCGTCGAACACTCCCTTCATACATGTGTGTTCAGAATGACATTATATACAATTGCAGATCTAACAATGTCGCCATGGACCTCTTTGCCCTTTTCCAAAGCTGACAGACTTACACACGCATTGCAAATGTACACAAACGTGATGTGGCCGGGCTTCACCCCTTCCCCCATCATTTGATCATAGGTCTCCAAAGCCTCCATACCACGTCCCTGCTGTGCATACCCTGCAAGCATCGCACTCCACGACACCACATCTCGTTCAGCCATGGAAACTCCCTTCGCATCATTAATGCACCCACATTTGGCATACAAGTCCACCAGGGGAGTGTTCAGAATGACATCTGGTACAATTCCAGCTTTGACAATGTCACCATGGACCTCTTTCCCCTTTTCCAGAGCTCCCAGGCTTGCACACGCATTGCATCCTGCTAACATTATATTCCACGTGATCAAAGATCGTTGAGGCATTCTGTTGAACACTTGATGAGCATCAATGATGCTCCCGCACATAACATACATGTTGACAAGGGTGTTGAGAAGAAAAACATTTGACGTGAATCCACTTTGGATGATGTGAGTATGCACCTGTTTTCCAACTTCCAGACCAGTGTTGGACTGGTATCAAGTTTTTTACATACCAGACTGGTCCTGGTACCAGGCATATCACAAAACTTTCATACCAGTCTGGTCTCTATAATGGTGGAGGTTGTTTACAGGTCGAGTGTGCAACGGGGGAGATATATACGGACTCCATGATTAGGACTTCATCCACAATGGGAAAAAATTGGTAAATCCCTTGGACAGTGCATCACGGACTTTGGTGTTGGGTGATGAGGTTGCTACATTGAATCATGTGTTATTGGTCTACCATTCATTTTCAGTGGACAAGCATGGACTTCGGGAATGTGATATCAAAAGAGAAGATCGACAGAATTGGGTAGCACCTCAACGACTGGCATCTCGGAAGGTGCAAGCTTGTTTGAGGGAGTTACAATCAACTGTGAATCATCAAAGAGAGAAGACCAAAGGTACTGAAATTTACCTATACATCATTTCATGCTACATCGACATTTTTTTGTCTCCTCACATGTCATTGTGTGAGAGGGTACAATCTGCTGCGAAGGTATCATTTTTTTTCAGATTGTGGAAGTTGTGGCTATTCCAGCACGAGGTGTATAATCTGAAATCCTTCTTCATTAGCAGGGAAGCATACTTGGATTTACAAATTTCATGCCACTACGTGGTTCTACTTATCAAATTGTTCAAGGATAAATTTAATCATGTGCAAGTTCCTTTGAGCCTTGTTGGTTCAGTGAAATATTCTTCAGCAAAGTGGGAGGTATGTCACGGAATGAGAGGACATATGACGGGTGTGATTTGATTGAGAGTACGGGAGCATTAACACGCATATCCGAGTTCGAGGCGAATCCAAAAGGACCCAAGTTCTCAAGAGCTCACAAGAAACAAGAACGCATATGGTCTTCTTTGGAGAAGAAGCCAGGTATCCCCCTTGCTGATTTGTCCGACTTTTCTACTGTCCAATCGGATGATTGCATTGTGGAGGCTTTGAAAACTGGATTTCTAGAAGCGCAACTTTTATGCCATAAACTTGGGATGAAACCAAACAAAACAACAAACTTGGATTGGTGGAATGAGCCATGGACAATTGAGAGACAAATGGAGGTCGAGCTATTCAAAAGCATGGAAGAGGAGGGTGATGATGTCAATGCCATAGATTCTATTTGTCCTCTTAATGCAGACACACATATTCAAAATGAGGTCGTGGAAGATGAATTGGTGTGCGGGCCTTCGAATTCAATGGAGGATGTTTTGAGCCAACCTTTGGATGATCATGCGGAAGAGGTACTTGCTCAAAGTGAATTGAGACATACTCTGGATGTTGTCATTGATGAGTTTGAACAAGAGAAAGATGGATTGAAGACAGTGGTTCCATTTGTCAAAGTAGACGGGAAGACCATATTCAAAAGCACTTTGGTTAGCCAACTCAATGGCAACCCTACTCTATCCAAGGATAGATTGACACGAGTAAGAAGTGCATCGATGTTGTTTTGCCGAGAAAACAAACCAACTACCAGCAACAAAGCCACGAGCTTGGGATTGGGTTCGGATTGTGCTGTATTTTTTGTTGATGGGGAGACTGCGATCCAAACTACAAACAGGAAAGGTAGACCAGGGAAAACCTGCAGAGGAGCATCCAAAGGCACTTGGTATTTGGGCAGGGTTCAAAGAATGCGGAAGAAAATCAATAAGCGGTTTGTAGAATGTAGGGATTCTGTTGATTTATTGGAGCATCCTTCTCATATGGAGATTGGGTTAGCATGGTACCAAAAAATTCGAGGAGGGGTCTATACGTACGATTTGACGGATAACATGATGGTTGATTTGGATTCCATTATCGCGTTAGCATGTTTAAAGTACAATGTCAAGTCAAACACATATGTTCTTGATGCAAATGACTGAAAAATCTTCGACAACTTTATCAAAGGCAAATAATTTTTTAATTAATTTGTTAGATTTTATTATGTTTTAAATGAATAAATTCGATATAATATAAAAACATACATATACATATTGGAGGGTTATTTTTAATGATGAAAAATGAGAATATACATACAGAAGGGGGTACTTCTCGAAAATTGTAAATTTTTGTATATTTACAGGAGGGGATTTTATAATCTTTAAAAAGTATGTACAGAGGGGGTATAAATTATCCAAGGACCCGTATACAGGGGTTTTTTTTTATTAGGCGACGAACGCACGTGATACGCACAGTTTATAATGAGTGCACCCCCCGGGCATGTGAGACATCCCACAGTTAGGGCATATTTTGACCCACACCTTGGCTCACTCTACAGACCCGTGATAAAAGCCGTGGAATGTGTCAGGTGTGAGATGGCAGAGCCGTGGAAAAAGCCGGTTTCTCTTCTAGTGTCTGGAAAGGACACGGCTCCATATCCGCCTCTGTGAGGCCCAAGCCTGCAATAGCAGCTTTGCCAAGCATCAGTGGCTGAGCTCCCGAGTCCAACAAGACTCGCAGTGGCCGGTAGCTCTTGCCAGCCGGTCCACTCAAACAGAAAATGTCACCCTGGTTGTCTAACATGACAACTCCAGATGTCATATGGCGCGTTCAATGGCTGGCCTAGCTGGCAGCTCCGCCAACCTGGCAGCTGCAGCTTGCCATGGCACCGCCGTGGCAGTCTTGACCCTCAAATCCGAGGCTCCCTCTGGCACTACACCTCCCATTATCTCCGCAGGAGATGAAGTAACCTCCCCACTCTCACAGAGTATAGCTGCCAGCCTAAACACTTCAGCTGGTCTTACTCCCGGCGTTACAATCATGGTAGCCGAGAACAATGGAGCCTGACACACAGATGTGACCGCCCCAAGTAGCCGTAGCCTTGGCAGCACTAGGTAGTGGTTTTGCCCGTGTAGCTCGCCCTAATGGCACAGTAACCTCCGCCTCGGTAGCAGTCGGGCAAGAACTAGGTGCCATGGATGGCGTTGACACTGTCTCCGCCAATGTGAATGACTGAGGAAGCCTAGCCTCACGACTTGCCTCCCCTCGTTGTGGATCCAACTCCACCTCTGCACCTCATGGCTCAGGAATTTGTGCTGCTCCTCGAGTCACGGCAGCAGCAGACTTCACCTGCACTAGTGGTAGTGCTGCCCCGCACATAGTGGTAGTGGTAGTGGTAGTGCTCCCCTACACTAGTGGTAGTGGTGCCCCACCCATAGCGGTAGTGGTAGTGGCACCCCTCACTAGTGGTAGTGGTGCCCCACACATAGTGGTAGTGGTGCCCCTCATTAGTAGTAGTGCTGCCCCGCACATAAATCCCATGCCTCCCATATCTCCTCCCTCAGGAGCAGGAGGTGGACCATCCGGCCTGGGAGCTGGTACCACATGAGTTGTGGCCATGGCAGCAAGCCTCTGCTCTAGCTGTTGAAGCCGGTTGGCCATGCCTTGGTCAATAGCCTGACCTCCATGTCATTGGCCATGCTGAGCTTGCCCTTGGCCTGCACCTCGTGCGTGACCACCTCGTCCTCTTTGAGCTACTCCATTTCGCCCCCGGCCACCATTGTTCCGTTGGAACTGGCTTGGCCGCAACTCAGGATGCAAGTTATAGCATTGGCCATTGCCCACACTTGCCACAATGCCCACACTGCAACTGTGTAGGCTGTGCCTGTGCTGGCCATTTGTCTCCCTCTGGGCAATCCTTCTTGACATGGGGTCCTCCACATGTCCAACATACCACATCCGTCCGTTGTTTGGCCTGCAAATGAAGGGAGAGACCCCTGCATCTGAGGTCCTCTCTGTCCTTCCCTGGGCTTCACCTGAGCCCCCTTGTTGCCTTGAGCACGTTGGGGTAGTGGCTGGCTAGGAGCACCACTACCCCGTGGTGTCTCCTTAGCAAATCCCACCATGACCACTTGTTCCTCCACCAAGTTGAGCTCTATCCGCTCTGCCAGCAAAAACACATTTGCTAAGGTGGGTTGGGCCGCTTGTAGGAGAGTTGCATCCCGCACCCTTCTCCTCAGCTCCTTGTCCAATATCCCATACTAGAATTGGACTACCTGAGCCTCCGTAACCCCTTGGGTTGCATTTATTAAGCGCCTCATATGAGTGAAAACCTCCCTCAAGCTCTCAGTAGGCTTCCGTTGGAAGTCTTGCAAGCTCCTCAACTTCTCTGTCCTCACCCCTTCGTAGTTCCTTCTCAACTCTTCAAAAAACTCCACAACTGGGTTGAAGGCAGGAACGAGTATGGTGCTAATGCAACAGTAGCTTGGGTGGACGTCCCAGCCTTTGTACCACTAGTCCCACTACTGCTTGTGGAAGCTGCCGGTGTGGCTGCTGCATTTGTCCCTCTAGTGCCTCTAGTGATGGAAACATAGTTGGGTGACCAGTACATCCTCCACTCCTCGATCTCAACATCTTGCCCCCGCCTAAACTCATGGTAATCATCCATGGGCGGCCCCTCAAGGTGCTGAAACAGCCCATTCCATGCCATGAAAGGCGTAAACAATTGTGGATTGCGCATTTGCTGCAAGTCATACCAACTATCAAACTCTTGGATAAAGTCATCCAACTCGATGGTGCCACAACCCCAAAGTACCTTCGTGGCCTCTTGGTAGCTCCATACATCTCCTCCATTATGTCCCACAACAATGGCAAGGAAGTAACTTGTACTGTTGGCGTGAACCGTCCTGATTCAGAGTCGGAATCAGAACCTTCATTGGAAGACACAGGAGGTGAAGGTGGCCTAAACCGCACACCTCGTCTTGTGTACCCACTAGTGTCGCTAGTGCTTGTACCGGCACTTTCCCGAGCAACTCGTGGCACCTCCTTATCAAGAGAGGAGGAGAGTGCAGGGATTGCACCAGAACCACCTCAGTTGTCACCATTGGATACCACACCGATTGTGTGGCAGTATCCGGATGAAGGCATTTGCCTTCTGGACTTGTTTGGCGGGATCAGCACCGGATTGGCTGTTGTGCTACAGGAAGGTGTACGAGTTCGGCGTTACCTATGTGTGAAGAGGGATGAGACTTCACAATTTGCCATGTTTCTCAGTTGGTGCAACAGTACCCTGAGTTGTTGCCGGTGTCTGCAGTTCATAGATACCAGCAGGCCTTCCCAGCAGACATTTCATTGTTGGGGGCGCACGATTTGGAGCGGGTTGGCTCCATTGATTTGGTAGTGACAGGTTGGCCCTGCCAAGGGCATTCATGAGCCGGGCATGGCAATGGATTGCGAGACTCGAAGTTGGGTCTATTTTGGGAGATGGTGCGGGTTTTACGCCACTTATAGCTTCATCAAGCTGTATCTCCAGCATACATCTTGGAGAATGTGCCACTGTTGGGCGATTCTCGGGCCAGGGTGATGGCCAGTGTGTATCAAGTCCGGTCGTGGCTTGGGTCAGCAGTGTTGCTGGATGTAGCTGCAGTGGGGTCACAGGCTCATCGTCCACGGTTATGGTGGACTAACTTGATGCCACCTGCACTGCTCAAGCGTGCATTTGATGGGGTGCAGCGGCCAGCACATCTCACAATGGATAGCATTTTGGACACAAGGAGGCAGTCTCAGCATGTGAGACACGATGACCGTTCGCCTTTGGCAGTGGTCAACAAGGTGGGTCAACCACGAGCAGCACTACCTATACTGCTCAGCTTTCCTGGATCATATGCTTTTCGGGATAGTGGACTTGGCCTCTTGATGGATGCTCAGTTGCTGCAGTTAGTAGGGCCTAATGCCGATGAGCGCGAGCGGGCTATGGGTTTTTCCACTGGGACCACGGCGGTGCCTTCTCTTTCTGAGGCATCACATCGTCAGGTGTTGGGACAAGCGATGGATCTCAATTGCTTGACTTGGATTATCAGCTTGGCTATGGCTGAGCAGCCCACAATGCGGAGTACACTTCCCTCAATAATCTCTCTACCTACCGAGACAATACAGGCAGTGAGTGGGGACGAGCAGGTGAGGACCACTAGGTGCAGACATCCATGGCACATGTGGGAGGTGCTCAAGGTTCAGAGGGAGTTGGCAGCCAAGGTGACGGTGATGGATGAGGTTGGGGATTCTCCTCGGGTTGAGGAGGTCCTCAAGGATGAGATGATAGGGCAGGATGAGGCTTTGTCACTGACTGAGCAGGCAGGGAACACTGCTCAAGAGGTTGCGGCATAGCAACCACGGAACGCGTCTCTTACCTCTAAGTCTGCTGGACTTAAGATTGCAGTTAAGGAGGACAATTGGGAGCCTGATATTGGACCCATTGTCACTGGAGAAGAGAGACGATGTATACGGCGGTTCCTGAGGGCTTACAGGAATTGTTTTGCCTTCAGTTTGAAGGACTTGGGAGCACTGAAGGGTCAGGAAATTTGTATTGAGTTGGCTAATAACACGCCAATCTTTCGGAGACCCTATAGATACAGTGACATGGAGAGGTCTTTGATTCAGATGAGGACTCAAGATCTATGGGAGGCTGGTTTGGTGGAGCTCTCTGGTGGAGAGTATGCTTCAGCCACAGTGATGCCAGCCAAAAAGGATATCTATGGCAATTGGACGGAGAGACGTATGTGTGGTGATTACTGGCCTGTAAATCGTCAGACCAAGTCTAATAAGTATGCCATGCCCACATTAAGGAGATCTTTGATGCCATTGGGCATGCCAAGGTCTTTAGCACTTTGGACTTGCGGTCTTGGACTTTGGACTTTGCGGTCTTTAGCACTTTGGACTTTGATGGATTGAGTCGCAATCCATGCACGAGCCAGCAGGATGTCACTAAAGCTCGGTGGCATGGTGAAACGGATGAGGAGATGGTGCCCAGATGGCATGCATTTGCCTTTTTGTGTATCTTGGCATCGGGAGGTCAGGTTGGACCTACAACAGGGATGACTTTAGACTGAGTGTCTGAGGACCCTGAGGCTAGTGATGAGCCAGGTGGTGCCAGAGATATACATGAGGATTCGGCTGTGTTGGACTACCTTCACATGGGAGACACGGCAGCCACTATGACTGCCAGGGAGAGGGATTGGATCCTACAACAAGCCAAGAGGTTCAAGTGGGAAGGGATACACCTGCTCCGAGTGTGGAAGGATGGTCAGGTGAGGATTGTGCCTCACCCCCACACAGCGTGCACAGTTAGTGCGGCATGCCCATGAGGAGTTGGGGGCATTTTGGAGTGCGACGCACTCACAGTCTACTGTAGGGGCAGTATTGGTGGCGTGGTATGCACAGAGAGGTGCAACAGTTCGTGGCTAGGTGCATGGTGTGTGACAGGGTGCGTGCTTCATTCAACGCCCCTACACCACAGTTGCATCATTTACCCATCATGGGATTGGGCTACAGGTGGAGTCTTGACTTCGCAGGGCCGTTGCCACTGACGATACGCCACCACAGATATATGTTGGTGATGGTGGAGCAATTCTACAAGTGGATTGAGTTGGTTTTGTTGCCTGACAAGGCTAGTGAGAGGGCAACGTATGCATTATTGGATCGTGTGCTTAGCCGATTCGGTGCTCCAGCTGAGGTACTCACGAACCAAAGGAGAGAGTTCTTGGGGGAGTTTCAGTGTCGCGGCCCTTTGCCTTGAGGGCAGGGGGTCGGGACACAAGAGGGGCTGCCCCTGTGGTGGGGGCAGTGGCAACAATGGGTACGGGGGCCGAAGCACCCTTGAGTGAGGCACTCAAAGAGGCGGAGGCACTCACTAGGTGGAGCCCCGCACACCGGGTTGCGGTGGGGGTGGTTCCACGAGGGGTGGTGGTAGCTTAGTGGGTCATAGTGGGGGTGGCATATTACTCACCATGGGGCGTAAACCTTGTGGTGGGAGTCGTGGGGAGTCTTGGGACTCACCACGGCCCAATGGGGCCGTGGTGGGTAGGCCAAGACTCACCGGGAGTCGAGGCTATGACTTGAAGGGGAGCTTACCGAAGTGAGGTGCGCGACATTCAGGATTTGTGTGAGAAAGCCTTGATAGACCACCATACCACTTCTCATGATCATCCCGATGGCTTGGCAGAGAGAGTTGTGCAAACGGTGAAGAGGGGTTTGCGCAAGTAAGATTTGCAGAAGAAACACCTAGAAGATTGGGATATTCAGGTACCTTGATTAGCCATGGGCTACAGGTTCAGCAAGCAAGCATCACCTACCTCCTTCTCACCATATTTCCTTCTCTTTGGCCGAGAGCCGGATTTGCCTGCAGCCATTCGTAGGGACACTGCTCGAGTCCTTAACCTTGACAATCCGGTCGTGTGGGTACGTGCATGTGATCAGCGTGCAGAGTTGTTCAAGAAAGTCATGCCTATGGCTTTTGAGAACCTTGCCATTGCACAACACCGTGATACGTTGAGGTATGCTACTATACGTGGTGGAGGATATCGTCATAGGGTTCAGAGGTTCCACCCTGGGGACTATGTTTATTTGCAGCAGACTGCTCCTATGACCCTGGATGTCACTGCAGAGCTGTTAGAGGGCTGTTTGGGACTTAGACGCTTTTACGGGTTCTGTGGGGTACCCTTAATTTTGCGCAGACTTACAAATGGTAGACTTAGGCCACACAGGTTTAGGGGTGATAGACAGGCTCACACAGTCGAGTCATGGGTTATCACAGCCCGACACAGCTTTACACAGCCAGTCACAGCTCGGCACAGTCACAGCCCAACACAGTTTAGGGTCACAGCGCACGGAGGGAACGGTTATCATTAGCAGGGAACTATTGTGTGGGAACGACATCTGCAGAGGGAACGTGTTACTTCAGGGGTGACAGTTAGTTAGTTAGGTGGTTGGAACAGCTTGCAGGTAGATTAGGCAGAGCAGCACCAGGTAGGGGATCACTTCACGGGGAGCGCTTCTTGGACATGCATGAGAGGAGATCAGGCGAAGAGTAAGAATGGGAGCAAGGATGGAGAGCACGGTGAAGGAGGAGAGATGAATAGTAGATGCTTGTTACATGCAAAGCTGTAGTGATACTGTAGGGCAGATTGGAGACACCAAGGCATTGGCTTGATACCTGATAAATCATAATCTGATACTTATTCGATACAATCACACTGTGTAGAGATACATGAGTGAAGCTGTGGAATGAATGGATGAGTGAATGGAACCTGGTAGATACTGAAGCAAATTGATGCTTCAGTATACACAGTAAGGTAAATTGCTAACATGAAGGCAAGAAGAAATACAAATAGGAAGCACAACCATGATTCACTAGTTATAGGTCATGACTGATTGTTCTGAGCGGGCTGAATGCTTAGAGATATCCAACTCTTCTATCTTGGAGTTTCCACCTCGGATAGCGAAGGGATGGGTGAGTAAAAGCCGCTCAACAAGGGCGTGCTATTCTGAGGGTTCAAGAGGTGTTGCCCTCAGGTATCCTGATCTTGGAGGGTCAGGATGGCATGACTTGGAAGGACCATGTGCGTAATTGTGCGCCATGTCACCTTCCCAATGTCGATGGCAGAGTTGACCCAAACTTGACAGTGATACCTACAGGTTTGAGGTGCATGCTCTGTGGGTCTGCCAAAGGGGCAGCCACCATGCTGGTGTATGATCAATGCTCAAGAGGTTGGCACATAGGATGCTTGCCACCGCCTCTTGAGAGGGTTCCTGATGGAGATTGGTTATGTCTACACTGCTTGGGATAGTGGCAGTGGATATGACTAGTGGCAGCTAACAAGACATGCGGGGCCGAGCTCATAGGAGTCAATACACAAGATCTCAGGCTCAAGTTCACAGGTTGCAAGACGGCTTGCACTAGTGGTGGCTAGTGGCAGCCTAATGGTGCACTAGTGGTGGACTAGTGATAGACTAGTATTTGATATGCATATGTGTTGTGTGGTTTTGGACAACGATGTAGTTGTGTAGCGATGTGTATGTGCACGACAATTGTCAAGTTATTTTACCACTAGTGTGAAGTTAGTTAGGAAATAGCTAGCTTTTATATATTGACATTTGGGATGATCCAAGTGTCAATCCAGGGGCCAATATATGTTTGGGCACCTGGCGTGGTTATCTTCACGGCAGATCGCGGTGCGCTCATCTTTCTCGAGTTGAGCCTCACCGCGTCTAGCTATGGCGCCGTAGTGTGGATTCCCCATGGCATGGGGTGCACTTGGCTCGACTTGTATTTGAGTGATGATTCTATATGCATAAGTTTATGCTTCAGCTTTGTGAGCTCGCATGAGCTTGTGTGTATTCTTCTTTGTTTATCAAGCTGTCTAGTGGTTGACTAGTGGTTGACTAATGGCTGCACTAGTGGTGGCTAGTGGCAGCCTAGTGGTGGACTAGTGGTTGCACTAGTGGTGGGCTAGTGGCAGCCTAGTGGTGGACTAATGATAGACTAGTGTTTGGTGTGCACATGTGTTGTGTGGTTTTGGACAATGATGTAGTTGTGGAGCGATGTGTATGCGCACGACAAAAAAAACCGTTGTCTTTAAAGAGTACCCCCTCGTCCACGAGTGCCAGAATATTTGTGTTGGGAGTGAGATCTTCTCTTAGACCAGGGAAAGCTTCCGCATATGCTCCCCAGGTGACCGCTGAGTGGGCTTGAAGAGAGTAAAGCGGGAGCTTGGAGCGGAGATAATCCTGAATCTTCGTGCAAAGCGTCGGTATCGGGGTGTTATCCATAGGGGGTTTTTCCATAAATGAGTGCACATCCTGAACCGTGATACAAATTGAATCCAGGTGCATGTTGTCCTCTGCGGTGACCAGGAAAGCAGGCCGGGGTGTTCTTCTGAAGACCATTGGAGTGACACAAGCAGCGACTGGAGCCTCACAGGATTTGAGTTGCGAGTAGCCTCTGAGAGCCAGAGTTCGGAATGATTGCAGCTTTGTGCAGAACTTTGCAATTACTGGGTTGTAAGCGATGGCAGCAGGGCGAGGGAGAGGCTGGGGGGGATCCACCAGTGGTCTCTTCAAAATGCTAGAGCTTGAGGCTACAGACTTCCTTTTGATGGCTGCCGCTTCGATCTCCCATCCGATTATACGGTGTTCTCCAGGGTGGGGGTTTGATGTCGGAGAAGAGTTGTGAATAAGGGGAGCAATACCAGCCTCCAAGTGGGTGAAACCAGCCCTTTTCCTTTTTAGCTTTGGGGCAATCTGCCTTGAGGTGCCCAATTAGACCACAGTAATAACAAGCTGAGGATGATGTATCTTCAGACACTTTAACGGAGAAAAAGTTACCCTGATCATCTATTGGAAGTATGATGAATTATGGCAGAATTGTGTCATTAGGCATCGTAACCATGATCTTTGCAAATCCATTATCATGAAGCCTTGATGCAATGGTCATACCTTTCCATGCTGGGTCCTTCCTCAATTCCTCCGTGCACATGCTGGGATCAAACACCGCCAAGCAACCCAAAAATGAACCGAAGAAATTGCCAATATCTGGAAGGAAGTGGAGATATTGGTCTGGGATATAAGGAAGAGAGATGATCCTAGGACTCCATACTTTACCATTCATGTTCCCCATATTCTTGGACCAATGGAATATGTTTACGTTAAACCCATGCAAGTGAGGATTGAAGGAGAGGGCTGTACTCGCTGCCTCTTTGGATTCCATCACAATAGAGAAGAAGCCCCTTCCTCTTGCTTGACAAAAGTGATGGTGCAGGTCACCTGAACCACCTAGGTGCCTGACGGCCCAGTCTCTCACGAAGGCTCTGCCAACCTTTTTTCCCGGGAAGTGCAGGATGATCCCCCTGCTCTCAATTTCCGCAACCCGACTTTCAAGGTGGGTGGTTTTGATGTTGACAAGCGGGTGCTCCTGGCTCATGTTGTCCTGCAGAGCATCAGTCTCAACAGACGACCCATCCGAGAAATCTGTGTCCTGACTAGGAGGAGATCGTGGTGACTCGTCTACACTCACCGGCATCGGTATTGAGGGCCCCTGGGAAATCTCCACTGTGCTGGGAATTGGTGGGCGCGACGACGAGGAGGGGTCCATGACACTGCGACCTCTGGATTGCGCTTGATGCGCCATGAAGAATCCCGTTCCAGTGGAGGGCTACAGGCGCCGAGGAACTCCGAATCTAGTGGGACCTGATCTAGATGGAGCAGGTTTGAAGGCTTTATTGAGAAGAGGACCCATCGTTGGAGAGTGGAGATTGCAGCTTGTAGTACGCGGGAGATCAGGTAGCTTGAGAAAGGTGAAAGAGAAGTGCTAAGTAGATCGAGATGGCAGGGAGCGAAGACTTGCGGCAGCTGGCGAGCAAGGGGCCTGCACTCTTCAAAAGGAGAGAAGCACGGGCCGGAAGGAGAGGCTGAGGCTGGATGATCAGCTGAAGCAGGGTCGCGACGTGAGGGGGACCTAGAGGGAAGTTAGTGAAGGTGATGGCTGCTTGGTGGCTGAGGCCAAAGTTTGTCGGTGATCATTACTCAAATGGAAGAATGAGGGGGATGATTGGTTGGGGCGGGGTTTAATGAAGGAAAGTCGAGGATGGCACAGTTTGAAGGCGGCTTGGCATTAAGGGAGATTGATGAGGACTTACCATCGGTACAGATTTCCAAGCATGCCGAAGGGATGAAGATGGCAAGTTCATCAGGGGATGAAGCCAAAACATGAGGCTTGAAAATGACGTTCCGAGAGAGGATAGGGCGATGCTGCAGGATTAAAATGATGCTTGGGGTACGGGGGCTTGCTCCGAGGACAGATTGATGATGCCTCGTGATTGGGCTGCAGGATGATAGAGACAAGGAGAGAGAAGCACCATAGATAGGCATTAGCGAGTTCTCTCTCACCCCGTAGAACGCGGAGCTCTACCTCCGCCTCCATCCCCCACCTTCTTTCATTAGAATATCATTCATAATTTTCCAATCTGAAAGAGTAATATTTTCTGTATATATGAATTTGTTACGTTTCATCAATATAGTTGGTTCACGAACCAAATAACCATCACGTCACGTATATAATTCACCTACACCTATTATTCACCGATACAATTTGAATAAAGCTCAAAAGGCAACCCCCCCAAAAAAAAGAAGAAAAAAAATCATCTACACTATTAACTAGTGAAGGTACATCTTCTACATTTTGGTGTTTTCTGGTGTAGGTACATCAGGATCTTCGCCCTTTTCAGCACTGATGCGTGGTCTCCCTTTAGGGAGCCAATAAACTTACTAGTAAACAACGAGGCATAAGCGCAGCGGGCGAGGAGAGAGCTACGGGGTCGGGGTAGTGGGCGATGGCTGCCGCGAGGGCCATGGCCTGCCAGTGCCTGTCCCATCCTTGTGACTACCGTTGCGCTCCCGGAGGATTGCTTACTGTTGTTAGAGCACTGCCTGCAATTTTTAATTCTACCAGGAGTTCTCATTGTAGTCCACGAAATTGTTCAACTGTGGGTTTGATCAGACCGTGCAGCTATGGCGGAGTTCGGAGCTCCCGTGTTGATGTATTCGAGGACAGTTGTAGCTTCCAGGATAGATGTAGTTCGCATTCGGGTTTCTCAGGTAGAGCTTGTTTCCCCAGCGGAAGGAATAGAAGCCTGTCAGATTTGGTCCTGGCTAGGGCACATGTGTCTGTGGAAGAGAGAGACACTGCGGTACAAAGTGGCACTCGTAATGTAGTAGATGTTCTTGAGGAAAGGGGATTGATTGAGTCGATTACTGGCGAGGAGCTTCGAGCCACATGTATGAAGCAGCCGTTGAAAGTATACTGCGGATTTGACCCCACGGCAGAATCTCTACACCTTGGAAATCTGTTGGGGATTATTGTTCTTTCATGGTTTCAGCGGTGATTCACCTCTATCGCAAATTTTTCTAAATATTCGTGGAATTTGTAAAGTTAGCAGCGTATTTTATTTGTCAGATCTACGGTTAGGCCAAAGGGTTGATTCGAAGACTTTTAAGCCACACCTGCTCCAGTAGGCGAGTTTATACTCTCTGAGTAGCGCAATGAAGTGAAGGATTTATAGCGGGAATGGGAAAAGGTGATCCAACAACGACGATTGGCATGTGAACAAATGTGGAGCAATTCCAACTGACAAATTAAATAGGATGCCATTGTTTCATATTCTCAAAGAATTCTCTTGGAGCATCGTACAGTAGAAATCTTAATGTGAACATCTGAGACATCTCGAAGTAACTTTGAGGAAGTTGTGCTTTAGGTGTGGCCATGTTCCAGTCGCTTTGCTGGGAGGTGCTACCGCGAGAGTTGGTGATCCTTCGGGAAAGAGCAATGAAAGACCAGTAATGGATGATGAAACAATTTGCAGGAATTTGAAGGGCATTCGAGGGATTCTTGCTCAGATCTTGAAGGTGGGTGCCTAGATTCTAACTTCATGTGAAATGTGTATCTGGATTCAAGAAACAGTGAGAGGATTTTATGACACCCAGGGAGGCCCTGGAGCCCGAAGGACACAATTAGAACGAGGTATTTTATGCCGGTCTGTTTCTCTGTCAAGTCTCATTGAGGTTCATTTCACCTCAAACATGATGTGGTATCAGGTGGAAGATGTGGCTCCAGAAGAAATCGCGAATAAGAAAGAAGCCATCTCAGGCAAGAAGGAAGCCATAGAGAATGCATCTTCAGTGATAGAAACATCAGAGCTCATGGATAGAGATTGGGAGGCCAAGGAAAGGCACACTCCCATTATACTCAACAATTATGATTGGTGGAAGGATTTCAGTCTCTTGGACTTCTTGAGAGATGTAGGGAAGTATGCAAGAGTGGGAACAATGATGGCAAAGGAGAGCGTGAAGGAAGAAACGATTGAACTCAGAGGAAGGCATGAGCTACACAGAGTTCACATACCAACTGCTTCAGGGTTATGACTTTATCCATCTGTTCAAGGTATGGGGTTTAGGGTTTAAGGACACACCTCTACCTCATCTAAATTTGTTTGTCGCTATTTTTCCAAAATCATTGTGGCATCTCCTTCCTCTCTCTTGCTCTCTCTCTGGTGTTCGCAACATTATAAGGTTCCTTTCTGGCTTTCTTACTCACTTTCTCTCTCAGCTGAGCTTGGTCTTAAGAAATTACATTCTCGTCCATCTCATCTCCTCCACCTCCCTCAAGTATCATCCGAGGAAAATCTTAATGAGGGTGTTGGTGACTTTGTGCAAGTGGTATAACCTTTTCAGACTGGCTGAGTTTCATATATTATGGGCAAAACTTCACCCTATCTCTGAGTGGGTTAGTGTCCCACAAACATTCACAGCGAAAGGTCAATGTCTGGATTTGTAATGAGAGAGCACATGGGACACATGCGTTTGATTTGTCCAGATCTGTGTGCACAACTGTTGTTTCAGGAAGAGGGGGTGTCAGTACAAATAGGCGGGAGTGACCAATGGGGAAATATCACAGCAGGTACCGATTTAATACGGAGAGTGCTGCAGCAAGAAGGGGCCTATGGGCTGACATTCCCTCTCTTGCTAAAGAGCGATGGTAGCAAATTTGGAAAATCTGAGGGTGGGGCAATATGGCTATCAACCTTGCTCCTGTCCCCGTACAAATTTTACCAACATCTGTTTGCAACACCTGATTCGGATGTTATAAGGTTCATGAAAATGCTTACTTTTGTTGACCTTGAAGAGATTCAAACCTTAGAACAAAGCATGGGTAAAACCGGATATGTTGCAAATTCAATTCAGAAAAGGTTGGCCGAAGAGGTCACCCGTTTTGTTCATGGAGATCAGGGACTGGCCGAGGCTGTGAAGGCCACCCAGGCATTGGCTCCTGGAGCATCCGCCCGACTTGACTGGACAGCACTTGAAGCCATAGCTGAAGATGTACCATCATGTTCTCTTTCTCAATCTTCTGTCTTAAATTCCTCTTTGGTGGATTTGTGTGTAAGCTCTGGACTTCTTCCAAGCAAAGCTGGCGTACGGCGACTGATCAAGCAAGTATGCAAGTCATCCTAAGTGTACTGTGTTTCAATCGATACATTCATAAGTTTCAAATTCATTATAATAACTTAGCAGGTTTCTTCTCAAGGGCTCTGTTACTTGTCTGCTTGTCCTACTTGGACATCTTATGCCAAGAACTTTCATGGAATTTAACTGTTGATTTGGACAGGGTGGACTCTACCTAAACAATGAAAAGGTCGAAGACGAAGGGAAGTCTGTGGTGGCAGATGATATTGTCGATGGGAAGATGCTGCTATTATCTGTAGGCAAGAAGAACAAACTGGTGGTTCGCGTAGTATGATTTCAGTAAGTCACAAACCCACTTCCCCGTTTCTTCGCCTGATAAGCACTGTTCTTACCAAATGGTTTCATCCCCTAAAAAATCTCTCTCAAATGGGGTCATGGATGTAAACCATGATCAACTCTGCTGGATTAGTTCACAGACTCACTCGGTGTTCCTTTGACACATACCATACACTGATTTGAATATCAGACCCTGAACCAGTTTCAACCATGATGCAGCTGGAGGTGACTTGTTCCACTTGGTAACTAGGAATTGAAGGAACATGTGCCCACTTTCCAGCAAAAAACCGAAATACCCCACTAACTAATGAGCCAACTGACTGTATTCCTGGGTTAAGCAATGTTGGGCACCTGCTTAGCTCGCTGCTCAACCTAACACTACCTTTGGGGATGATTCTCTCAAATTAACACTGGCCCACGGTTTCATGAAGTAGAATATTCTCCAAAGTCCAGTGCAGTACATGATATGTGATACATGGTCATATCAGAATCAAGCACCGGGGGTGCACCCCAAAGTGCAGTGCAACTTTATATCGAGTCATAACCTCACAGAAAAATGTGCTGTATTCCACATATATGTCCCGAGTTGCACATCACACTCTGCATAAAACACACATGCTACAGTGCACAACCAAATAACATCTGTTGGTGCTAATTGATGAAACAAAGAATGAGAAATTATTCAAATAGTTGTAGAACCACTGCATTGTAGACGCAGAGACTCTCCTCGGCATTCAGATATAATGGACCTGAACTGTATGTTTGGCAATGTCATTATCCGCAATATTCCTCTTAAATGCACATTACAAGATAGAAGCCCGCAGCTATGCCTGAAGACTACTACTTAGCTCAAGGGGGGCATCTGGGCAAAGGGGAACTCCCTCTAAGCTACATCATACAAAAATAGTGTATGCAAATGATCTACACCTGCACCAGTGACTCCTGACGACAGTATCAGTAATGGAAACACAGTAATGGAAATATTCCTCTTATATGCACATTGCAAGATAGAAGCCTGCAGCTATGCCTGAAGACTACTACTTAGCTCAAGGGGGGGCATCTGGGCAAAGGGGAACTCCCTCTAAGCTACATCATACAAAAATAGTGTATGCAAATGATCTACACCTGCACCAGTGACTCCTGACGACAGTATCAGTAATGGAAATATTCCTCTCATATGCACATTGCAAGATAGTAGCCTGCAGCTATGCCTGAAGACTACTACTTCGCTCAAGGGGGCATCTGGGCAAAGGGGAACTCCATCTAAGCTACATCGTACAAACATAGTGTATGCAAATGATCTACACCTGCACCAGTGACTCGTGACGACAGTATCAGTAGTGGAAACACAGTACTGGAAATACTCCTCTTATATGCACATTACAAGATAGAAGCCTGCAGCTATGCCTGAAGACTACTACTTAGCTCAAGCGGGGCATCTGGGCAAAGGGGAACTCCCTCTAAGCTACATCGTACAAAAATAGTGTATGCAAATGATCTACACCTGCACCAGTGACTCCTGACGACAGTATCAGTAATGGAAACACTCTCTCTCTACCTCCACTGCCACAAAGCAGAAGTCCCTCAACAAACCCCTTGGCCAGTGGCTACATGGTTTTTGGTGCCACCCTCTTCACTGGCCTGGTGCAAAGGCCTCAACCGGGTAACTCTTCCCAATACCACCATAGCTCTTGAAGTGGATCCTGCCTGTAGGAGGATCATCAACAGAAATATCTCCAATGGACGCCCATATGAAAAATTCCTTTGCTTTAACACCTGAAAGATTCTTGATCCGGTTTGATTGCAGATAACCCTTAACCTCTTGAGCATAACTCACCAGCTTTCCCGTAAGCTTAAACTTGTGCTGGGTCTTAGACTTTTGCTTCACGAGGAAAAAACCCGTGTCTTCCTCAAATCTCACCTCTTCCAAGTTTTCCATTGGCAAGAGCCCACCTGCCATACTTTCCAGCATCAGTTGACCTACAAGTACTCAGCAGAGATAACGTGTGGAATTGCACTGCATACACAATCCAGGCAAGCCCACGGGCCCAGCTGCAAGGACTCCCTTCTGTTGAGGAGGCTTGCAGTCACAAACAGCTCACTATTCAGCACCCAACAAGTATACTAATGTTAACATATCACTCAAAGCAATGAATTCCCTTCAGCAGCGGCAACCTCCAAGATAGAGGCCCAGCAGAATCCACTAGCACACAAGGTACAGTTGAAGTGGACAAATAGCACCAACACACATTGGCCACCTGGGGATTGACTTTGCACGTTTTGGCATGTAAGAAAGAAGTAAGTGGTTGGCTGCTCCGCTGATCATTTCCGAGGATTCCACAGCGCAAACACCAGTCCTACTACAAAGAGATCCCGAGTAGACAGAATAAACCCACTCGTAAGGAGAATACGACGTTGATCGCAGTACTGAACCTTTCAGAGCCAACGACGCCCCCGCTTCCACATTGTGCTTTACCCGCTCGGCACAAACACCAATGTGTATGTTCCATTGATTGGTGAACCGAGAAGCGATTGACAGACAAAGAAATAACAAAGCTACATCAAGACTGACCAACGAACAAGAACAAAATCGAACGAAACTTACGGCGGGTTGCCTTGCCATGAGCACTACTGAGTTCCTACACTTCATTTAAAACCCCACTGGCTGCATTCCAACATGAAGAATCGAAAGCCCACACCCCGATTACTATCAACCAAGAAAATCTCCCCCTCGCTATCTCCTGATGTCATACTTCCCGCTTTGTTCTCGAGCAAGATTTACAGTCTGGAACGACCTTGCAGTCTTACACAACAGTCGCAGTAGGGACCGCTCCCAATCATTTAACCCTCCCCCGTTTCCAAGTCTCTTCTTCCAGTGTCTGACCCACAAGACTGACACTCAAGGTCTAACACATAACATCTCTCTCTTTCCGCAAGTTCCACCACAAGATCCTACATAAATTGAGCTGTTCTGAGAACTGGCTCCTCGCTCGCTCGCATTCGGAACAGTTTTTCTTCTTCCAAGGGCATGACAATCTTCAACTCTGAATTAACACCACGCATAAATGATGAAATATATCAACACGCACTCGGGAGGAGAAAAACAGACGCACCAGGCAAATTGAAGTTCTCGATCAGGTTCTTGGCCTTACTGAAGCACTCGTCATGGCCCTTGAATACGACCGCCTTCTCAGAGACCGCCATGTGCGCCCCTCCGCAACAACACAACCAACACACTCACACAAACCCAAATCGAATCCTAACCCACCAGCCTAACACTCTGATTCCTCTACTCTCTCAGCTTGCCCCCACGAGCCACATCCAACACTGTGCACACAATGCGGCACAAGAACGCCCATCCGATGCTTCGCAGCAACCGCGCCCACTGTCCTCACTCCGCGCTCTACACACGCCCTCCCACGCGGCCGACCCACATCAATCTTTGAAGCAAGGTAGTTTGTTTGATTTATTGGCTCCTCCCTATATGGGAGAGACCACGCATTGGTGGCAAAAATGAGTAAGATTCTGATATACCTCCACTAGATAATACCTACGTGAAGCACATAATCTTCCCCCACTCAAATGCAAATTGAATGTACCTTGATTGGATAAGACCCATAAGTGAATCTTACACATGTAAGCTATTCATAAATGAAGACCCATAAAAATATACAAAATTTGGTCTTGCAGCGCGGGGGGAAAGGATGCCGCGTGCTCAAGCACGCTCGCGGAGGGTTTCATACACCGATCGCAGGTGGTATTCTTCCTGATGTTTACAAGGTTCTTGGGAGATTCAGCTTGGTCTTAGCAGGCCGTGTTTCGATCTCTGTCTGTGCAGCTGCACCGTGGTGGTTCTCACAGACCAATCCGACATTACCTGACTACAGACACAAGCAGCACACACAGGTCCTTCGGCCAAATCCTCCATGGGTCATGACACAAGGTCAAGGACAATGTGGTGAGGGCACCTTCTTCTTCGACCTATTTCAGCCTGTTTTGCCCTCTTATCAGATTCGGCCCTGAGATGCATATTGAATTCTGTAAGTTAGTTCGTTGGGTGGATCTGTGGTGGTAATTTGGAGTGACTTGTCAAGTTACTGCCAATGTAGCAGCAGGAAAGTATCGAAAAGCAAATAACAGAGACGAGGAGAAGCTGCAGTCAAGGGTGGAACAATCGAGGCAAAAAAATGAATGCCTGTTGGAAACGCAAGTCAGCATAGGAACTAGTGTGACAATTAGGGTTGCGGTCTTTGCTAGAACAAATCTAGGCCATCATTATCAGCTCCACATTACCTGTGATTCCCTGTAGAAAGATAGCTACAAGAAACCTGCATGGGTAGATGATCAACTGGAAGCCGCAGCAACAGCGACACAATTGATAAAATGCGGCACTGCTAATCAAGGTGGGCTGTCAACCACCACAGAGCTGGAATCCATACACCTGCAGAGGATAATCTGTCAGAAGAAGATGAAGTCATGGAGCCGTATGTGGCCCCCGGTGTGAGGGGAATGCTTGCGCGTGAGCCTGGCCGCATGAGCTTGTGAGCCTATGAGCCTGGCTAGGCTCACGCCACGTCAACAATCATCCACGTGTGCAGGTCCTAATTCCGTGCTCCCCCCCACCCCCATTACCGCGGATCAGTTGTCGCCTATGTCCCTTTCATCGCCCCCACATGAATATTCTTTCCGATCGAGAACAATGGTAGGTTTGTGGATGGTTTAGGATCGAGGACATGATTTTTGGATGAAGAGATCGCTCGCTAGAGAATTGAATATTAACAGCAAACCCTTTTTTTTTGCAAAGTAGTTCATTCATTCCAACCCACAAATATTTTTCAATGTTGGAATCTGAAGACCTACCCAAGGCAATCCCTAACTGTACTTACGGGAACGCGCGAAGATCTTGAAAAACAGTTTGGGGATGGAAGCAAAACCAAAATACATTTTATTAAGTCTCGGTACTTGAACCTCAAGAACTATTGGAGGTTTCAGAGGAACTACTTCCAGAGTCTGCAGCAATATCATATATGAACACAGCAGCCCCTCCTTGACGTTTTTTTTCTCCGCGACCCCCATGGAGAGGCGAATACATTGTTTGTTGGGACAACACCCGTGCGCAAGCTTCCACGTAAACCGGCAAGCGGTAAGCTCTAGGGGGACTCGGGGACATGTAGTATCCTTGGAAACCGAAAGGTGTCTGCGTATTCGATGACGTCTGCCGAACTCTGGAAAGCAAGAAGAGGAATGGTGGTAGATGTTATCATCCAGAAATAGACAATGTAAGCAACCATCTGTTGAACGGGAATGACACAATGAAATGCAACATATTTTGCACGACTAGAGCCGAACTTACTCACACTCAAAATCGGAGTCCACGTCGAGATCCTCGTCAGGCGCTTCGGGCTCCTCAAGAAGTCCCTCCGTGGATGGGGCAGAAGTAGTGCCCGACTCAAGCTGATGAAGCTCACTTGAGAAGAGCTCCGTATCAGCCTCCATGCCGAAGAAGTGCCTTCCGGCGCTTTTGCACGCATGAAAAGATGCTCCTGCAAAATCAAAACAGGGCTTCCCTAAGCTCACTGCCCACATTTCAAACACAGTGTTGAGGGCCCCACCTGTTCCCATAGACAAGTCAACCACTCGTCCACCGTGACGGCTGCATGTCTCCACCAAAGTCTGCATGAAAGCTGGGGATTTCTCCCGTGCACCTCTCCAAGGGATACCAGTCGACCTTTTCGTGGTTCGACCCGAGTCCACGTAATTGAAGATTACATCATCCTCCACAGGCTCGCAGGTGGGGTCAATGTGAGCTGCAAAGTCCCTCAACTGGAACTCAGCAATACCAGGAGGAAGAGTGTCCTTACGCACCCTCACCAGGCACAAAGCTTCGAACACCCGAGTCTGTCGATAATCACGAAGAGAGCATGAGGCAAAAGACAAAACCAACTTTTGACATGTACATCAGAACCACAAAACTTTAATTCAAAGGAACCAACTCACTTTCTGCCCCGGGAACTCGCCCTTCGTAAGAGGCAAAGTGTTGATGCATGTCCAAGTTTTGATGACGCGAAACCCAGAAGCTTTCATGTAGCTGAAAAGAGTTCTCCGTGCCGACATGTCCTTTGACTGCATGAGAAGAAGAGCCCCCGAGTCATAAAGGAATTTGTTGCTGAATGAGAAGGCCCACTGCCAGTAACGAGAATCCGATTTGTGTGGGGGTTGAATTGGAAGGCAACACATCAGGGACAGGGAAACCGTCAGGAATGTCCAGCACCACAAGGTCAGTCGCGTATGCCTGCTGAACTCCATTCACCCAATCTGGCCTTTTTGTGACCTACAGCCAAAAACAGGAGACAGTGTCACAAGCCCAATCTTGATCCAACAGGAAATCAATCTCATCGACGAGCCAGAACAAGTTGCCAAAACAAAATTATTCACACAACAATTAAGACATATGTGCTTACCTGAGTGAGGAACGAAACAAGCATGTCCCATGATTTCGAGGGCACCCCTTTGAATGTCGACTTCCTGGATTCCATCATTGCCAGAAAACTTTCATTTACCACCGTACGATGGAACTGGCCCAAAACCCTGGATGGATGTTCTCTCGCATCGAAAGGCTGCTCCCTCGACTTTGTTGTTCTCCTATCCCTCCTAGTTGGAGAAGGCTATCTTTCAGCGACCTCTGACGGGCCCTGTTCCTGCGGAGCTGCACTCTTCCCCTTCCCCTTCGGATCCCCGGCAATCTCCCCCTTCCGTTTTGGAGTAGCAGATTTCTCAGGCTCTTTTGCAGCCAGAGCAGCAATGATTTTGTCCTGAATGTCTTTGTCAGCCAGTGGGGCAAGTGCCGCGGCATTGTCGTTAAGGTTTCTCAAAACAACTTCATCGAATGGTGTGTCTTGTTTTGGCAGATCGAGGTACCACCCACAATCTTTGAAGTGCGCCCTGCTCCAGTCTCTGGCAATACCAGCCATGTACATTGTCTTGTCATTGGAGGGGTCAGCCCACGAGTAGATGAAGTCTGGGTCATCGCTAAGGTACTTTCCCGGTATGAGGACATGATACATATACCTGAATGACACACACACCTAAAATCCAGACAGTCAATCGATCTGATCGGGACACAGATCACACATCACGAGAAGTGTATTGGCATGCAGGTCAGTAACACTGATAAACCAATGTTTGAAAGCCCGATTCAACATTGCGTTGACGCAATGTTGATTCGAGCTGAAATGGAAAACACCAAATTTGGAGAACTGCACTTTCAACAAGCACGTACGAGAGGGAAAGCCCATTATCCTAAAACATCTCATGCACAACATTGAAACCCCAATCAACCTTGTGTTGACGCAAAGAAGATTGGCAGATACACCTATGATAATGTAGCATTGAAAGAGACAGTGCTTGGCAACGGAATTCAACATTGCGTCAACACAAGGTTGAGGAAATGGAAAACAGTGATTGAAAACCACCATCCGAATATCTGCTGGTATGGATATTCAACCTTGCGTTGACGCAAGGTTGAATTCCTCTACTGAAACACCTGTCCAGGGTATTTTTGATAACCTTAACTTTCCTACAATTGTATGGAAATCGGGGTATTTTGGCGAGATTAATCTAGCAATCCATACCGTCAAACAACGTTGCGTCAACGCAAGGCTGTTTGATGGTACAGTGTAAGCTCTAAACAGCATTTCAAACAGACTCCAAACCGACTTTAAGTTCATCCTGGCAGCATTGCAACTGGAAACCACAAAAAAAACAGCCCAAGAACGAAGGAAAACCTACACAGCCAGGCCCTTCATCAACCTTGCGTTGACGCAAGGTTGATTTTCCTGTCAATTTTTGCCCTTTCACATGCAGAATAACGACTTCATTGGATACCCCAGGTACATGAAAGTGAAACCAAAACAAAGGGATACAAGCTTGCATTAACGCAATGTTGCTCGGCTGCACGTCCAGAGCCTTCATAGCTCCCTGAAAACCTCCGAATTCGCAGTTCTACATGGAAAAAACGAAACAAGAATACAGAAACATACATTTCAAGTACCAGAATTGTTTCTTGGAGGTCACACCTGTACAACACTCGTTTCATTGCTTGCTCGCTGTTGTACTGGTTTTTGAATTCGTAGGACTTGGAGATTCTTTTTTCTCTCTCAAACTCCCTGAAAAAATAGTTGTTCCAGACAGCGAGCTTCCATCTCCTGATATAGGCCTCCAGTGTGATCCGGGGGCAAGACATCTGGATTTTGTAGTCTGCCATTGACTCCCCAAGTGCAGCCACCGCTCGTTTTTCCAAATGCAGCAAGAAAGATCATAAGAATTGTGGAGAGAGCACGGAGCAGCACAAGCATTTGAAAAATGGTTTTGTGGAAACTTTACCTGGCTCTAGAAGGTTGCTTTGTGTAGCCACTGGTCGAATGTGTGGTCACTAACAACTTTTATTGCTTGTGTCTTCGAGTCCCTCTCAGGAGATGAGAACATGTTGGTGTCTCTCACAAGTGGATCGGAATTCCAGATCCCCAACCACCTGATTTTGGTTGCATTGTCCACCATTGAAATGGAGAGGCGATGCAGTTTCTCTTGGGTCATCTCTGGCTTTGAGCCATACTTGTCATAATGTGCTTTCACCTATTCCAAAAATTTTGTGCCAAGACTTGGATCTGCTATGCGGATTTGTTTGTCGAACACACTCATGAGGTTCTTCCTTTGATTGTTCATCTCGAATTTCATTATGTCCTCAAGCCCAGTAGCAGACCTCTGCTCTTCTGTGTGGGAAGCATAGTACTCTGCTTTTGCCTTCAAACCAGTTTCTGCTATTTCTTGCTACATACATTACAGGGAGAAAGAATCAAACACTGCCATTTCTTGATAAATTTGCAGTAACAACAATCAGACAGATATCAAGAAGCTTACCGTGTACATGTAGTCAAGAAAAGCCTCCCTTGTCGGGCTGTACCATGTGCTTGTCTTCTTTTCAGCACACCTCTTCATATGCTGAGGACTGAGCACGTTCGTGAATGACTTCAGTGGCATCAGCCCTATCTTCTGGATACGGAATAGAGTGTGGCAGAGATTTGTCGTCACATGGGAGGTTTCATTGGACCTGGAAAAACCTTCAACTCATAAGATGATTTCTAATTGTGCAAACGCAGATTGGAACGGGAACAATGTTGGTAACTTACTTGTTTATGTCGTGCATGGCTGTCAAGAGCTGCGTGACACGTCCTTTGTGGTCGAGTACCGTGGAAACCACGCTCCAATGTCATTCGATCTCGTCCGAGTGCAAGCTTGAAATGTAATCCATCCAGGCAAGCAGTCTATGGTTCCCATCCCAGACAAAAAACATCTTTCCCATAAACGCTTTTGTGGAGGCCTTTTTGGACAGCTTGAACTCAAACTCCCTGTTTACATCCTGCCAGCATGCATCCCAACTTTGCTTTATCTCCTCTATTACAGGACACTCCTCTCCTTTCGTGTTCACAGTGGATACATAGAACACAACAGATCCCTTGACATAGCCGTGAACAAAATCGTTCTTCAACTTCGTGATGTCGTTCCTCAATACGGGTCGAACCGCGGGCATGGAGATCATCCTGCATAGTGGGATAACCAGGTTTCCGCCGGGAACCTCCATCGACAGAATCACCTTCGAGGAGTTCACTTTCTGCCCACCCATAACCTCCTCGACCTTGTCTTCATAGTGTCCCTCAAATGACTCATCCTCACCATCACTTTATGCCACTTCCGCATCTCCCCCCACGGATTTCCTTTTTCTTTTCCTCTGCACAGAATGAATATCCCTGTGAGTGACAGATTGAGCTCCCATGGATCTACCTTGCGTTGACGCAAGGTTGATTGATGGGGATGCAGCTTAGTCTGAAATGCATACCGCAACAGTCCATTGAACCAACTAAATGCTTTGCGTTGACGCAGGGTTCTTTTGGTGGCTTCAGATAATCGACTCTCCCTACTTTGCGTTTCCTGGTGCGAGACTTCAGATGCAGAGAGTGGCATCAGAATCAGCCTCGCGTCAACGCAAGGTTGATTCGAGTGCTGAATCTGCTTCATGTCACCTTCATAAACAAATGCTTTGGAGGTCGACATCAACCTTGCATTGACGCACGGTTGCTGTGGAGCTCTCAGATTGGTGTTCAACAAACAAAAAAATCACATGGAAAGGCACATTGCAACTTATGGTTTCTTCTTGGCACTGTATGATGCACCGGGAGCATTCAACAGTTCCATGGCTGCCAGGCATTTAGGGTTTGATGGATTGAATAGAAAAGGCACACGAATCAACCTCGCGTCAACGCAAGGTTGATTCGAGTGCAGCATCTGCACTCGTTTCATGCCCAGAACATACAAAAAAAAGGATAAAGTGGGTTGATAGTCACCTCCGGTTTCTTCTTTGCACTTGATGATGCTCCTGAGGCATTCAAATTTTCCATGGGGTCTGGAGGCAACATACTTCCAAGGAGCTCCCGGTGGTGCGAAACAACGACAGACGTTATGGTCTCTGTGTCCATCTCTCCTCCCTGCTCTCTCAAGACCTGGTTCTCCACTCACAGTGCTTCCTCCCGGGCCCAGCTGACTTCCTCGTCCTCCCCCCCTTCAATTGGAGGTTGCTCTTCGGCCGCCTCCGGGATCACTTGAAGACCTTCCTCTCCAAACAGTGGTTGCAGAATCGGGTTTTGGCGTTCGTCCTCATCTCCGCCGGAGGTTTCCTCTCCCATTATAAGTTCCCGTCTCGCCTTCCTCATCCTCTCCTTAGCGTGTACCCTTTGCTTGTTTGATGTGAAGTAAAGTGTTCTTCGACGTTTTCTTCTCCCTCGGGATATGGTCACCGTCTCTACAGAATCCAGGGTTGCAAAGACAATATGGAGAAGAAGGAAAAAAGGGGGCTACGGTGGGTTTAGCGCAAGGCCTTCCACGCCAAGATGATCGCTCGAAACGACCTGTGCGCCACATGCTCATTCCACATGCATGGCGAACACGTGTCCATCTAACCATTATGTATATCTCCGGAAATCATTTTTTTCTCGTCCACCGAAATTCGTTCGGGTCCACCTCTCATCTGAAAAAGTTCATTGATGAGTAATAGCTTTAGGGATGTTTCAGAGGAATGTGAAGTATGTACAGTTGTACAGCGGTGCAGGTGCCGTTAAAATTGAATGGAAATGGGCATCTCTTCTGGAATCTCTGACATGACAGGCAAATGGCGGCTCTGTCAATGAATCTTGCTGAGTTGGTTATCCAATGCACTGGTGGGGCACCTCTGAGAAAACAGTTGCATTCTTTGATTAGGGCTGACATTATCCACTCCGCATTTGGGCACTCTGCAACCGTCCACCACTTGGTTCGCATGGGGACACATTTCTACGATGTGCCGAACCGCGTTAGGAGACCTGCAAGCGGGTGCGACACCTGCAACTGTGTGTAAGGACGTCATCTATACAGCCAAAAAACTCCGCTCTAGTACAACCTGCAATCAGAAGCAACGTCGGACTGTGAACTGTTCATTTTGAAGCAACATTGACAGATGGCCTCCCAGCCCATGGGCTCCCTTGACGCGGACTTCTTCAGTGAGGACCACCCTGTCCCCTTTTCTTACGAGGTGGAAGATGACGGTTTTGCGGTGGTGCATGAACACGTGCTCGCAACGCAGTTTTGGTTGGAAAATGGAACTCTATTCCTTGAAAGGGAAGTGTACGATGCCAATGGAAAACTGCTCACGTACGCATTCTAGAAACCTTCGCATATTGCACCAACCACACAATGGAGAGTGACTCCAAGCAGATACAGGGTGCTCAATGCTCCTCGGAGACAGTCTGCAGGATCGTTCGTTACTCCTGGCACGGCAGCATCAGTGGCCCAGGAGAAAACACTCGTGGTTGTCAAGAAGGAGTCAAGTACCGTTAACACTGTAGTTGAGCTTTTGGACTCATCCTTTGATGACACCTGTGAAATACCGCCCGTGGATCAGCCATGTCCACATCAAGAAGCAGATGTGGAGGAAATCACCAGTGTCATTCCTAAACTGAAAGCCATGGGTGGGATGGCAGGATTCAAGAGTGAGTTGAGGGGGATTGACTGGAGTACTTTCAATGTTCAGAGGGTGGCATTCTTGCCGGAATCTTTTGATGGTAATACTGTTTTTGAGCTGCCTCCTCCTGGTTGCGTTGGGGGCATTTCCACTCTCATGGAAGGAATGGACAAAAAGCACGATGGGCACCCTTGGTGCCGCACAAAAACCTCCAATATTCACAACCACGACAACCTCATATTCAGGCGAACAGTCTGTAATGGGCACCTGAAATGCGAGAACATGAAATGCAAACACTTCGCATTGTCGGGTGTGCAAAACCAAAGCGAATGGGATGGTGTCAGTGAGAATCCATTCAAGCCTGGTGTGACACCTCCATACAGTAACACTTTTGTGTGCAAGTTCTGTAGGGTACCGCCTTCATGCCTTGCAATGTGTGGCGCCAGCATGTACTATGTGGTGCATCGATTCAAAACCCTGACTAGAGCCTGTGTCCATTTTGGTTTTCACAACCACCCTGTGTCCAAGGGGGATTACAGGGAGAGCGTTGAGACAATCTCGCGTCTGATAAGGCAAGAGTTGGATACCAATCCAACTGGAACCACATCTGCAATTGCCATGGGGGCAAGCAAGTCCTTTCTGGAAAGCCGTATTTTGTGTGCATCGGATTCGGTTGGAGGAAAACTGGAGGGACCAGCTTTGGACACTATTATGGACCATTTCTCGACTTTGATTTCTCCAAACATTAGGAATCAGGTGAACGCTTTAAGAATGGGCTCTGGGAGCCGAGGTTATATGGACAATATTATGGATTTGAAGAGAAGGAGCATGTACGACTACATCCAAGACAGCGTTTTCCCGGGGCAAGGAGCCAGGAAAGTGTTCCTGTTCAAAATGTCCACAAAAGGTGAGGGCAGCGGAGTCAGCCTGGTTAAACGTATGCAGAAGGGTGGCGATCTACGCAACTGCTTCCTTATGTTCGATCACGTCAAGAGGGTTAAAGACTGGACCACAATGGCATGTCATGTTTACGACCCTGTGTACCAGTGTGTCATGACAATTGCAGTGTGTGACATGTAGTCAGAGGACACAGATTCACAGCAGTTCATGTGGGAAGCTCTCATTCGTGTTATGGCCTCCAATGGTCTCCTATCTCCCAATTTTGTTGGTTTCATGGGGAGCGGCCATGACAACGGTGAGCGGTTTGCATTCACCTTCCTTTGGGTGCTTCGGATATATCTTTCAGGGTCCCATCCTAATATCGGCTTTGTGTTTTTTTGCCTTGCAGCATATGTCCATTGAGGAGATGGCGGACATGTCGTCTTGCAATCTAGCAGAGACAGTGCACAATGTCTGGTTGCAGCAATCCGGCTAAAAATGAAGAGATTTGTATGCGGCTACGGCCGATGACCGTATCCGTGCTCTGCAGCAGCAAACCAGATACAGGTCATTCTTGAGGGGTGGCCTTGGAGGCAAAGGCCCGGACAGGAGCAAGTTGATGTTGCGGGCAGCCAGAAGATCGGGGGATCCCAGCAAAATAGCGCGGGCAGTGAGCATATGTGCAGATGGCAGCCCTCTCGTGGGAAGAGTTCCTCATCTGGAAGGTGAAGAGAGATTCGGGTCTTGCAAACGGAAATTGGATACCCCTCCTGGATCGGATGCAGACTCCCATAGGGCGGACAGGGTCAACTTCTCGACGCCACGTGTTCCCTTGGATTAGAGATGGAATTGCGGAACATCCACAGGTGAGGGCCATTCTGCCCCAGACCGGACCCCTGCATCAAGCACTGTCACTGCAATGGTTGAAGACCAGAACGTGGTGCGGCATGTAATAGAGTCCATGTGCTTGGACGAGGTTTGGCATATAAAACGCACAAGTGATGGATCGTGTGTGAAATGCGCGGCGATCAGGGCCACCAATCATGAAAAATGTACATCATTAATATCCATCCCGGGGGGTGCACTCCTCATTAAATGTACCAGCCACGTGTGTGCACAGGAGGGGGTATTTTAAACCCCCCCATGTACAACATTATACATACAGAGGGGGGTTTAAAACACCTTAAATATAATTTTACAAGAGGGGGTTGTTGAGTTTTTAGGGATAGTGTAGTGGTAAGAATGGCGATTCCGCCGCGATGCATCCCGGGATCGAATCGTGGAATCGTCGTTTTGTATGTTTGTTTTTTTTTTTTTTTCCGCTCCACGATCTTTCTCCCCTGACCTCCCGCGGCTTTCTCTTTTCTTTCTCCTCCTCTCCCGCGTTCGCCTTCCCTTCCGCGGGCTTTCTCTTTTTCCTCCTCTCCTCTCCCCTCCTCTCCACAGGGCATGGTAGGACAATGTGGTGAGGGCACCAGAATGTGGTGAGGGCACTGACTTGGGAGAAGGTTTGAGGTTGTGATGTATGTAGAGGGCAGGAATCGAAGGGGATGAAGTAAGTGCGCGGGAATGTGGGGCAGGCCTGGGCTGATTGGTGATGATATGCGGGTGTGGTGGCGGATTGTTGTGCAGCAATGACAGGAGGACATGGGCATCAAGATTCCCAGTCATCAGAGGTAATGAGCACATTAGGCCTATTTTCTTTCCTAATAATGATTGGTGTGACACAATGGTTGTACTCACTGTATCAGGCCTATTCTCATCCTTATTGAATTCAAACAGCCAGAGGGACAAGATGCCCCTAAGTGTACAGAACCTGAACGTCCTGAATCTGAAGGATTTGGTACTCAAGAGTTTACACAAGACGAGCAAAATCTACACATGGGGTAACTGTCCCCCCTTTGCAGAACGGTTGGGCGTCCAGGAGCAATCCCAAGCTACCTAGACGACAAACAATTCACATGCAAAGGGCTGGCTTGCGGCTGGCCACTTTCAACTTCTCAGGGCTTACTAACCAAAGGAAACAACTCGAAGTGGGACAAGTCCTTCGGACTAATGATATTCATATCTGTGCTGGGCAAGAAACATGGGAAACTTCGGATAAACTGGTTGGAGATGTCAATGGTTATAAATGGGCAGGTAGGATGTGTACTCTCAAGGCAGCCTCTGCCAAACGCAGTCAAAAAGGGGTTGGATTCTTTGTCCGTGATTTCTTGTTTGATAATTGTGAAATTATCAACAAGGGTTTGAGGTACGAACATAGTATCTGGCTAAAACTGAATCTGAAGGGCGGCATGAGTACGAAGGACCTCTTTGTGGGTTGTGTTTACATGCCCACAGAGGGGACCCTTAGTGCTGACGCAGACAAAGCCTTCGAAGATGTAAAGCTGGATTGTGCTTCGTTCCTTGCCAAAGGTCAGGTAGTGCTATTGGGTGACTTCAATGCCCGGGTGGGCAAAGGGCTCCATCAGGACGATATCATTGGGCCTTTTGGTGAGGACGAGCCCTCTATAAAGAATGCTGCAATTTGAAAACCAACAGAGAATTGTGGGCGAGGTACTATCAGCTCCGGAAAGATATCAATCAGCTTGTTAGGTCTCAGAAGAAATTATACTGGGATAAGTTATACAGTGAAATAAACTCAAACCACCATGGTGGTAATGACAAGAAATTATGGTTGGCCCTTCAACGTTTGTACAAGCCTAAAAACGGTCAGCAAGTACAAGCGTTGAAGACTACTAAAGGTGCAGTGGTGACTTCATCGGTTGACATTGTCAAAACCTTTGAAAATCACTACAGTATCCTTGGCAGAACTTCTAGGTCTAACAGTGAGGGGTCTTCTGCTGAATGGAGGGACACAGTTGGAAAAATTGTTCCTATGATTCAAAACAGCCCTGATGAACTGGAGTATATTTCAATGGCTTATAACGCTCCCATTAGTTCTTCTGAGATTGTGGAAGCAATTGAACATTTAAATGGATATAAAGCTGGTGGACCTGATGGTATTGTCAACGAGCTTATCAAGCACGGTGGCGATCCCATGATAGAGGCCCTAGTTCTCCTCTTTAACCTTATCTGGAAGACTGAAATGATCCCCTTTCGCTGGCGACAGGGGGTCATTGTCAGTCTATACAAGAAGGGTGACAGAGAAGAACTGGGGAACTACCGTGGCATCACACTCAGGAGTTGATTAATTGCGCGAAGAGATACTTTGATCTTTGGGGGCTAGAGGCTAATGTCAGCAAATGTGCAGTGGTAGCATTCAACGACAGAGGAGAGGGAGGAAGTGATCTTAAGTGGCAGTGGGGTAGCCAAGAGATCCCGGTCCTCCCTTCCTACACTTACCTGGGCGTTGAGTTTTCCTCCAATTGTAATTGGGATGCACATATCCGGAAAGTTGTTCGAACTGGCAAGGGCAAAGCTCTGGGGCTCACTAAATTTTTCCACTGCAGAGGGGTCATCTCTGAGGTTAAGAAAACCATGCTTTGTCGCGTTATTAGACCTGCCTTGGAGTACGGATCTGCTATATGGGTTGATAACTCCAACCAGGCTAAGTCTCTAGAATCCATTCAAGTGGGGGTGCTTAAGGAGTGTATGTCAGCATGCTCCAAAACAGTCAATGTGGCTGTTCGGGGTGAGTTTGGCATTCCATCCTTAAGCTCCCGACGAGATGAATTCAAGGTCAGATGGTGGGGTCAGCTGCAACATATGCCCAACACCAGATATCCTAAGTTGATTGACTCTATATCTTGGAAACAGGACCGCCCTGTCAAACAGGCTAAGTCCTGGCAGAAGAGAGTAGAAAAGATTCTCAAGGACCTGGACCTGGATCCGCAAGTCTTGACCCTGCTGGATAAATCTGCCTTAGAGGCTGTAGTGTCTGAGGCCATGTCTGTTGCCATGAGATTGTCTGATGAAAATGAAGTTAGGCAGAGAACTTCCCTGAACTTGTTTCCAGTCAGTGACATGGGGGTGGACATCTTGGATGACCTCAAGGGTCTACCCACTCTCGGCACTAGACTGAAATTTAAACTCAGGGCAGGAAGCCTACCTTTGAACAGCAAACAGAAGCAGAGAGGAAAGGGAGAGTGCAATTGTCCGTTGTGTGGGCAATCTGAAGACAGTATTCATTTTCTGATACGCTGTCCGGGTTCTCTCACCAAAGAGAGGCTCTCTTCAATTCTATCAAGGGAATTGTGCCTGTACCCCTGTTTACCAACTTTGAAAGTCTCGAGGCTGAGCCAAAAGCCCAGGCCCTCCTGAGGCCTAGTTTTTGGGCAAATCACACACAGCAGATTGATGCTTGTGTGAAGGGTTTTCTAGAGGATATCTGGAAAACCCGGATTAATTCCTTATACGATGGTAAGTCTTACTACCAACGTCAGCCCTGTTCTTTTGTTCCCACTGAAACTGGGCGCGGGGTCAATGGCCACAAGGCTACGGCAAACAACGTCTTATGAGTACAATCTCATCCTTATCATCCCTCGCCTTTTGGAAAATTCCAGCCATAATTGAAGGGCAATTGGTTGTTGTACTTAACTGCACGAATGTTCCCCTTTCTGTTGGAATGAGCCGCACGTCCTTTCCATGCTGACATACCCTTTCTTCTTCCTGCAGGATCCTTTGCCCAGCCCTGTTATTTCTATCATTTGTGCCATCCTCTTGGCGTTTCCACAGCCTCCCCTCATTGCCAGTGAAGTGTTTCTTTCTCTTCCCTTTGTCTTTAAAGACACTCCAACTGTTAGCTGCAGTACCCTTCGCTGATTTCTTATTGCCTTTGACCTCATGTATGTTTTCAATCATGTTTGAAGGGTGATCACTTGCTGCCATATGCATGACTGTGTCCTTGACTGCTTCTCTTGTCTCAGTATGATGTTTAATTGTTGTCATGTCAGGCTGTGCTCAGCTGCACCGTGGTGTCTTCAAATGGATCAATTTTTCAGACACGGTCTTGCCAACTGAATGATGCAGGTTCACTTGGGAGAGTGCACTCCCCCTTTCCTCTCTGCTTCTGTTTCATGTTCAAAGGTAGGCTTCCTTCCCTGAGTTTAAATTTCAGTCTAGTGCCGAGAGTGGGTGGACCCTTGAGGTCATCCAAGATGTCCTCCCCCATGTCACTGACTAGAAACAAGTTCAGGGAAGTTTTATGCCTAACTTCATTTTCATCAGACAATCTCATGGCAATAGACATGGCTTTGGCACTACAGCCTCTAAGTCTGATTTATCCAGCAGGGTCAAGACTTGCGGATCCAGGTCCAGGTCCTTGAGAATCTCTTCTACTCTGGCCTTGGGAAAACACCTTTTGATCTCAGTCCAGAAAGTGGTCAGAGGTACCAATATCAGTTCTGTCGATCAACACATTGGCACACTGGGGGAACAAATTTTTGTCCATTATGATATAGTCCACAATGGAACGTTCCCCAGTTTGGGATTTCTCACGAGTCCACTGCACTTGGTCACCTCTTGTCTTGTTAATCAAGGTCAAAAGCTGAAGCTCTTCCAGACAGTTAATTAACCGTCTGCCATTAGAATTCAGCTCGTCCTCACCAGAAGACCCAATGATATCGTCCTGATGGAGCCCTTTGCCCACTTGGGCATTGAAGTCACCCTACAATAGCACCACAGAGATGAAGAGAAGCTTTGGAATGAGACACTTTTCTGACCCCAGTCAATGGTGGGACAATGTGGGTGGATGGTCAACTGGAAACAGCAGCGGCAACAGCGCAATTGATAAAGCAAGGCACTGCTGATGAAAGGTACCTTCTTCAACGTATTTCAGCCTGAGGGCACCTTCTGGTTTGACCTGTTTCAGCCTGTTTTTCCCTCTCATCAGACTCAGCCCTGAAGCATATGTATTGAATTCTGTAAGTTAGCTCGTTGGGTGGATCTGCGGTGCTCTGGAGTGACTTTGCAAGTTGCTGCCGAGGTGGTAGCATGACAGTACCTAAAAAAAGATAATAGATAGAACAAGGGACTGCTAATGAAGGTACCTTCTTCAACACATTTCAGCCTGTTTTTCCCTATTATCAGAGTCGTCCCTAGATTTCCAGATGGCGGATTCCAAGCTCCAGATTACCTATGATTCCATGTGGAATGATAGCTACAAGAAACCTGGATGGGTAGATGGTCAACTGGAAGCCACAGTAGTAGCTGCAGAGGCATGATGTACGCATTGTTAGTGTGGAGGGAGGGGTAGCTGTTGATGCAGGGAGAGGATCGTGGGTGCAAAATCATCCAAGAGGGCCAGATTTGGAGCAAGGAACAGCGCTGGCAGGAGTTCTATAAATTTGATCCACAGCGGTGGGACAATATTGTCAACAAGGTGAGCTTTCTTCATGCAACATCGTAGGGAGTTTGACAGAACTTTGTATTTAAATATGTTAGTGTGGAGGGAGGGCTAGCCGCTGATGCAAGGATGGACTGTGGGTTCAGGATCACCCAAGAGGGCTACCAGCAGTGGAAGTAGCAGCATTTGGTCAATAGCAGCAGCAAAAATTAACAACATCAAACTCATCAATCAGGTACTTGCTTCTGTATACATTTCATCCTCTTATGAACGTAGTTCCTACTTGGACAGCCTATAGGGTTGTATAAAACAGACTTTGGAACCTTCCAACCCGGGTGCTTTGTTATTGGTCTATCAAGGTCTGATTTGAAATGTTTTCATTGCATTTTGCAGGTGAACTCATCATGGAAGAAGAGTTGGAAGTAAAAGTCCTGCTTGTTGGAGGAGATGCATCACCAAACAGGCTTGGTTCTGTGTTCACTATGCAAGGTGTCACATACAAATGCATCCGAGCAGAAATTATAGGTGATGAGCTTGTCTCAGCAAAATTTCATTTCCTTTCCATGGGGGGTAGTGTCCTTTCAGCCAAGCAAGAAGAGAGGATGGTTCTGAAAGGGGATACTGTACACATTAAGATTTCAGACCAAAATGATGGGGACCAAGGATTGAAAAGACCTCTATCTTCCAGTGGTTCTACGATCTTGCATGAGGACAGACCAGGCGAGGACCCGGCACCAGTGTCTACCAAGATGAGGATGGACCCTGATACACCCTTTGCTGGCGATGGTGGAAATGAAGACCATGCACATGAGCATGCACTTCAGCAGAGATCTGGTAGATTGTGCAGCACGTTGGCTACATCCAACGATATTCAAAAATGGCAGAAAAAGATTAGAGCCGTTGAAAGAAAAATCTCTGCAGAAGGACGATGTGACAAGTTTGAGCTGATGACAAAGGATCAACAAGGACAAGCAATGTTCCACATATGGTGTGTTGAGTGTGAGGATGTTTATGCACGGTCTGGGAAAACAAACCATATGATGCATGTGCAAACTTTATGAGATCTCATTTGAGGAGTGAGGGGCATCGCATAGCCTATGAGAGGCGTCATGGGAAGGGTTCATCACAATGTGTCATCAGCCCTGTAAATGCAGATGAAGCATTAGACGCAAAGAAGAACAGGGTGAAGGAGGCATTAGAGGAAGTCGCTCGGTTTTGTGAGGACAATCCTGGAAACAGATTTGAGATTGTGGAAGCCACAATTGGAGACTATTCGCAGTTGGGTTCCATAAGGATTAGGTGCCCACTGGATTCGAAGTGGCTACTCTTGTTTCCAAGGACAGGTTCTTTGCAATCTTCTTTGACAGAGCATGTGAAAGGAAAAACTCATGTCGATGTAGAGATTTGCCAGAAGGTTGGAAGTAGTGAAGGACCTTGCAAAAAAAGAGGAAGGCCTCCAAAGCCTATGATTGCCAAAGATGTAAAGCAACGGGATCTAAGCTCTTTCTTGGTCAGTCAACCTGTGTTGCCGTCCCCACCACTTGACAATCCAATTGTGGCATCAACAATGGGAGCATCCTCGTCACAAACTCCATACGCTTGTGTTGACGCTGCCCAACGGGGAGATCTGATCGAGGATTGACAATTACAGCAAAGGTCCCAATGCAACAAAGGAAGAGACAGTTTGTGTTGGGGCCTATGGGATGAATGGTGGGAGTACAACCAGCAGAGAATAAGTCTGAAACCATTCCTTCAAGATAGCAAGGGAGGAAAGAAGTGGTATGTCGAGCCGTTGACAAATGCAACCATCACTCTAAACAATCAAGAGCATAAGGTTGTTGGTACGTTTCGGCACGCGGATTGTTTTAGAGTGTCATTGGATGGGGAGCCATTTCCAAACTTGAGATGTTCAGCATGTTCTTCCATTCCCTTGGAAAATGACTTCAGAATGAGGGTATATAGAGAAAGAGGTGCCATGGAATGTAGAGGGGAGAGAGATACTGGCAAGGGAAGAAGGTTGTCATATCTTGGAAATGCGGAGATTGTCAAACAAGTTTACAAAAACAGACAGGAGTTGAGGCAGTTGAGGTTCAAATTGTGGGAGGCCAGGACCAAAGTGACATCATTGTCTGTGCGATGTAGGAGTTTGAAGGAGTCTGGGATTGAGGCAATTGAAAGAGGAGATGTTCTCAAATTTTGTCGTGATATTGTTGATGCACATAGGAGGGGGGATTTTGAAGGAAAAGAAAGTTTGTGGGATTTTCTTGTTGATATGGGCAAGAATATTGACAGGTCTCCACAAGGGAAGAGGTATGGTACTAGCACAAAAACAATGTTTGAGACTGTGCAGCTTTGGGGGGGTCCGAGATTGCATCATTTTTGGCTTCAAATGTGGGGGGTCCTTCTATTGATACTACAAGACGGTCTTTGAGGAAAGGTTTGAAGTATAGAGCGGGAGAAACGGATGATATATTTCAGCATGTGGCTGGAATTTACAGAGATGTGATGGAAGATGCAAATATTCCATTGGGAAGCATCCCAGTGATGGTGGCCGAAGATGAAACTGTTGTGAAGCAATTGGTACGTTGGATTGCTAGGGATGACACCCTTCTCGGGTTTTGTGGGCTTCAAGACAACCATGTATGTATTTCAAATTTTGTGGTGCAAGTGGGAGAAGGGGAATCAAGGTACCAACATATTGTGGAGGCATTCAAAAACAATGTGGTTGCCCATTATGCTAGAGTGTTGATAGCAAATCCTCTACATGTACGGTTACCTCGATTGGTATTGGTAATCCAGCTCACTTGCAATAGATTTGACAACAATTTTGTGAGATCACAATGGGAAGTGGTGAGACAGTTGTGGGACAAATATGTGAGGGACGTGGTTGGGCCTATAATTGGGCATGCTTCAGACGGAGATAGTAGGAGGAGAAAAGTGATGTTAGAAGATTATGCCAATGGGGCTGGAAATAGATTTTGCATCCCTTGGGAAGGATGGTTGTTTACAGGTCGAGTGTGCAACGGGGGAGATAATGGGAAAAAATTGGTAAATCCCTTGGACAGTGCATCACGGACTTTGGTGTTGGGTGATGAGGTTGCTACATTGAATCATGTGTTATTGGTCTACCATTCATTTTCAGTGGACAAGCATGGACTTCGGGAATGTGATATCAAAAGAGAAGATCGACAAAATTGGGCAGCAGCTCAACGACTGGCATCTCGGAAGGTGCAAGCTTGTTTGAGGGAGTTACAATCAACTGTGAATCATCGAAGAGAGAGGACCAAAGGTACTGAAATTTACCTATACATCATTTCATGCTACATCGACATTTTTTTGTCTCCTCACATGTCATTGTGTGAGATGGTACAATCTGCTGCGAAGGTATCATTTTTTTTTTCAGATTGTGGAAGTTGTGGCTATTCCAGCACGAGGTGTATAATCTGAAATCCTTCTTCATTAGCAGGGAAGCATACTTGGATTTACAAATTTCATGCCGCTACGTGGTTCTACTTATCAAATTGTTCAAGGATAAGTTTAATCATGTGCAAGTTCATTTGAGCCTTGTTGGTTCAGATGTGTGTGAAATATTCTTCAGCAAAGTGGGAGGTATGTCACGGAATGAGAGGACATATGACGGGTGTGATTTGATTGAGAGTGTGGGAGCATTAACACGCATATCCGAGTTCGAGGCGAATCCAAAAGGACCCAAGTTCTCAAGAGCTCACAAGAAACAAGAACGCATATGGTCTTCTTTGGAGAAGAAGCCAGGTATCCCCCTTGCTGATTTGTCCGACTTTTCTACTGTCCAATCGGATGATTGCATTGTGGAGGCTTTGAAAACTGGATTTCTAGAAGCGCAACTTTTATGCCATAAACTTGGGATGAAACCAAACAAAGCAACAAACTTGGATTGGTGGAATGAGCCATGGACAATTGAGAGACAAATGGAGGTCGAGCTATTCAAAAGCATGGAAGAGGAGGGTGATGATGTCAGTGCCATAGATTCTATTTGTCCTCTTAATGCAGACACACATATTCAAAATGAGGTCGTGGAAGATGAATTGGTGTGCGGGCCTTCGAATTCAATGGAGGATGTTTTGAGCCAACCTTTGGATGATCATGCGGAAGAGGTACTTGTTCAAAGTGAATTGAGACATACTCTGGATGCTGTCATTGATGAGTTTGAACAAGAGAAAGATGGATCGAAGACAGTGGTTCCATTTGTCAAAGTAGACGGGAAGACCATATTCAAAAGCACTTTGGTTAGCCAATTCAATGGCAACCCTACTCTATCCAAGGATAGATTGACACGAGTAAGAAGTGCATCGATGTTGTTTTGCCGAGAAAACAAACCAACTACCAGCAACAAAGCCACGAGCTTGGGATTGGGTTCGGATTGTGCTGTATTTTTTGTTGATGGGGAGACTGCGATCCAAACTACAAACAGGAAAGGTAGACCAGGGAAAACCTGCAGAGGAGCAACCAAAGGCACTTGGTATTTGGGCAGGGTTCAAAGAATGCGGAAGAAAATCAATAAGCGGTTTGTAGAATGTAGGGATTCTGTTGATTTATTGGAGCGTCCTTCTCATATGGAGATTGGGTTAGCATGGTACCAAAAAATTCGAGGAGGGGTCTATACGTACGATTTGACGAATAACATGATGGTTGATTTGGATTCCATTATCGCGTTAGCATGTTTAAAGTACAATGTCAAGTCAAACACATATGTTCTTGATGCAAATGACCGAAAAGTCTTTGATAACTTTATCAAAGGCAAATAATTTTTTTAATTAATTTGTTAGATTTTATTATGTTTTAAATGAATAAATTCGATATAATATAAAAACATACATATACATATTGGAGGGTTATTTTTAATGATGAAAAATGAGAATATACATACAGAAGGGGGTACTTTTAAAAAATTGTAAATTTTTGTATATTTACAGGAGGGGATTTTATAATCTTCAAAAAGTATGTACAGAGGGGGTATAAATTATCCAAGGACCCGTATACAGGGGTTTTTTTATTAGGCGACGAACGCACGTGATACGCACAGTTTATAAAGAGTGCACCCCCCGGGATATCCATTGGGAAAGAACGCACTGCAGCTCCTACATTCACTGGTTTGTTTCTCCCTTATGGCCAAGGAGAGGCAAAGAACCACAAGTTTTGGTTTTGCGCTAACGATTGCAGGAGATGTGTGCGTGGGACAGTGAGGCCCTCCGTGGTGAGGAAGCCTACTCCACCAACCGTGTGGCCTGTGAAGATGGGCACATGTCTCACTCACCAAGAGATCGCAATGCTGGAAGAGGCGGATTTCTCCCTAGCCATACATTCCATTACACGTGAAGGTGCTTCAAGTACAAGCAGTTCACGGGTACCTCCACCTGACGCTCACTTGTGGCCAACCAGACGGAATGGGAAGCTGGTTCGACGATTCCCTCAAACCGCAAAACACTATGGCAAAATCGAGTCCGCGAGAATGCTTCACGCTCGTGTTGCAGGAACAATGGAAGTGCATGATCCAGGGTATGGTCGGGTCTTCACCATGATCTCATCCGCATCTGCGCTGCAGGACAAGACATACGACATCACTGTTTCCAATTTTCCAAATTGTACCTGTCCTAATTTTGTTGGTATGCTTTCAAGTAGTTTGGGAAAGAGAGGGAAGTTCATACCGTGCAAACACCTTTACTTCGTCTTCTTGAGAAGGATGGTTTGTGATCCAAAGCGGGACTTCTTCATTCACCAAGCCACTATGAGTTTCAACGAAGTCAACACACTTCTACAGCGGGATACAAGCCCATAGAAAGCATTCACTTGACACTCCGAAATCTATGTTTTCCTTGACTACAACTTGTAATGGAATGACTGTTCAAGTCCAGTGTCTCTCAATGTATGTTGTCTAACATCTTTGCTATGCGTGGGTGAATGCATTTGTCGCATTGGTCTGTCATTCTGTTTTCATTAGCAAGCACAAGAAACTATCTTCAGATAGACAGATGATCAAATCAACCTCGTGTTAACACGAGGTTTACTTGGAGTTTTCCAAATCCCCCTTGTGCCGACACAAGGTTGATTCTAGTTCTAAGAAAAGAACATCGTGTCAACTTGAGGTTGATTCGGAGAACTTCATGTCAACCTCGTGTTAATACGAGGTTGACATGAAGTTCTCCGAATCAACCTCGTGTTGACACGATGTTGATTTTAGTTCCAGGAAAACAACCTCGTGTTAACACAAAGTTCATTTCAGTTCTAGGAAATGAAGCTCATGTTAACAGAAGGTTGAACTCTAGGAAGGCCCGAAACCCTTCATCCGTTTCACCTTCATGTGGTGATATCAGCAGTTGGGGGCCCCACGGTTATAGGCCCACCTTCTTTGTGGTGATGTGGCATGACCTGGACCAGGCTCACGCCACGTCAGCATCAGCGCCACGTCAGTTGCGTGAGCGTAGGCTCACGCCACGTCATCGTTGTGTGAGCGTACGCTCACACGCTCACGCACTAGACTCACGCGGTAGCGTTGTTTGCTGGTGTGATAGACCGAAGCAGCCTCTAAATCCGTTCGAGGACATTGAGAACGGATTCTTCGTCTTGGTCCGACCAGTAGATACTATGACGTTTTCAGTTTGGATAGGGATGGCAATATCAGATGTGGTCCGCGACAGAGGATCCAGAAATTTTAAGAAGGTTCACGTCGAATGGTGGAGACCCAAGAAAGGAGGTAGCCCTTCCGATTTGGACAGATATAGAGATTGTTGGTCCAAAGTTTGGGAGTTCAATCCAGATGATCCCCCTCAATGGATTCACATTAACTCTGTCGTTTGGACAATGCCCGCCAGAAAAAACACGACACGTAATAGCTCTAAGAAAATTACCGTGGTGGAGGCGGAGAAAGCACGAGCAAATTTGGATGAGGCCAATCAACAGTCAGACAATGAAGACAATGCAACCTTGGGCAGAGAACAAGGTTGACAAGGACATATTGTGGAGGTTCACTCCTCGGCATGTTTTCAAGAATAAAACTAATGTTTTACCTCCACTCTCCATTTGTTTCTCTTCACGTCTTCAAATATTAATCTACCTTCTTTGCCAGCCACCAGCTTTTTTCCGGACCTCATCTCTGTAATGTTTCGGGAACCTCGAGTGATCATCCGGAGTTCCTAGTTTTCCTGATGTCAGTGCTTCCTTCTCTTTGCAGTTCATCTCTCACATTACACCCATTTCTTTTGGTTCTTTGGTTCTCATCAAAGTGTCTTCTCCTCAACAGATTCGCCCATCTCCTTCATCTCGGTCCACATGGTCGTATTGTTGGGCTCAATATGATTGGTCTAAAAAATGTCCTGAGTATAAACCGCGTGGCAATTTATGAAAGTTGTTGCTTCAATGGACAAGCTTTCTCGCGGTTTACTGCTTCTGAATCTTGTGCATCTTCTCCCATTACTCGTCAGTAGCTTTCTGTAAGTCTGGCTTCAAGTACAAAGTTACATTTCCTTTACTGCCTTTTCGGACTATCTTAAGATTCTTCTCAATTTTTTTCGTCAGTAATCAGTCCTGAACCTCGTTTTGCCACCCGTTATTCCGTGTCATCTCAGGTCAATTTATCTTGGGTCTGTTTATCTTATTAGGACCTTCTAAAGACAATACTTCTGGGGCCTTCAGTCCTTACATTGTCCTCATCTTAAACCATATACCCTAAACCTAATTCGAATGTTTGATGCGCATTCTTCAAGGGTTACAAGGTTGGGCATAATGGAATGGCCCTTGGGATATTTCATTCAAGTCTAATTTCTTAGGTGACAAATCACTTGTACACTTTCCCAGATTTCTGTCATTTTTTTACTCACATTCCATAATTGTTTGTCCATTTATAGTTCTCTAAACCCTAAACCCTAAGCCCTTAAACGTAACTCCATTGTTTGATCATTCTTCATAGATTATATACAATCTATGGTTGGGAAATTTTATTCTCAAAACCCTAAATCATAGGTGACAAGTCATCTGTACCATTCCCAATATTTTCTTTTCCATTCATACCGAGTACTATGGTTAGTACCCTTGCAAACTCTATACCCTAAAACCTAATTTCAATGTTTGATGCTTATTTATTTATTACTTCCAATTTTGGTTATGGTCGAAGTGGTGGGGATAATATTTCATGAATTGTTCTACGTATGGGTAAAGACTCAAACTCCATAATTGTTTGTCCATTTACAGTTTTCTAAAACCCTAAACCCTAAACCAAACTCCACTGTTTGATTCACATTCCTCATAGAAATTTGGATACAATCTGTGGTTGGGATATTTCATTAACAAATTTTCATAGGTGCCAAGTCATCTGTACACTTTCCCATATTTTCTTTTCCATTCATACCAAGTACTATGTTTCAATGTACCCTAGCAAACTCTATAACCTAAAACCTAATTCCAGCTTGGTTCAATGACTTTATAGCTGAATCTACATGACACTCTTCCACAATATTTGGTTGTCATATGAACATCGGAATGATCCCTAAATATTTTGAAACATAATTCACATGTTTCATTGAAATCCAACCTTATTCCATTCAACGTTTTAATCCATCAATTGAAAACTTGCAATACATTGGTTCATGGTACTACTATAATCTAAGCATGGTATGGATGTTTACTTTTCATTTGTATATTATCTTCTTGAATCATCTGTTTATGTCATACATCTATCAATTTATTAATAACTTCATTCTATCGATCTTATCTTTATAATTTTCTGATGTAAAGTACGTCATTCGACTTACCATTCGATGTTACATGAATGGGATTGTGCAACTTCACAAGTTAAATGACTCAATATTCCACGATATTTTTATTAATACCTGAATTAATTTTAATTATGTTATATATTAAGTTTGGTCTGGATTTAAGCCAAAAGTCCGGAATTACTTAAAATGGGTTTTAAGCCAATAAATAGGTTTGCACTGCCTTTCATTGGGGGTTTCTGGCACGTATCGATTTTGTTTTTGGCTCAATTTTGTTCTGCGGCTTCGAGCATCCCACCGCTACTCCCCCGCCAAAATTTGGACCAATAAAAAATGCCCCAAAAAAAAAGTATTCTCTTCGCTCACTATTGTAGAACTCTCTATGAAGAGTGTACATGAAGTTGAACACAAATCAAGTTTGGAGTGCAAAACAGGGAAGAAACTGTGGTTTTGGGTCCAAATGAATTATGTTCGCTCCCAAATTTGGCAGGCACGTTGCATATGGCTACATTACACGCCCCATTCAAAAACCGAATGAAAAAAAAATCGTGAGCACGCGAAACACAGTCCAACAGGTCCCAAAGCAATAGCAGATCCAACGGAATACATTCAACCGGTGAACGGATGGTTGCCCATCCAAATCATTTTTGTTTGCTTCCAAACTTTGCCAGTACGTTCGAGACACCCTCTCACAGATCCCCGACCAAAATTCATTCGATGGCTCGACGGATGGTTGGCCATCGAAATGATTTTGGTTCGCTTTGAGACTTGGCCACTATGTTCAATGTGCCATGTAAGAGGCCCCAGAGTAATATGAGATCAATCGAAATTCGTTCAATGGGCCAACAGATGGTTGCCCATCCAAATGATTTCCGTTCGCTTTGAAACTTGGCCAGTGTGTTCATTGTACCCTCTGATACGTCCCAGAGTAATACGAGATCAATCGAAATTCGTTCAATGGGCCAATGAGGTGTTCACTTGTCATATGGTTTTTGTTCAATGCGAAAAAGAAATCCTGCAATGCGTGCACGACTATTGCACCCATTGAACGGATGTGGTTGAAGCCCTTCTTTTGCCCCCATGTGCTGGAACATGTGTGCGACACATGTGCGGAGACACATTAGACGAATAAATCATTTGCCTCCCCATCGACGCGCTCACCCCTCAAGCCATTCCACGATCTAATTGAATTTAAATTCATCTTAAGCCAATAAATAGGTTTGCACTGCCTTTCATTGGGGGTTTCTGGCACGTATCGATTTTGTTTTTGGCTCAATTTTGTTCTGCGGCTTCGAGCATTTCACCGCTACTCCCCCCGCCAAAATTTGGACCAATCAAAAATGCCCCCAAGAAAAAGTGTTCTTTTTGCTCACTATTGCAGAACTCTCTATGAAGAGTGTACATGAAGTTGAACACAAATCAAGTTTGGAGTGCAAAACAGGGAAGAAACTGTGGTTTTGGGTCCAAATGAATTATGTTCGCTCCCAAATTTGGCAGGCACGTTGCATATGGCTACATTACACGCCCCATTCAAAAACCGAATGAAAAAAAAATCGTGAGCACGCGAAACACAGTCCAACAGGTCCCAAAGCAATAGCAGATCCAACGGAATACATTCAACCGGTGAACGGATGGTTGCCCATCCAAATCATTTTTGTTTGCTTCCAAACTTTGCCAGTACGTTCGAGACACCCTCTCACAGGTCCCCGACCAAAATTCATTCGATGGCTCGACGGATGGTTGGCCATCGAAATGATTTTGGTTCGCTTTGAGACTTGGCCACTATGTTCAATGTGCCATGTAAGAGGCCCCAGAGTAATATGAGATCAATCGAAATTCGTTCAATGGGCCAACAGATGGTTGCCCATCCAAATGATTTCCGTTCGCTTTGAAACTTGGCCAGTGTGTTCATTGTACCCTCTGATACGTCCCAGAGTAATACGAGATCAATCGAAATTCGTTCAATGGGCCAATGAGGTGTTCATTTGTCATATGGTTTTTGTTCAATGCGAAAAAGAAATCCTGCAATGCGTGCACGACTATTGCACCCATTGAACGGATGTGGTTGAAGCCATTCTTTTGCCCCCATGTGCTGAAACATGTGTGCGACACATGTGCGGAGACACATTAGACGAATAAATCATTTGCCTCCCCATCGACGCGCTCACCCCTCAAGCCATTCCACGATCTAATTGAATTTAAATTCATCTTAAGCCAATAAATAGGTTTGCACTGCCTTTCATTGGGGGTTTCTGGCACGTATCGATTTTGTTTTTGGCTCAATTTTGTTCTGCGGCTTCGAGCATTTCACCGCTACTCCCCCCGCCAAAATTTGGACCAATCAAAAATGCCCCCAAGAAAAAGTGTTCTTTTTGCTCACTATTGCAGAACTCTCTATGAAGAGTGTACATGAAGTTGAACACAAATCAAGTTTGGAGTGCAAAACAGGGAAGAAACTGTGGTTTTGGGTCCAAATGAATTATGTTCGCTCCCAAATTTGGCAGGCACGTTGCACATGGCTACATTACACGCCCCATTCAAAAACCAAATGAAAAAAAAATCGTGAGCACGCGAAACACAGTCCAACAGGTCCCAAAGCAATAGCAGATCCAACGGAATACATTCAACCGGTGAACGGATGGTTGCCCATCCAAATCATTTTTGTTTGCTTCCAAACTTTGCCAGTACGTTCGAGACACCCTCTCACAGGTCCCCGACCAAAATTCATTCGATGGCTCGACGGATGGTTGGCCATCGAAATGATTTTGGTTCGCTTTGAGACTTGGCCACTATGTTCAATGTGCCATGTAAGAGGCCCCAGAGTAATATGAGATCAATCGAAATTCGTTCAATGGGCCAACAGATGGTTGCCCATCCAAATGATTTCCGTTCGCTTTGAAACTTAGCCAGTGTGTTCATTGTACCCTCTGATATGTCCCAGTGTAATACGAGATCAATCGAAATTTGTTCAATGGGCCAATGAGGTGTTCATTTGTCATATGGTTTTTGTTCAATGCGAAAAAGAAATCCTACAATGCGTGCACGGCTATTGCACCCACCATTTTTTCGCGAGTTCCCGGTCCAGCTTGTCTTGGTTTTCAAACTGGTACGGCAAGGCTTTGCGTATGCCTAATGGGGTGGCTAAGCCCCAATCACACACCCCAATCTTGATCTCTTCGGTGCCATCTGGAAAATGCAACAAGATGTTATCGAGGGTCAAATCGTTGTGCAGGACACCGTTCTTGTGGACAACATCCATGATGCACACCAGTGCCCATGCAAGTTTATTGCGCACTTTCCGGAAAACGAAGCAAGCGATCGCATTCCTGGAACTCTGCTTCCGTTCCCATTTGTTCCAAAATCACCCTGTTGTCCGAATCGTTGTCCCATTTTCTGTCAAGGTTTATTTTGTCGCGTATTGTCCCTCCATTCCATCAGTGAGTGTAACCCTCTATCTCACGTGCATTCACAGCAAAATATGAGATCCCTAGTTATCATTTCTGACGTGACGTGGCCCGGACACGTCAGACGTCACGTCGGACGTGCGACACGTCACGTCGGACGTGCGACACGTCACGTCGAATCCAGACGTTTACCCAAGTAATTTCTTTTATATTTGACTTTTACGATTTACTTCTACCATTTGTAATGACATGGCAGCCACGGTGTAAAACAGGCGCGGCCAATTATTAAAATTTATTAATTAATTTTAAAAAATACGTCCGCCCAAAAATTCAGACGCTTAAAAATTATTATTTTTTAAATCAAGCGACCACCCATATTGGCGGTCGCTTGTAATTTAATATTTTATTAAATTAAGCGACCGCCTATATTGGCGGTTGCCGGCAATTTATGACGTTTTAAAATGGAGCGACCGCCCATATTGGCGGTCGCTTGCAATTTGTTATATTTTAAATTAAGCAATGGCCTATATTGGTGGTCGCTTGAAAATTATTAGTTTTAAAACTTAAACGATTGGCAGTTGCTCGCAGTTTAAAAAATATTTTAAAAATACAGTGACCGCCATTCGCCGGCCGTCGCATATTAAAATGAAGCGACCGCCAAACCGTCGCTTCTTTAATTTTTATAAGAAAATGCAGCTACCGCCATTTTATTTATTTATTTTAATATATTTTTAAATATTTACATTTTAATTTTTTTTTAAAATAAATAAAAATGAATCGACCGCGGTCGCTCTTCTTCGTTTTTTAAGAAAGTGAAGCGACCGCCAATACAGCGGTCGCTCCTTTAATTTTTTTTAATAAAAAGATTAAAAAAAATAAGTTTTTTATTTCTGAAAAAAATGAAGCGACCGCCCGATGGCGGTCGCTCTTTTTCGCTTTTAAGAAAACTGAAGCGACCGCCAATACGGCGATAACTCCTATAGGTTTATTTATTTATTTATTTTTGAAATTAATATTTTAAAAAATGAAGTTTCTTTTTAAAGAAAAAAATGAAGCGACCGCCCTATGGCAGTCGCTCTTTTTCGATTTTAAAAAAACTTAAGCGACTGCCATTACGGCGGTCGCTCCTTAAAAGAAAATTAAATTATTTTATTTTATTATTGAAAAAAAAAAAAAAAAACGACCGCCATACGGTGATCGCTCTTCTTCACTTTTTTTAAGAAACTGAAGCGACCGCCAATTCGGCGGTCGCTCGTTTACGTTTTTTTTTTTAATTTTTTAAAAATGAAGCGGCCGCCATATGGCTGTCTATCTTTTTCGTTTTTCTTAAAAATGAAGCGACCGCCACTATGGCGGTCGCTCTGTTAAGTTTTTCTAAAAAATGAAACGACCATCCTATGGCGGTCGTTCTTTTTTGTTTTTTAAAAATGAAGCGACCGCCAATACGGCGGTCGCTCTTTTAGGTATTTGTTTTAAATGAAACGACCACCATATGGTGGTCGCTCTTTTTGGTATTTATAAAAGATGATGCGACCGCCCAATAGCGATCGCTCTTTTTTGTTTAAAAAAAAAATGAAGCGACTGCCTATACGATAACGACACGATAGTTCCAAAAATTTTACTACTTATGAACATGAAGCGGCTTCCGCTACGTGATGCTCCAGCCTCCTGGAACAGCTCACACGTGTAGTCGTCTACCTTGCAAAGTCTTGGCGACCACTGCCTCCACCAAGCGGTTGATGGACTCTTCGGAAAGCTCCGTGGTCGCCGTTGTCATGTTCAACTGTCGGGGTTTCGGACACTTTTTGGCCATGTGCCTAGTCTCCCCGCAATTAAAGTACACCCCATCAAAGGTCGCCTTTTGCCCGCCATGTGCCGTCGCACCTATTTTTCTTTTCGGAGCACCGGGTGCCGCCCTGGCGTGCGAAGACCCTCCCTTCGATCTCCATTTGCCATTGCCACCGTGTGGCTTATCCCAACAGGTCCAGGAGTCATACGAGATGAAACGAAATTCATTCGACTGGACAACGGATGGTTGGCCATTTGAATGATTTTTGTTTCCTTTCAAACTTTGCCAGTATGTTCGGTACGCCGTCTCATAGGTCCTGTACGAGTATAACATCAATCGAAATTTGTTCAATGGCCCAATGGACGGTTGCCCAGCCAGATGAGTTTGGTTTGCTTTCAAACTTTGCCAATATGTTCAACATACCATAAGACGGGTCCCAGTGTAATATGAGATGAAACGAAATTTGTTTGATGGGCCAACGGATGGATGCCCATCCAAATGATTTGGGTTCGCTTCGAAACTATCGCAACGTCTTCAGTATACCGTCTCACAGGTCCCTGAGTAATATAAGGTGAAACGAAATTCGTTCAATGGGCCAACGGCGCGTTCACCTATCATGAAGTCTTGCTCATTGCGAAAAAGAATGACGGTCGAATGGTTGACCATCCAAATAATTTTTGTTTGTTTTCGAACTTTTCCACTATGTTCAACATACCATGTATCAGGTCCCGGACTAATATGAGATGAAACAAAATTCATTCGGTGGCTGAACAGATGGTTGCCCATCCAAATGATTTTGGTTCGCTTTCAGACTTTGCCAGTGTGTTCAATGTACCATCTTAGAGGTCGTAGAATAATATGAGATGAAACGAAATTCGTCCAATGGGCCAACGGAGGGTTGCACATCCAAATGATTTTCGTTCGTTTCGAAACTTGGCCAGTATGTCCAATGTACCATCTGACAGGTCCCAGAGTAATATGAGATCAATCGAAATTCGTTCAATGGGCCAATGAGGCGTTCACGTATCATTCAATTTTGTTCATTGCGATAAAGAAATCATGTCGTGGGTGAACGACCAATGCACCCATTGAACGGATGAGGTTGAGGCCCATCTTTTGCCCGCATATGCTTGAATATGTGTGCAACACATGTGCGGAGAAACAAGAGAAGCAACAAACATTTGCCTCGTTAACCACGTCCTCGCCCTTCCACCAATTTTCAATTAAATTACGTTTAAACGAATTTCAAGCAAATAAATAAGTTTACATTGTCTTTGATTGGGGGTTTCTGCTACGTAACGGTTTTATTTTTTGTTCAATCTTGTTCTCCGGCTTCTACCTTCCCATCGCTACATCCCTACAAAAATTTGGACCAAACAAAAATGAAAATTTCGAAAAGTGTTCTCTTCGCTCGCTATTGCAGAACTATCTATGAAGAGTGCATGAAGTAGAAGACAAATCAAGTTTGGAGTGCAAATTAGGGAAGAAACTGTGGTTTTGGATCTTAATGACTTTTGTTCGCTATGAAATTTGGTACGCACGTTGCATATGCCGTCATTAGACATGGCTGAAAAAACGGAATGAAAAAAAAATCATGTGCACCCGAAACACCGTCCAACAGGTCCCAGAGTAATAGCACATCAAACGGAATTCATCCAATTGTTGAACGGATGGTTGCCCATCCAAATCATTTTTGTTTGCTTTCAGACTTTGTCAGTATGTTCGGTACGCCTCTCACAGGTCCCGGATAAATATGAGATCAATCGAAATTCATTCGATGGCTGAACGGATGGTTGTCCATCTGAACGATTTTGGTTCGTTTTCAGACTTTGCCAGTGTGCTCAATGTACTATCTAAGAGGTCCCAGAGTAATATGAGATGAAACGAAATTCGTCCAATGGACCAACGGATGGTTGCCTATCCAAATGATTTTCGTTCGCTTCGAGACTTGGCGAGTATGTTCAATGTACCATCTAACAAATCCCAGAGTAATATGAAATCAATCTAAATTTGTTCAATAGGCCAATGAGGCGTTCACATGTCATCCAATTTTGTTCATCGCGAAAAAAAAATCCTGTCATGGGTGAACGGCCAATACATCCATTGAACGGATGAGGTTGAGGCCCATCTTTTGCCCGCATGTGCTTGAATATATGTGTAATACATGTGCGGAGAAATAAGAGAAGCAACAAACATTTGCCTCCCCAACCACGCCCTCGCCCTTCCACCAATTTTCGATTAAATGACGTTTAAATAAATTTCAAGCAAATAAATAAGTTTACATTGTCTTTGATTGGGGTTTTCTGCTACGTAACGGTTTTAGTTTTTGCTCAATCTTGTTCTCCGGCTTCAACCTTCCCACCGCTACATCCCTACAAAAATTTAGACCAAACAAAAATGAAAATTTCTAAAAGTGTTCTCTTCACTCGCTATTGCAGAACTATCTATGAAGAGTGCATGGAGTAGAAGTCAAATCAAGTTTGGAGTGCAAATTAGGGAAGAAACTGTGGTTTTGGGTCCTAATGACTTTTATTCGCAATGAAATTTGGCTCGCGCGTTGTATATGCCGTCATTAGACATATGGCTAAAAAAACGGAATTAAAAAAAAATCATGTGCACCCGAAACGCCGTCCAACAGGACCAGAGTAATAGCACATTAAACGGAATTCATCCAACAGTTGAACGGATGGTTGCCCATCCAAATCATTTTTGTTTGCTTTCAAACTTTGTCAGTACGTTCAAGACAACCCTCTCACATGTCCCGGACTAATATGATATCAATCAAAATTCATTCGATGGCTGAACAGATGGTTGCCCATACGAACGATTTTGGTTCGCTTTCAGACTTTGCCAGTGTGTTCAATGTACCATCTAAGAGGTCCCAGAGTAATATGAGATGAAACGAAATTCATCCAATGGGCCAATGGAGGGGTTGCCCATCCAAATGATTTTCGTTCGTTTCGAAACTTGGCCAGTATGTCCAATGTACCATCTGACAGATCCCAAAGTAATATGAGATCAATCGAAATTTGTTCAATGGGCCAATGAGGCGTTCACGTATCATTCAATTTTGTTCATTGCGATAAAGAAACCCTGTCGTGGGTGAACGACCAATGCACCCATTGAACGGATGAGGTTGAGGCCCATCTTTTGCCCGCATATGCTTGAATATGTGTGCAACACATGTGCGGAGAAACAAGAGAAGCAACAAACATTTGCCTCGTTAACCACGTCCTCGCCCTTCCACCAATTTTCAATTAAATTACGTTTAAATAAATTTCAAGCAAATAAATAAGTTTACATTGTCTTTGATTGGGGTTTTCTGCTACGTAACGATTTTATTTTTTTCTCATTCTTGTTCTCTGGCTTCTACCTTCCCACCGCTACATCCCTACAAATTTTTGGACCAAACAAAAATGAAAATTTCGAAAAGTGTTCACTTTGCTCACTATTGCAGAACTCTCTATGAAGAGTGCATGTTCAGAGTGCAAATTAGGGAAGAAACTGTGGTTTGTCCTAATGACTTTTGTTCGCTATGAAATTTGGCACGTACGTTGCATATGCCGTCATAAGACATATGACTAAAAAATAGAATGAAAAAAAAATCATGTACACCCGAAACGCCGTCCAACAGGTCCCAGAGTAATAGCACATCAAACGGAATTCATCCAACGGTTGAACGGATGGTTGCCCATCCAAATCATTTCTATTTATTTTCAAACTTTGCCAGTACGTTTAGTACACCTTCTCACAGGTCCTGGACTAATAAATGCTGGGTAGCCAAGTGCGGAGCGGATAAACAAATACTGGCAGGGCAAGGTATTTAAATCTGTGATGTCCACATGTTCTTTTTGTTCTTTTTGCTTTCTGAAGAAAACCCTTCATGACACCCATGGGGTTTGAGTAAGTATGCTTGGATTACAGCTTGCGGACAGTAAATCTGTATGACCATTTAACCTGCACCACATCAAGGCCAAAATATGACCAAGTCCCGCCATCCATCCCACCCAGACCTTTGAATGTGTATCATGATCATGACTGGTGGTCAATCAGCATCAGTGACATACTCTTTGGGTTATGAATAATACTGACATGAACACATTACTGTGCATGGATGTAATTCTGGATTTTCTAAGCTTGATGATTGATGGATGAAGATCAATCCAAAATTCATTCGATGGCTGAACGGATGGTTGCCCATCCAAACGATTTTGGTTCGTTTTCAGACTTTCCTAGTGTGCTCAATGTACCATCTAAGAGGTCCCAGAGTAATATGAGATGAAACGAAATTCGTCCAATGGGCCAACTTATGGTTGCCTATCCAAATGATTTCGTTCGCTTCGAGACTTGACCAGTATGTCCAATGTACCATATGGCAGGTCCCAGAGTAATATGAGATCAATCAAAATTATATTGTGATTCGTTAACTTTATGGGTATGTTTTTCATACGTAGATCGAATTTTCGACATGATTATGAAATACGAGACTAGGCGAAATTTGTCAAGAAGACGAGCGTTCGTAACTCGTTATAACTTATTGGTTAACATCCATTGTTGCCCATATTTCAGAGTTCATTGCAGATACCCACAGACACGTCATGACCAAATATTACATCACTGTAAATTTGAGGGTGAACCACTTCTTTCACATCACATGAGTGCAAAACCGGAAGAAAACGCGTTACACTGTTCATGCAATTGAAATTTGCAGGTGTCGCACATGTGTATTAACAAAATTGATGCATATACAAAATTGGGGGCGTGCTATCAGTGTGTTCGAGAAATTCAAGGTACAACAGAAATCCGCATTGTCTATATACTACGTTGCTACTAATTCAAATCCTCGTCGTCACTGTCCGGGGACAAGGGATGTGATGTTGTGGCCTGATTTGCACTGCCAATACGGAGAGCCTGGGACCGTGATATCGTGGTCAATGAGGGGCCCAATGATATGTGATCAATTCTGATCAGCATCTGTTTACTTTGCGGCGAAAGTTGATTTTCTTGCAGAATCTCACGACGTGACGAGGGTCAAAGACGTCCGTAATTCTGGCAATGATGCGGTCAATACTGTGATCTGGCATTGTAAACTCCGCGGACATGTCCACGTCGTTCGTTCGAACGTCATTGTGGACAGTGCCTTCATTGTTCGAGGCGTGTTTGCAATGTACCCTCCAACTCGGCTATGCGCAGTCTGTCATTCCACAAGGTCCTGCAGGGTTCAGACTCGCTATTTTGTTTCCACCAGTTCATTCTCTAACGTTCCAGATACTTGTTGCACCGGTGCCTCGGGCACGCCTCGTATCATAGCCTGGGGTACCGGTGCCTCGCGCACGCCTAATATCGTAGCCGGGGGTGTTCCAAACGTGTTCGGGATGTCGACGAAATGGTATTGCATCGTTGCGTTCCTCCTACTAGCAATTTGTCAATTCACTGGACGCAACAGTATCACCTCCACGTACAACATGGCTGCCAAGGTATACAAGATTTAGCCCTTTAAGAGTGGTTCACCTCAGTCGCCCTATGCTGAAAATGCAAGTTCATGCAAAACCTGGAGTCCGCGCAATTGTTTCTGATTTGCACCACATGCCTAGGTCTAGGCCACAATTGATTGTTGTGACACCATTTCACGATTTTTTTGCATCTCGTGCTCGGCCACCTGAACTCTTCCGGAAAATCCTCCCATATCTCTTCTGCTAGTATGCTAGGGTCATCATATACTTCCCAATTCAAATCATGCCTTGACCATTTGATTTTCTTAGGGGGCAGTCCATTTTCATATGGATCATCTTTTCCATGACGCTCATCGTCCTGGCCGGCCTCTGCCATTTTGTAACAATCGGAGCAACCCTAAACGACGTTTATTAATAAGTAACGGAAAGTTAAACATTACTCAAGCAAACGTGGAACTGGCTAAGAATTAAAGAACTGCGATCTCGATCAAAAATTTACAATTGATCCTAAACCCTTAACACGAAACGGGTTTGAATAAGTGCCATAATAGCTAATTTTGTAGAATGAAATGTTTCCGGAAGCCAGATGAGGGGCTATATGAGCATTCTGCAACGATTTCACAGAAATTGCGGCAAAAAAATCCCCCCCAGCCAATGGCCTGCTTCTCCACGTGACTACATGTCATGGAATAGTTACATGTCATGCACACATAAGTTGTTTGGAGATGAAGTGAGGGGAGAATGAGCCTCCCTTGGCTTATCTGCCCCCCTCCCCTCTTATTCCTCGGTCCACGCGTAACACATACCTTCTAAAAGCGACCGCCACCATGACAGTCACTACATTTAAGAAAAACAACAAAAAAACGACCGCCATTACTGACGGTCTCTCTATCTAAAAAATTAAACAATAAAAGCGACCGCCAGTAACGACGGTCGCTCTATTATTTTATTTTATTTAATTAAAAAACGACCGTTATTACTGGCAGTCGCAATATTTTCATAAATTAAAAATATACAAGCGACCACCAATAATGGCGGTCGCAATGAAAAATAAAAGCGACCGCCATAACTGGCGGTCGCAGCAGAAATTAAAAATATACAAACGACCGCCACTAATGGCCGTCGCTCTATTTAAAAAAAAACAAAAACAAAAGCGACCACCAATAATGGCGGTCGCATATAAGTTGTGTGGAGAGGAAGTGAGGGGAGAATAAGCCTCCCCTGGCTTATCTGCACCCCCCCCTCATTCCTCGGTCCACGCGTAAGGCACAACTTCTAGAAGCGACCACCACCATGGCGGTCGCTACATTTAAAAAAAAAACAAAAAAGCGACCGCCATTATTGGCGGTCGCTCTATTTAAAAAATTAAACAATAAAAGCGACCGCCATTACTGGCAGTCGCAACATTTTCAGAAATTAAAAATATACAAGCGACCACAAGTAATGACAGTCGCTCTATTTAAAAAAATAAAAAATAAAAGCGACGGCCATAACTGGCGGTCACAGCATTTTCAGAAAATTAAAAATATACAAGTGACCGCCAGTAATGGCCGTCGCTCCATTTAAAAAAAATAAAAAACAAAAGCGACCGCCAATAATGGCGGTCGCACATAAGTTGTGTGGAAAGGAAGTGAGAGGAGAATGAGCCTCCCTTGGCTTATTTCCCCCCCCCTCACCCCCTCATTCCTCAGTCCACGCGTACGGCACACCTCCTGGAAGCGACCGCCACCATGGCGGTCGATACATTTTAAAAAACAACAAAAAAGCGACCGCCATTATGGCGGTTGCTCTATTTAAAATATTAAACAATAAAAGCGACCACTAGTAACGACGGTCGCTCTATTAAAAAAACAAAAAAATAAAAGCGACCGCCACTACTGGCAGTCGCTATATTTTCAGAAATTAAAAATATTCAAGCGACCACCACTAATGGCGGTCGCTCTATTTAAATAAAATAAAATAAAAAAGCGACTACCAATAATGGCGGTCGCTCTATTTTTTATTTATTTTTTAAATGCGACCACCATTACTGGCGGTGTCTGTATTTTCAGAAATTAAAAATATACAAGCGACCGCCAATAATGGCGGTCGGTTATTTTTTAAATTTTTTTAATGACCACCAATAATGGTGCTCGCTCTATTTAAAAAAATAAAAATAAAAGCGATCGTCATTAGTGGTGGTCGCTGCAATTTCAGAAATTAAAAATATACAAGCGACCGCCAGTAATGGCGGTCGCTCTATTTAAAAAAGTAAAAAATAAATGCGACAGACACTACTGGCAGTCGCTGCATTTTCTGAAATTAAAATTATTTTATACTATTTTATACTATTTTTATTATGTTTTAATATTTTAAAAATAAAGCGACCGCCATATTATGGTGGTCGCTGGTTTTTTTAATATATTTGTAAGACAAAGCGACCGCCATATAATGGCGGTCGCTTGTTTTTTTATGTATTATTGAAAACAAGCGACTGCCAATTCTGGCAGTTGCTTGTTTTTTTTATATATTTTCAAAATTATGCGACCGCCAATACGGAGGTTACTATGTTTTTTTAAAAAAAATTAGACGACCGCCAATGCGACCGCCAATTTTGTTTTTTTTTGTTCTTAAGCGAACGCCATGTTGGCGGTCGCTCTTATTTCTAAAATTCCGAAATATAAAGCGACCGCCAGAATTGGCGGTCGCTTTAATTTTATTATTTTCCAAAATGTATTTGTCACCACCATCGTGTCGGCGACGTGGTTGCTTAAGTGACAATATTTTATTTGGTATTTTTTTTACTAGAATATTCCCGGAACCTGACGTGACGGAGGTCGCGTCATCGTCAGGTCTGACGTGACCTGACGCTGACTGACGGACGTGACGCTGATAACCGGGATGTCTTCATTAGCTGCCTCAAATTCCACGTGGCGTCTTTCGCCGTGCTTTGGATCCACCGATTGAACTTGGGCTTGTCCCTGTCCGCCGTCCACTTAGCATTTGCCAAATCGTTTGTCATTTTCTTCTCCATATTTTGCTGGAAAATCTGAAACCCCTCTCATCCATGCCTGACATAAGCACTCTCCAACCTCATCATGTCCCTACCCTTGAAATAATCCACTACCACTTCTTTCACCCTATCCAAGGCATCCGGTCCCGGATAGTCTGACTTGTTGACCTGGCTATCCCGCTCGTGGGCACGTTTTCTCTTCCTCCGACCCCCAGACGACCCCGCCCCAGAACTTGAATTCACAACCCCTGACATTGTATAAACCTTTGCCCACTACAGGGTCCAAAACCTCAGAAAACGGCAATGAACGCGTGTGGATGGTGTCTTCGTAGTTTCTGCAAAAAAACATGCCGCCGGAGAGCCGAAAATGGCAAAATGGTGATACGATGATTGAACCGTGAACAAGTGTGTGGGACTAACCAATAGAAAACCAACAAACACCCCCCCCCCCCCCAAAATAATCACCTTTGCACCTCCCGTTGGCAGTGCCAAGCAACGAAGTCCGAAAGGACTACAGGATGCCAAGGAACCGCACCACGAGAAGGGCAAAAGTGATCAGAAAATGAGGGGAAAATGGTTTATATAAGCGCCCACCACCCCCCCCCTCCCAAAAAAATGGCATTATGCTTGAAAATGAGCGATAGGCCAGTGGCGCCTCGCCATGCGCACCCACATAGGAGAGGTCAAGGGTTCAAAACCACCTCCCCCCATCCCATTTGTTTCGTTTTCCCTGACCCGTGGCACCTCGCCACGTGGCTGGCCAGGCGCCGCTTCATGATTAAAAAATTAAAAACAAAACGCCATACGGCGGGTCCCTGGATTTCTAAGGGAAAAAAAAACACGCGACCGCCGCATGGCGGTCGCTATATTTATAAAAACAATAAAAACGACCGCCACATGGCAGTCGCTTAATTCAAGATTCAAAATATAAATAAGCGACCGCCGCTAAATGGCGGTCGTTTCATTTAAAAAAATATATTAAGTAAGCGACCACCAAACGGCGGTCGCTTAATTTAAGAATCAAAATCAAATCGAGCGACCGCCTCCAAATGGCGGTCGCTGCATTTTAAAAAAATTAACTGAAGAAGCGACCGCCAAATGGCGGTCGCTTTATTTAAGAATAAAAATAAAAATAAGCGACCGCTGCTAAATGGCGGTCGCTGTATTTTTATAGAATATATCAAAGATATAATAATAATAATATAATAAAGTGCGAGCGACCGCCAATCTGGGCAGTCGCTTCATTTAAAACATAATAAACTTCAATCGACCGCCAATATGGGCGGTCGCTTTTATTTTTAAAATAATAAATTATATGCGACCGCCAATATAGGCGGACATTTTTTTATAAGGAATTAATAAATACTAATATATGGCCACGTCTGTTTTACACCATGGCTGTCATGTCATTACAAATATTAGAAGTAAATCGTAAAAATCAAATGTAAAAAAATTACATGGGTAAACGTCCGGATTCGACGTGACGTGACGCACGTCGGACGTGTCAGCGCCACGTCACGTCAGGAATGATAACTAGGCTTCGGGACAAATCACCACAAGGTACTCTTCATCCCTTTCACAATTTGTCCGCTTGCACAACTAGTGGATGTGCGCACACTGGCAGCATTTGACATTCTGCATCTGAACAGTTCCCATTGTACACGTTGATGGTCTTCGACGAGTGGCTTAACGGTATACCAGTTGCGTACATTATATGTGCGCGTGAGTGGACAACAGACCTGGTGCCGTGGATGGCAGTATTGCGGGACTCACTCCTCGCAGAAATGCCGGACTGGCGACCCAATGCCTTCATTATGGATGATGCCGATGCCGAAATAAATGCCATTACGTAAGTTTCACATACCCTCATGTACACTCGCGTGCAAGTCCACTGCGTGCGTGCAAGTCCACTGTCTCTTGGGCAAGTCCCCTGCCATACAACACAGTCATTTATGCAAGTCCGGCCCATTCCTTTCTGCAAGTCTGCTGGCGTTCAGTCTGCTGATAATGACACACTTGCGCAAATCTGCTGCAAGGTCAATCTGGTCGGGTCTATTGCCAGCAAAGTCTGGGTAAGTCTGCTGCCGGCCTCCTAAGGGCAAGTCCGCTGGAAGACTCACTTGCGTGAGTCCGGTGCGAGGTCAGTCTGGTCGGGTCTGCTGCCAGCAAAGTCTGGGTAAGTCTGCTGCCGGCATCCTAAGGGTAAGTCCGCTGGCAGGCCAGTCCGCCGGAGAGGACTGTTTGCAAGCAGTCCGCTGCAAGACTCACTTGCGCCAGTTTGCTGCGAGGTCAGTCTGGTCCAGCAAGTCCGCTGGCAGGCGAGTCCGCCGGAGGGGACTGTTCGGAAGTCTGCTGGCAACCCAGTCCGCTCGGAATGCCCTCTGGCCAAGTCCATTGCAAGACTCACTTACGCAAGTCCGCTGCAAGATCAGCGTGATCAGGTTTGCTGGCGGTCTCGTGAGGGCAACACTCATGGCAGGTCAGAGTGGGCGAGTCTGCTGGCTGAATCCGTTGGGCAAGTCCACTGGAATAGACGGACAGACCAGTCCACCAGAGAGTCTACTGGGTTAGTGCCCAAGTCTACTCAACCAGTCTTTTGGCGTCTGAAGCAGTCTGCTGTACCAGTCTCCAACCAGTCTTCTGAACCAGTCTGCTGAACCAGGCTTCTGCTCAGTCTGCTGCCAGTCCTTGAACCATTGTGCTCATAGGCTTGTAAACAATTTGACCTGTCTATAAGCAGGAAAACAAAGTATGCAAGGTGCGGAGTATGCAGTCTCCTGAGCAAACCAGTCTCCTGGTTCTGAACTGGCCTGCATTCGGCTGACCAGTGACCCTCATGCGATCTACCTATCAGACTCGCCATTTTGAGCACGGTGGACCCTCACTTACTCTGCTGACCAGACTTGGCAGACTACTGGCCAATGCCATCCGCCTGTACTGTAGCACTCTGGTGACTCTCGGCAGTCTGTTGACTAGTGGACTCTCAGCACACATGCTCTTCAGACTAGGACTCATGGTTCCCAATCCCATCTGCCAGTGTGCCGGACTGGTGCCATCTCCTCAATCTGTCGGACTCTCGTCAGTCTGGCAACATTGCCCTCTCCTAACGTCTGCTCACCAGCCTAGGCATACTCTCTTCACGTACTCTGGCAGTCTGCTGACTCTCAGCTGTTTGCTGACCAATGGACTCCCTTGGTATGTTAAACATAATGATTGTGTGTGCTTGCACTGTGCAAGGGTAAGTCCGCTTAACAGCATGCAGTGAATTGGTCACAAGTCTACAGCGAGGACTCCACACTATGCACACTCATCATTGACCAATAGGATGTGTATGCAAAGGCATACTCATCTTTTATTTCGTTGCAAATGCTGAAAAACATGCGTACATGACAAATGCGTCTTATGGTGCACCTCTAATCTCGGGCCCATACATCCTATCTATCAAGAAACTGCTTTTTCAGCAGTGACCAAACCATTCAAGATGTACTTAACCGTTGGCCAAGTGCAAACTTGAACGTAAACCAGCTTTTTGTGAAAGGTACTCCTCTCTTTGCCCTTTTAGAAGAGGTTCGACTATGCCCACTTTGAAGCCATTCATAATATCCTTGGATAATTGACATGACATAAAACCTACATTCCCAGCTGAATGGCTGTTGGGGCACGTCAGGTTGGTTGAACTGAAATGCCCTAACCTCCTCCCAACCCGGTGAATCAACACTGTAGCCTAAACACTCTGCATGCAGCTTCCGTATCCATGACAAAACATATGGGCAACCATGCAAAGACTCGATGGAGTTCATATGAGTGTAGCAGCCTTTCCGCACGTCGATGACAACAACACTCTAGTGCCTCCTGCAAGACTCACGGCAGCACACTCTCAGCCCATAGTCCTCTCAGTAGACCACTCCAACTGACTCTCCAGTAGACTCTGCAGACTTGCAAGTAGGCTGGGTCTTGGTCCTAGTACACTCAACAAACTCATGACTCAGTAGACTCGGCATAATGAGCAGACTTAGCAGACTCAGGAGAGTGGGCAGACTGAGCAGACTGTCCGAACTCAGAGAGGCTGGTAAGAACGGTCTGACCTCATTCAAAAGACTGGGTAGACTTGCCAGACTGAGCAGACCGAGGGACTACTCACGAAAGGCCGGTAAGAATGGACTCACCTCATTCAAAAGACTGGGCAGACTTGCCAGACTGAGCAGACTGAACGGACTCAACCAGCAACAGGCCGGTATGAACGGACTGACGTCATTCAAAAGATTGAGCAGACTGGCTCGACAAAACAGACTGGGTATGCAAGATCTTACTCCTCCACAATCGGAACGATTATATGATGGCAGTCTTTTATGTCTTTGCCGAGCCAAGGGACGCTCTAGCAAGAATGCAGATTGTCCACTAGCCTTTCCCATGGCCCGTCCCAGTATGTCATCATAAGAGACCACGTTGAGGCTGGCAGAAGAGCAATAGTACTTGAGTACTTCTCCTCAACCGTCTTCTCATAGAAACGACACCACAGCTCCAACATTCTATCTGTGCACTGGACTGACTCCACCGTCTCAAGTGGCTTCATGTCCGGAGGCCCGATGGAGCACTCATACCGGGTCGCCTTCATTAAACTCAACCATGGCATGGCCGGCCACCACATGCCGTCGCATGACCGCGGCAAAACGAGAACCCAACCTGCACACAACACACGGCCTTGTATGAAAACCCATGAGGTATATAGCCAACCCATAAACCCAATTCTGAGCAGACTGGAGTGACCAGACTCAGCAGACTGGGAGGACTACTCACTTGTGCATTTGTCGCTGAAGAACCACTTTCTTGTCCGCATCCAATGCCATTTTGCGGTCCTTGTTCATGAACACATCGGACTTCCCTTTCTTCGTAGGTTTCTTTGCAACAGGACCCTCGCGAACTTCCTGAGACTGCTCTATGACAGTTTGCTTCTTCGCTCTACTTGTGCCCTGGGATTCAGCGACTACTGTGGCCAGGTTGGATTCAGCAGACTGACGAAGTGATGCGGTCCTGCTTCACAACACGACCGTGTCTGCAGGTTTGTTCACACTTGTAGGACCTGTCCTGGCAGCCTCACGGGTCGCATGCGTTGAACTAATCCGTGCATCTGGCGACGTTGTAAGTAAGCCACCTTTTCTGGTTGTGGAGCCAACGTTCGCAGCATGGGCGGGTTGTGGAATTGTCTTGTAGGGAAACGGTGTCCCGATGTCCGTGGGGCGAACATCCTGTAGGTACAGTAGATTCTGTCAATACACGGAAATAGAACATAAATCTGAAATCACAGAGGTGAAAGACGGCAGGGCACAGCCTGTACGGCATCATTGGAAGGAAGCGCATAGGCAGACTGCTCCTCTGCATGAAGGCCCAAGTCCGGACCTGCTGTAGCCAAGGGCACTATGACAGACTCTGTGTGCGCGGCATGTTGGCCCTCAGTCTGTCCAATGTCAGCGTCAGTCTGCTGCTCAGAGTCCTCAGTCTGGTCAGTCTGGTGCCTAGTCTGCTCCTTGCTTTGGTCAGTCTGCTGTTCAGTCTGGCGGACACTCTCGTGGGCGGGGAGAACGCCCTATTGCCAAGGGCACTATGACAGACTCTATGTGCGCGACATATTGGCCCTCAGTCTGTCCATGTTCAGCGTCAGTCTGCTGCTCAGTGTCCTCAGTTTGGTCAGTCTAGTGCTCAGTCTACTCCTTGCTCTGGTCAGTTTGCTGTTCAGTCTGGTGGACACTCTCATGGGCGTAGAAAGGTGGTCTGGTCTTCCAAGGAGAGGATCAATCTATCAACTTGCAAGTCAACTGTCTCTTCAGGGTCTGATGTAGAAAAAACTTGACTACCGCCGACATCTAAATTATCCGCGGCAACTACGTCCTCAAGTTCTTCAGTAAGGTCAATGATACGGGGTTGAGTTCCCAACAATGAAACCACAATGTACACTGCTGGCATTGTGAAGGACTGGGGTCGGGCACATTACCATGACTGTGGTGGTACGTGGACTGCCCTAGAGCTTCGACTCCCTGGGAGGCAAAGTATTGAGGAATCAGAACGAAAACGCAAAGAAAAGACCATGGACTTCAGAACGGTCCAGAAGAAGCCGACATTACCTTCTAGGAGGTTGCCAATGAGACCAATATCTTTGATTTGGCGTTCCAAGCATGCTCCATCGAGATGGCGAATCGTTGGCATGTGGTATTCAAATGGGGAGCCGCACCAGAGGACTTTGAACACATTTGGTCTGTTCAAGACAATGTCGAACACTGCTCGCTCCATTACCGCAGCAAACCATTGCAACGCCTCATCCACAACACTCTTCTCACCCGCATCCGAATCTGAATGAAACAAATACTTCCTCAAACTTTGCAGTTCCTTTACCAATTTACTGTATGAACGGAAATTGCCGAACTGCATCCATCGATGGTGAAGGAAGGAATTAGCAATGCGATCAAAGTACTCTCAAGTAATTCCAAACAAGTGCTTTCCCCGCACCCCAAAGGTAGGATGTGCCATGGGCATATGTCTGAGTTCCTGAGGCCGTGGGTCATCCATGAGGATTAATTGGACAAGCAGTGGCGGGGCATTTTGGACCTTTGTGGTTGCCAGGGCAACAGAATGTGCGCTTTCGAGAACTTCATTCGCTTCTGCCATAGTAAATTCCATGGAATAATGAAAGGGAACAAATGGCCACCGGCCGTCCGTGACAATGCGATGGAGTTCATTATACCAATCCACATTGGCATTGACTTCCCCCACCCTCAGTCGGGCAAGTATCAAGTCCACAGCTTCGGGATCAATGATCGGCAATGGCGAGCGCCAAACTCCAAAAAGTCCCGCGGTGGTCGTGAGAATGGGAGTGTGCTGGGTGGGAGTCCGCTCAATGGGAGTCTGCTGGCTTGGAGTCCGCTCGATAGCACTGTGGTGGATGGGTGTCTTCTGGGTGGCAGTCTGCAGGCTGGGAGTCTCCTGAATAGTAGTATGGTGCCTCGGAGTCTCCGGAATAGCAGTCTGCTGGCTGGGAGTGGCGGAGACTCCAAAATTGAATAGACTCATATGCCACTGCACGGACAGTCCAACAGACGGAAGGTTCAACAGACTGACGAAGAGACCGACGTAGAGTAATTTGCGCGACAACAGATTGATTTCTAACAGATTGATTTCTAACAGACTGATATCCCAAAAGACAAAGTATCCCCTAGGCGACCGAGTGATGCAGGAGTAGAGCCGAGTTCAGACGCGGCGCGAGATCACTGGCGCCCCTTCCCGGCGTCGTTGCATAAATAGGTCCAGTTGACTTACACGTGATCATAATGACGGCTCAACAGACCCAACACAAACAGACTTGCGCTACAGCAGACTGATTTCGTGACAGTCTAGCTGACTGATATCAGAAGAGACCGACAGACCAGCAGTCCGACGGCTCAGCAGACTCACAGCAATGCGGATAATGAAAATGTAGTAATTTAACGGACTCATATATGAAGAAATGGACTTCCAGCTGACCGACGGTTCAACAGACTGACGAGAGAAGAGACTTCGGGGATAAGACGAGAGAAGAGACTTCGGAATTTGGCAGGCAGTGACGGCCCACTAGTCCACTGAAGAACAGACTCGCGCCACAACAGACTGGTATCCCTACATACCAACAGTCCAGCAGACCAGACTGATATCCCATCAAAACCACGCTTGGCGTCGCCGTCATGCCGTGGTTGCATTTCATCCGTCCAGCAGACTTACATATGCCCATACTCATGGCACAACACACTGCTTAGACAAAGACGCAGTCAAAGAGCTTGTTGATCCATGCGCATTTGCACGAGACAGCAGGGGCAACCTGGCTTGGACATAAATAAATGACGCAGGGGATGGCAAGTTACAATAATCACATGTCACAAGGAGAACAAAGGGGAAAGGGAACCAGAAAGGTACTTATCTGGGTGAAATGTCAGAAAGAGACGAGAACTGAGGTCAGCACAGTGCCTGCCACTTGAAAGGGAGGAGAAACAGGAGGCCACTGCCACTTGCAACAAACAAGACCACTGTCAATACAAGAGGAGCAACAAGAAACAAAGGGAAGGATACACAAGAAGCCAAGGGACATGCAAAGCACGATGAATGGAGTAGACAACAAGGAAAAGATAGTGGACAACAGAGGAGCAGTAGACTTAGCTGCTGAGACATGTGCATGGGAGGTGTTCATGAAGTACCGGACCAATGATGAAGTGACAATGTATGAGGAAAAGGGGCCAATGGAACCTGCACAAACAGATCAACACCACTAGCAGACGAGAGAAGTCCATTTGGAAGAACACCAGAAATGCTCCAGGGAAGTGATGATAGAAGACAAACATACTAAAAATAAATAATAATAATTAAAAAAAAATGAAGGGCTTAACTTCTTTTGAGCCCAGTAAGGACAGCGAGAAAATGAGGCACCTGCACACAAAGCAGGACATGCCGAGTGAGGATACAGTCACTACAATTACAGACAGTTACTCTGGGAAGATTGAAAAATAGAGTACAGACGGCCACATGATAGTGGAAGAAGTGAAAGATAGAAACAGACTGCGAGAGATGGAAAGGCTTGAGCCAAGTGAGTGTGGCCAAGTAGAGTCATCAAAGTTGGGCACAACAAAGGGTTGGTTATGGGAGGATGAAGAAAAGAATGACAAGTCACGGGCAGGCCTACACAAATGGAAGGAGAAGACGGAGATGGGCAACCAAATGGGTGGAAGCTCACCAAGGTAAACGGGGTATGGAGGAAGCCACAACGAGGGATCTGATGAAGCACCAAGAGAAGAACCACCACCAGTCAGATTGAAAAGACCATGACAAGGATGGGTCTACTGGTACTGTAGACCGAAGCACCAAAGGGTGCAATGCCAAACCCAAATGAGTGAGGACCAAGTGTTGCAAAGGTTACTTGACATTCGGATGGGAGATGATACACCTAGTATAAACATGGTAATGACAAGGAGTCAGGGATTGGAGGCACAGGACCATGATGAACAACAAAGAAAGAGAAGAAGTGACCATGAGTTGGAAAAGGATGATGACAATGACAGGCAGGAGCAGGAACAAATCAGTGGAAGGGAAGATCATGAGACCACTGAAAGCAATCAAGAATGGGGGCAGGGGCAAAGGGAAGAGTACTTCCTGGAATCCAAGCGCAGTGGTGAGGCAGGAGAGGAGATACAGTCACACAGAGAAGAATCACGAGAGCAGGGACATGGCGATGCTTACATCAGTGCGCCACAATCACCGGAGGAAGAAGAACTACTGGCAGTCATGGTTAGTAGGAGAAGTAAGCCTCATCACTAAGGAAATGCAGGTGAAGTTGTTACAAGCAGCAAAGAATGAGCAAGAGCAATGGATATGCGAAGACACACAAGAAAGGATAGAGGAAAGAAGTGCGGATATACTGGACGACATACAAGCAATGCATCTGATCACGTTTGGGCAGCCCAATGACTACTTGGATGACAATGAAATCAGGAGGGTAAGAAGAAAAACGGCGGGATACAAATTTGAAGGAGAGAAGCTCACCTTCAACGACAAATGGGTGCCAGAGAAGCGAATCAGGGAGGAAATCGTTCGTAACATACATGCAGAGATCGGACACTATGGAATTAGCAGGGTACAGAGGGAGGTATGCAGAATTTGTTTTTGGCACAACATGATGAAGACAATCAGGCTGGTGCTAAGAACGTGTGTGGAGTGTCAAAAGGCAAAAAATGCGGCACCATTGCGATTAGGAATGAGAGAATTGCAGAGCATCCCTGTAAAGGATATCTTCTATCGAATTGCACTGGACACAGCAGGACCATTACCAGAATCAAACGAGGGAAACAAATATGCCCTAATTGCAGTCGACCACTTCTCAAAATGGATAGAGGTGAGCGCAATAAAGGATCACACCTCTCAGCTGGCTGCCCGGTTCTTTGAAGAGGAGGTGATATATCAATATGGAGTGCTGCATTCAGTGCTCACGGATCATGGATCAGAGTGGCCAAAGGAGTTTGAGGCCATATGCATGAAGTTTGCCATCAAACACGAGAGGTCAGCACCTTATTGGCCCCAATGCAACGGGATGGTGCAGAGATTGATTCGGTCACTTAAAGAAAGCATGCTCACACTTAGCCTGCAAGGGAACAAAGAGTGGGATAGAGCTCTTTACAAGGTGGCATTTGGATACAGGGTGGGAATACAAGCATCAATGAACCTCTCACCCTACATGGTATTGACAGGAAGAACAATGAGGCTTGGAACAGACAACAGATTTCAGCATATTGCGGAGCTCGTCGAGCTCACGGACGATGAACAGGCAATGCGCCAGATGATGGAAGGCAAATTGGAACTCATTTGAACAGATGGAGGTCACTTTGAGGGAAAATGTGGGTGAAGCATAGAAGGCACAACAAAAAGCATATGCAGCAAGAAATGCAGGAGGAAATGAACTCATTGAATTGCAGGCAGGAGCGTTGGTTATGATGCTACGACCTAGAAAGAAGAAGAACTGCATGGAGTCATCCTGGGAGGGGCCGTATGCATTCAAGGGCTACGTTGACAAGCATCCTGAGCGAACAAAGAAAGAAGGTGAGCGGACTTGTCTGCTGGAAGATGGAGCTGGTAAGTGTTGGAGCAGAGCGCGACGGGACTTGAAGCAGCTACATGTGAGCTAAAAACGGGAGTGCTTACATCTGTAGGGTGAAAGCACGTAACTCAGGGAGTTGCAGGGGAAAGCCAGAGCAAGGAGGGTTTTGGGGTCAAGGATGAGTTCGCGATTTTTCGTTGGCTACAAACCGGATGAAGTTGACGATTTATCATTAGAGCGTGGATTGAGCTCTAGATGGATGACCAGCAAGAATAAGGGCATGACTTTTCATTAAGCGGATGAATGAGGGGTTGACAAGAGAGTAAAAGGTCGGTTTCTCGTTGTAGGGATGAAGATTGCAGTCACTACAGGAAAAGGGGGGGGGGGGGGGGGGGGGTTCGACGCCGGGGCCACGCCGCACCCACGCGGGGGCGTCGTAAAACAGCCCTTTTTCGGACAGGGGGGAAAAACCAAATTTGCGACGTCCGGGCGTCGCAAGCCCGTCGCCAAAAAAACGTCGCAAATTTGCGACCAATGGGGGTCACAAAAAGGCGAAACCGCGATTTGCGACGCCTGGGCGTCGCAACGAAAAAAAAAAAAAACCTACTCTGCATTGCAGAATTAGCACCGTCCGGGGGTCGCAAAGTGCGACGCCCGGACGTCGCAATTTAAGGGGGTACATTTGAATTTAGGCGGAAAAATTTGAATTTGAATTTTGAATTTCAAAAACTTGTTGACCATTGACTCCGGTTCTGTCTAATGACGATATGTTCATTGTTCTACATATATCATGCACTGCATACTTGAACCTAAGACCTCCACGTTATAACATTTCTAAGACACTACAGACTAACCAACACACCTATGCTACATCTATGTATCACAAAAGCAATCTATATATATAAATAAATATATATATATACATATGAACATTTCCTTCAAGTTCCTTCTAAGGGGGTCCCTCTTGTGACGACTGGGAGTTGCAACCTCCACAACCTTAGTGCCCAGCCCCAGCCCCAGCCCCAACGTCATCGCCGTTATTGCACCCCCCCACCACCAGGCGCCCCTAGCGACGTCCTTGTGAGTGTTGGCCGTCCCAACGCGGGGTGCCCCCAGCGACGCTTTTGTGAAGTTGAGGGCCGCAAAGCCAAAAAAAAAAAAAAAAAAAACTCTCATTGTGGTGATGCTGTTGCGACGCCCTGGCGTCGCAGAGGAGCTGGGGTGCCCTCAATGATGCTTTTGCGACGCCGGGACGTCGCAAGAAAAAAAATCCGTCGCAGCGAGGGCCTTTTTTCCCCCTTCATGCCACCTTGCGATGGTTGGGCGTCGAAATGGTGACGCAGTGGGAGATTGCGACGCCAAAAAGAGCCCGCGTCGCGGGCTCAGTGCCGCACGGGGCATGGGGGCGCGGCTGGCGTCGCAAACCCCCCCCATTTGCTGAAGTGACTAATAAAAGAGCTGCAGCGGTAATTTAGCAACAAGAATGCCATATCAAATATTAGCAAGTGGCATGCAGCTAAAGGGTGGTTGAGAAACAAAACACGTAGCTGTAGTATGTTTTTAGAAGCTGATGGGCCTGTGGCACAGAGGGGGATAAGACCCGGTGGCCGCCATTTTTAATGTCCAAAAGCTGTAGTATATTAAATATTGTTGGCTTGCTACTAAATAATCACGTGAAGGAGGCAGCATGATAGGATCAATCCTACGATCAGACTAGCTATAAGTCCAGCAGCGGATGGTGGTCAGTTTTCTCGCTCTCGTTTTTTGGTTTGTACTGGTGGACGTTTCCTGAAGTAAAGCACTGATGTTGCCGTGAAGCTGAGGGTCTTGAGAGATTATGGACTTGAAGTAGAATTTAGCAACTAACACTGAGGGGTAGGCATCATGATGTAGTTAGAGAGTTAATTTGGAATCAATCATTTGCAAAGTAGTGAAGCAAATCTGCAGTCACGTAGACTAATTAGTACATGCTTGCTGAAAATGATGAAGTCATAGATAGAATACAAATTGACATAACATGTAGTGGCATAGTTCAACTAAGCAATGTAGTACATAGCCAAGTGGAAGAACGTTAGAGTCACCAGTACGCATGACCATCGGAAGGACGTTGGACGTGGGCTTCACAAGCGGGCCACCATGCGAATGGTGAATGATGCTCCAGGGATACGGAAGTGAATGAGCAAGTAACAAGGCATATATTCACTCTCCATGGATAAAAAAGAAAGAGACTAGAGAACATGCTGAATGAATAACAAACTTACCATTTATGCCAGGTTTTCTCTTCCGCTGCAGCCTGGGATGACCCGCACATGTTCGCCAAACTCCTGGATCCCGAGCTCATTCAAAAATCCATGGCTAAAACAGACCGGACATGGTATCGGCTCACATGGATGGAATGGTAGAGGTAGTATACGAAGTAAGTCGTCCTCCTATTTTCCTCTCCTGATCCTTCCCCAATTTCCAGTCATCTGTCCAAATGTGTCGAATGTAATGCTACTGCATCTTGTTCTTTGCAGTCAAACATCAAGCTGGATTTGGCCCATGTCAAGCACTTCTTCATGGAAAGTGAGGGGCAGCCCAAAACATTGCAGGCATTGACCGACCACTTGAAGGAAGCCGGGGTGAAGTCCAGAATCAAATACAAGTCAAAAGCTTGTGAAGCTAGTGGCCATTGCAGATCCGGCTCTTGGGAAGGACTTCATCCCCGAGATTGCAAAACATTATTTGCGGGCCATAAACCCGACCATCAGTTGTCTCAACCGCATGTGTGGATGCAAAGGAAAAGGTGAGGTTGCAGTCAATTGCATTTCCGTGGATGTGTGGCTCAACCGCATGACTTGGTGGTTCCAGGTAATTCAAGGTATTTCCCTCCATTTCCAGTACTGGCATGAATTCCATGAACTGGTGAGTGACAATGGATGCTGTAAACGTAGGTAATGATGAATGCGAAGGAGCAAGTGGGCCTCCACACAAATTCGTTCGAGTTGTACGTAAAATGGGATGGAACACAGACATTGGAAGAGTATGTAACATGTTTCAGATGTGCGTACAAGGACTCCCTCTTTGCCAGGGAGCTGCAGACAGCAAGAAGGAGCGTGGAGTTCACACATCAGGAGGGGGCGGGGAAAGCAGCTATGCGAATTGTTTACAGGTAACCACAGCCAACATTGTATGCAAAACCTGGGATATGGTGCCTGGGAAATACGGCACCGCATACTTTGTGTTTTGGGTTGCACTATGCGAACACATTGTTCAAAACCTGTACTGACACATGTGATGTGTGTTGCAGGTATATGAAATACGTCCTACTTAAGACATGGGCCCTGGAGCGCGAGCCTCCGTTCTTCATGGCTTGGAGCACTCTGGGTGCAAGCTGTGTCTACACACCAGAGATTCAGAAACAATGGCATGCCTCACATTTCACTAGTTGCCCCTGTACCTGGACATGTTGGGCGGACTTGTTGACGAATCGGAGAAAGAACTGTACGCGAAAGCGAAGGACTAGAAGAGAAGGAAAAAGCGTGTCCCTGGTGGGCCGGAAAGGCAAAGGACGCTGCTGCTTTGGAAGAATCCAGAAAGGCAGCTGAGATGGCACAGAAGATGGTGGATGCGGCTGTGCAGACTCTACAGAAGGGGTCGAAGAAGAGGACCCGCCAGCAAGGGCAGTTGTGACACCAAAGAAGACGAAGAAGCAGAAACAGAAAGAGCCTAGGAAGAGGCTGAAGACGAGGGCGAAGATGGGGACTTTGCAACCAGCCCACCCGGAGAAACCCAGCCGAAATCCCCTGTGGCCGCCGTTGTTACAAAAGGCACGAGAACTGGCTCAGCAAAGAAGGCACTCTTCAAACCCCCGAGGGGGCACCCCTTTGAGCCAGTGGAAATGAAGAGGCCGAAAGTGGAGCCAGAAACAATAGTAGATTGTGCCAATGAGAGTTTTTTGGCGTCATTGGATGGGCGGGCCACCAAGTTGGCACACATCAAGCAAATGGAGGGGCTGAATGGCAAAACACTGAAGAAGGCGGCTGCAGAAGAGCCTTCCGACACCCCTGGGTTTCTAAAGATGGTGGAGTTCTTTGAGAGGACAAGTGCAGGGAAGGATTGCAGGAGGGGTGGAAAGCAGACCGAGTGGTCTTGCGATATGATCATCTTGGATATTCCGAATGGAGAGCCTGTGGAAGGACTGGATGTTGTGCCATCTTGGAACAGGTACTCCGAGGACTTTCGGAAAAAAGGATTTGAACTAGCCCGCATGGTGTTGGACGACAGAGGGTGTGTGGTTGTCCTAGCCAGCAAAGGCAAAAACACAGAGGCAGGAATTGCGAAGTGGACCCGCAAGAGTGCCGTCCCAATTCTGAAGAAGAAGTGGGCGTGCATCAACACATTGGGCCTTCACTTGGAAGGGAGGATGGTAATTACCACATTGGCAACCCTGGTGGCATTTTGTAAGCTGATTTGAAATGCGGTGCCGAATTCACATTCTGATCGTTTTCCACTGTGTTTGCAGACGAAGCAGTTCGATGCCTACTGCTTTGTGAAGGAGAACTCGACCTTTGCTTTCCAGAAGGATGGATTGTTGGTTGACCCCAACTGCGACCACATCGATTACGACGCCCTGTTCAACAACGCTACCACGGAACTCCTCCCTCCTTGCCTTACTTCAATGGATCCCCTGCGGTATTCACGGATTCGGAGCCCTGCCTTCATCCAGACCATTATGGAGACATGCAGCTCGCTGGAGGGCAGAGTGCTCGACCTCATCTGTGGAACAGGTATGCAAGTTTTGGTACTTCTCTGATTTTGAAATTTTCAATTTGTTCAGATTCTCCATTTCTTAAGGGCCATGTGTTAATAATGAGTGGATGTCCTTGTCTCAGGTGCCTCAATGTGGGCTGGCCGATTTTCCGACCGGCACGTCTTTTCCTTCGAGGAGGACAGATCCGTGTGGGGATCCCATCTGGAAGGGCTTCAACGAAATGTGAAGGCTGCCATCGCAGCCAGTGACTCCTCGGAGGATTCCTCGGACTTGGAGGAAGAGACAGTGGACATTGATGCTGAGGAGAACCCAAAATATGAGTGAGTGGAATCATTGTAAGTTTGCAAAGCCTTCTGGATCATTCTTTCTTTCACGTCAATGCCGGATTGTGGTTCTCATTGGTCTGGGAAACTGATTATTATGTGCAGGGAGGGAGAATGTCCCGTTCTTTGCCAGGTCGGGCATCCTGAAGAGCCCAGTGAAGGACTACTACCTTCCTAGTTATGCAGCTAAGCTTGCAAAGATAGCGATTAGACGATGTGAGAATCCCAATAAAGTAGAGCTGATTTTGGATAGGGCTAGGGAGGAGAGAAGGAAGCGGAGAGAGTTGGCTACAGCTCAGACCCGGAAATGCGTGTGGAAGTATGTATGTGATTCTGTGGAAGAGAACGACGCAGACAAGGAGGACGACGACCCAATGGAGGTCAGATGGTCAGTTCCTGGATCTTCAAAAGCGTAGCCAACGATCAGTCCGCTGGACATGACAAAGAAGCAGAGGGGGTGGAAGGAGAGCAGGACAGTCAAGGACAGGATGAAGAGAGTGATGATGATCTCCAAGATGGGTAGAAATTTAAATAAGTCTTTGTACATTTTAATTCTCTTCCTGAATATATAAAGGAATTTTTTTTCAGTTGAGGTCGCCTCGCCCCTGTGCTTCTAAATGACACCACCTCTGCAACCACCTCCATCCCAAAACCGGAAACAAAAAAATGGAAATGCAACCGCATTTCCATAAGCGGCATGGAAATTTCTCCATTTCCTGTGGCGGGCACGGTAATAAGGCACCGCAAATTGACGGGCGGAATGGAGATGCGGTGCCGCATTTCTATGTCCAATAGGGAATTTCCATGTCGGATATGGAAATGCGGGGCCGCATTTCCATAACGAAATATGCAAATGCAGTGCCACATTTCCATGTCCAATATGGAAATGCGGTGCCGCATTTCCAATTTGAAGTATGGAAATGCCATGTGAACGCAGCCATTTCCGTTCTAGAGACTGAAATGCGGCACCGCATTTCCGTTGCGACCTGCACATCAGAGGTGAAGCTACCGGACATAAATGTAGGGGAACAAAGGAAATGCGGTGCCGCGTTTCCCAACTTGGGCATGTACAACTTTCCGTTTCTGCAAAGACGCATTTCCCTCGACCTGATGACTTTGATATCGCGCTTCTAGTGATTGATGTGGGGAGAGAGATTGTACAAATGACAAATTCTCAACAGTGGGCCAAAAAGAGCAGTGCATAGAATACAATAAAACTGAAGATGCACAATACACAGAAGTGAGGGCACGATGGGTTGTTTTATTGATCGAACACGGTGTCTCACATTAGGCAAGTCCAAACAAATCTAAACCCTTTCGCCTTTTACATGGGCGTCACCACGTTGACGGAACTTCGATAGCCCTGAAAACGAGCTCATTAGTGACGCGGTGCCTCCACGTAAACTGCATTGCAGCCTTGTTGGTGCCCTTGGTGGAGCTGACGACAATGTCATGCCCATCAATGATACCACCATCATACATTGACAGGGTCACTTTGGGCCTCATGTGCCCGTGCGATTCGTCCTCGAAACTCATTGCCCATCAGTTTTGTTTCCGCCCTTCAGTGGTTGAAATGGAGAGTGGGCCTTACAGGGTCACTGACGTGCATACCCATATGGCACATATGCTGTACAGGATGAGGAAAAGTACTAATGGGATGTATTGGCATGGGTGTTAGGACCCTTATTTTTGCTTACAGATGACTTCTGTGACACTGACTAGGTATTCACGGTAACCATCATGTCCTCACGACCTTCCTCCAGCAACCTCGTGAAAACATAGTGCACTTGGTGGCGGTTCTGATCGAAGTACACCACCACCTCGTCTTCCTCCAACTCTTCGACCCCATTGTAGAAATGGATCGAAACGGAGTGCTCGGCACGTCCGTTCAAGTCCTCACCCCTGATCCAAACATCCCCAAATGATGATGGGTCCGCACAGTACTCCCGGTTGAATTGCATGGAGATGATATCAACAAACACCCACTGACAACACCTCCACTCATGTAACGTTGCAACACGCCATCTATCTGGGTCCTCGGAAAGCGGGAAGTCCGTGTGCCCGATCCGCACGTTCCAGAGTCGCCAAATATCACTACGCAGCTGGCCTCCCCACCTGTTCAGCAGATCCCCCTCCACTCGTGGACATGTATGGACACTTGGTGTTCAGGTGGCTCATCACTGAAAAGTGGACCAGGACATAGCAAGACAGCAATGTCGCCAACCCGGGCAGAGTAACCTCCATCCTGTTGAAGCCCATGGCAACCTTCTCGACCACACGCCATAGAAACGATGGAAAGAATGAGAAAATAAGCGGCGGAAGGGGAAATGGGGATTGTGAAGAAAAGCCGCACAGTAGGAACGAACTATATACAGTCCGGGGGGAGGATGATAGGCAATAGCGACCCCCCCGGATGGAAATGCAGCGCCATATTTCCATCCGGTGGGTGTCAAGGATGAAACCTTCTTGGGGGGAGAGAAGCACAGATTGCACCCAACTTGAGGACCCCCGGATGGAAATGCGGCGCCGAATTTCCATCCAGGGTGAGTTGGATGAAATGGTGTCGGGGGAACAGTCGGCCACCTGGCACCGAAGTCCATCCCCTTGGATGGAAATTCGGCGCCACATTACATCCAAGGGGAGTTGGATGAAGTCGTTTCGAGGGGCGATAGGCCCACCTGGCAAACCGGGTGAGACTTACGGCGCATAGTTTGCATGGTACGGATGGAAACTGAAATTGCTACATTCATGGAGCCGCCAATCTTCATCCGTGCAAGTTCCTGTGAGGGGGAAATTTCAATCTACCCTGGAGTATAAGTCACGAAGGGCAACGTTTGCAAACTCATTGTCACCTCCTTGCACAGCTTCCTACCTCCGCACTGCTGCCTTCTGCATCCAGAAGCTGTTGTCATTCAGCGTCCTCCGCTACTCTTTTGCAAGGATGTCGTGCCACCGCAATCCTGCTGACTGCCCTTATCATGGCCACAATTATGCGATGTTCAAACCGAAATCAGGAGACATCATTTGTCTGGCTCACTGTTTTCACTGACGCTTCTGGAGTCAAGCGGGAGTCATTGCGCGCAATGGAGTATTTGGAGGACTATTACCGCTTTGAGCGGGGTGAGGGTGAGAGTCAATGCGGTCCGTGGGTGCTACAAATTGTTGACCTCGATATACCCAGGTGGAATGGGAAGCCGGACAGATCATGCTGTCCATGCTTTGGCGCTGGAACTGCTGCCAGTGGACCAGGGAGGACTACACTGGGGAGAACTTTATTCGTCGAGTTCACTCCGTTTTTGCAGTGTATGGGGACACACATGTAATGCCAGCCACTTTGCTTGGCATGGTTCTGCTTGATGTACTCCCACCATGCAAGAAGACGATGATTCCCGTCCCCGACAAAAAACATTTTTCCCGACATAGGCCCGAAGTCTGGATCACCCTTCAGCATTGTCTCGAATTCTTCGTTGCGAGTGTGCCAGTGGGGATCCATGCTGACAATTCTTCCGCTGTGGGCCCACGAGTTTCACCGTCCTCATTCTCAATAGAAACGTAGAAGGCGGGAGAACCTAGACGATACCCTTTTTGAAATGCAGACTTCAGCTTATCCACTGGAAGAGCCTGCCTGACGATGGGGAGGGAGACCATGCGAGTGCAGCCAACCGTGTTGAGCTCCGGTGCGCTATTCGCCATCTTCGGGACTGAGGCCTGTACACTGCTGCCAAATGGTAAGTCTCCTCTTTTTTTCTGGATTTTGTGAATCTTGCCTTGAAAAACGATATTTATATATTGCTTCTCATTTTTTGAATAATTGGGAGTTTAAGGCTCACGAGCCAGGCAATGGGCCCCATGCACGGATGTTGGGTGCCCCCGCGACCACCCGACGGGTCTGGGTCTGCTCGAGGGTAGGGTTTGCTCACTGTTGGCAGGTCAGGTCTGCTCGCGGGTCTTGGGTCCAACTGAATGGTCTGCTCGTCGTGCCGCAGCCCGCCCGCGAGACTTAGAATTTTTTGCGGGAAAACTCGCCCATCAAAAAGGAGGGTCATTAATACACGTGCAATGCCAGCCGAAACCATCATTAATGCACATTTGGCGCAGCCAGAGTTAAACCCACGACCTCGTAGGTAGAAAACAACCGCAGTCAGCCCCAATGCCGGCTAGGGTCAGGGCCTGCGGACCCTACCTCGCGGCAGACCATACTTGGTGGCAGACCCATCCTCGCAGTAGACCCACCCGGGCCGGGTCATGGGTTGCGGTGGGGCCACCTAGGGGCGCCCGACGTCTGTGCATGGGGCCCGCTGCCTGGCTCACACGTGAGCCGTAAACTCCCAATTATTCAACAATGAGAAGCAATATATAAATATCGTTTGTCAAGGCAAGATTCACAAAATCTAGAAAAAAGGAGGAGACTTACCATTTGGCAGCAGTGTACAGGCCTCGGTCCCGAAGATGGCGTATAGCGCACCGGAGCTCAACACAGTTGATTGCAGTCCCTGCGGTCGCCATGAGGAAAGAGTATCAGCCATGCCGCACAGTTCTTCCCTTCATATCCAAACTTCCAGGCGTGTGTCCCTCCTGGTTCTCAAACTTGCAAGAGAGACCAGCACAACTGCTCATCTAGTCGTCAATTGTTTTTCTCTCAAAGAGTTAACAAAACAACATTAAGGAAAATAGCATTACAAAGGATGCGGGAGCTTTACAAATCCTACTAGTAATAGGGAGAGACTTTCGGTTGAGAGAGTTCAAAATGGCATGAGGAAGACCGCAATCTACTGACAAGTCGCTACAGTATCCATTGTGTATAGGGTAAGTCCCCCACCCGAGGGTGTACCGCGGTGTGAGGGGAGTGACCGCCCTCGGTCACGACACGAATACTAAGGTACTTGCCCGATGGTGGGGGACTTACATTGCGTAAAGACATAGGGTTTCTTTCCCGTTTCTTTTCGCTGTGGACGGCTCAGATTGTGGCATATAACATAAAAGATGAGATTGTAAGGAAAAGATGGCGTGCATAATCTCCCACGGGACCTTACGCACAATCTCCCACGGGACATTACACGTAAGATCCCCCGGCCCGCGTAATATCCCCCGCTTACTATTGACGCGACATTTCGCCAGGTAAGCTCCCTGAAAATACAAAGAGAAAAAACCCGTAGGTTTTTACGTATCTATACCTAAACCTCAAAGTTGCTTTGGACCTATTTTGGTGAAGGTAAAAACCAAAAACCATACATAAGGGAACATGCAAGCAATCTTTCTATGGGAAAGTGGCCTTCTTCTTGTTCAGAAATGCTTCAGATTGGTTCAGACTGTCTTGCACCATAAGCATTTGATCGGTCATACACGATGCTAATGCTGTGATTAGGTCTGGTGATGAATCATCTACAGCTTTCCAAACATTATGCTTTTGCATTCATACAGAACAGAAAAATGTGCTGCTTCACGGGGTCAATAGAGTTGCAGGAATGAAATTGAGGTCCGTGTTGAATGAACGTTGTCTTGTGATTTGCATCTCTACTAGACTTGTCACAACTGAAGGCCTCCAACAATACAAAGCCAGAGAACTAAAGCGCACCGACACTGTGTCATGCAAAGCTTGAGTGCCAGCACTGAAAATTGTGAGCTCACGTTGCGTTTGTGATCAATGAGATTACTCTGCAATACAGAAATTGCTTGGCGCGGATGCTACATTTCTGTGCTACATAGATTTTAATGTAGACGCTATGCCCTGATTGCAGCAAGCATAAACCCTTCATGTACATAATCCGACCAGGGTAGTACATCTGACCTCGATAAGTGTAGTGGTCCTAATGGCTGAAGGACGGTTTCATCATCCTAACACAATTTTACCGTTTCAGGATCTCCTGTGACCCGTTTTTTGCAGAAACTACGAAGATAAAATCCACGCTGTCCATTATCAAATTTTTTCGTTCTATCCCCTGTGGTGGGCAGAGGGTAAATGGCATTGATGTGCCTTCCAGAAATGTCTTCCTCCTTCCTCAGTTGCTTCGAGCTACATGCCATTGTGTGCAGATGAGACTACAATTGGCTTCAAAGATTGTGTATCCAAGATTGTGTATTCATGCCCTGGCAATCACAGTGCGGAAGATACACATTTTGGGCACACTAGCAAGGCAGCTCCATTACTAGAATTCTATGAATCTGTTCAATATGCTAATGTGCAGGTTATAATCCCAGATAACTTCCTTTAATGCCTTCTGCGGTTCAAATTAGCATGTGAAATCCAAGTATCTTCCGAAAATTGCGAAGGCTCCAATGCCAGGTTCAAATGAATATGTGGTACTTGCTAGACTGACAACTCTATAGTTCGTCTTTGAGTGACTCTCCAGAGTTCTCAGTGTGCTCTGCTAGATCTGCATCTGGAGCAGAATCCTCTTTCTCCATCACATCATCAAAATTTGTGCCATCCTCATCAAAATTGATACCCTCCTGGGAAAAACCAAGACAGCAATCTCCAGGATCAGATCCTTCATCAACCTTTGCTGTCTAGACCATGTTCATGAACTCTTCTACTCTGTATCAATGGAGGATGTTTCTAAAACCATCGGAGATTTTTCTTAGGAATTTAATGTCAATACAAGAAGACCAATTCCCCACTTTCCATTCAGTAACACCACAGTTTGTCACATGGAACATGATTCTTCATGATTACCTCCCCATACTACATAAGTTATCTGAGTTTCCATTGGGATGCTCATCTAGGCGCACTTATAGGACTCGACAAACATACAGCCATTCCAGACAAAACAACAACAGCAAACTTCAAAACCTTACCTCATCTATATTGAAGTCTGACTCGTTCACAGTCTCGTCTGAAGTATTCTCAGATTCCTCGGATTCATCCTCGGCCTCAACCTCGGCATCTGGGCTAACATTCAAGTTAGACTTGATGACAGAATAAATGCGTGAGGCAAAGTCCTTGGGATCTTCCAGGATGAAGCCACTCTCCAACAATGCTGTTTCAAAGATAAGTTTTGCAGCTTGCTTGGCACTGTCATCCTGCACATTAAGTCCCCCACATGGATGAGTATTTGGTAGATTATGCGCACAATCACAACCACAGCTACATTGAGTGATTGTGGGAATACCATAATCTGAAAGGCCTCCGGGCATGTGCTTCTTCTAGAACAAGGTGCAAGGGAGAGGTATACTCATTGCTGTGTATACTGACTAAGATATCTTATTTTTTGGTACATGTTTCTCACAGGATAATAAATCTTGCTGTAGCAAGTCATAGGGTTCTGCCGCACCATAATATGACAACTCTCAGCGAGGCACTCTCAGAGAGGCTGAAAAGTAAATACACTAACCCTCTTCACACCATGACCAGAAGCAAGATTTTGATGATCAAGAACAAAGAGCAGGCCCACCTCATACATCACAGAAAGTCAACTGTCTCAACTCCTTGTTAACGATAAGACAAGGAAAGTGAAAGATGGTAGGAACAAGACATCAACATCACAAACTGCATCAATCAAACATACAAGCTGGTGCAAGTACCTCGGAACTCAACGCAACTTTCTCACGAAGCTCCTTAATGATGGGGTGCCTGGGATTGATTTCCAAAATCCGCTTGCCACGCATGTAGGACTGCTTGCTAGGGTCTGACAGTGTCTGAGCTTGCATGATCCTCTCCATGTTGGCCGACCACCCATACTTCGAGGTCACCACTACACCAGGAGTGTCTGCAAGCCGGTTGCTCACCTGAGCCCAGGTACAAAATAAACTTGAGGTCAGGTTTGGATCTTTTTCCACTCTCCCTTTCCATTCCCCTCCACCTTCCTTAACCCTCCTTTTTTTGTACATCACCAACAATCTTGCCGAACCTGCTCAGTATCAAGAACATTGAGACAGCTTTTTCATCTCCCTGTTGTGGTGAGATCACTGTAATCAACTCTTCCTGCAGAAAGTAATTTCCTGCCCAGTCTAAGGCTGAAGCTGCCAATGCTAATTACAACTACCAGATTACCTTTACAGACTCCACATTTTCGCTGGCAAGCAAGTCTTTCCACCACTTGGTCAGTTCCTTGAAGGACTCTTTAACCGCCTTGAACTTTGCCTTCTCACCCTTGCTTCCTATCTTGAGATCATCCTTTGAGGCATTCTGAAACTTTTTGTCCTCGTATTCAGTCAAGTTCTGTGTCAAGTACTCATCGAGGGGATCTGTCAAGTACATGACCTGCAAGAGCAACATCACAAAGTAGAGCTTAAGTCCCCAGAAGTTTTCTATTTCACATAGGAAATTCAAGAATATAGTTACGGTAATTAAACTGGGCGCAGGTAAAATATGTACTGTACATACCTCATAGCCCTTCTTCAAAAGCTTTTCCAAAAATGGAGATTTCTCCAGCTGTTTCTTATCCTGACCAGTGATGTAGTAAATCTGCTTCTGCCCAGGTTTCATTTGTGATATGTACTGGTCCAATGATGTCAGATTGTCACCTGACTTGGAACTGCACATAACCTCAATTGAAAATGCTTCAGAAACAATTTCTTAGCACCACTTTAAATGCACACTGGACGCAATTAATGCAGACCCTACCTTGCCAAGCCTTTCCTAGCTCAAGGGCTACACTCTCACAGCTAAACTCCTGTCATGATTAGTTACACCATATAAGAGTATGAACACCTCACACACTCAGTGAAGTACTTACCCCTGTCAAGCTCCAGGCTCCGACTGTCACAGCTCACCTTCCATAATCATTTGCGTTACTAGCTCAAGGAACTACAAAAAGTGTCAACATTGGACTAGAACAGAAGTGAACATTTCGGAAGAGAGCCCAAGAAGTACCTATAAAATCGAAGAAGCTTAGCAAGGCGCACACGGTTTGTAGCATCTTCAATAATACCAAGCTTGATTGCTTTCCCAAACTCGTTCCAAAACTTCACATACTTTCCCTTCTTCTCAATGGTGTCCTCCTCCTTGTCTGCTGCCTTGTCCTCTGTCTCCTCACCTACAGGAAGATTGAAGAGGAGATAAATATCATCATCTCTGCAGGTAACTGCTGTAGAGGAGGCTCGGTTCTGGAGTATCTTTGAGTCTTAAGTGACACAAATTCGGTTAGAAATAATCAAGTTGCACTGTCACACATATCCGGGTTACAGCTTTAGTCTGAGTAGCTCATAGGACAAGCTGAACTGGGAGCATGGAAGGAGTGGTGGACCAGGCTGAAACTTGTAGACAGTATGGTGGTAACAGCCAAACAATCCAAGTTGAGCACATTCTAGGGAGTTGCTACTAGTTTCCTCCCACCTATATTGTTGATCAGACATCAAATATCACCCAAAAACTCATCGGCAATCAGGTTTGATCAATGAAACACTATAGCAAAAGTGAGATTGAACAAGGCAGCAACTCACTTGAATCCTTTTCCTCAAACTTCTCATCAGGATCCTCATCAACAATACGCCGAATCATGTCCAGGGCTTTGCGTACCAGCTTCTTCTTGATTGTCTTCAAACTACTGTGCTGCTGCAGCATCTCTCGTGACACATTAAGAGGCAATGTGTCCGAGTCCACTATACCCTGCATTCAAAGACCAGTCTGTGGTAAGCAACACATACTTTCACACCAAGAACTTTCACACCGAGCAATATACACACGAAGTAACAACTTAACCTGTCTATACTCAATTGAGCACAACCCTGCAACTTGCTGTGGGCCCAACAGGCACGGGATGCCAAGTGCACAAACCTTGAGGAAGTTGAGATACTTTGGAAGAAGTTCATCAAATTCGTCTGAAATGAAGACTCGACGAACATACAACTTGAGCATTGCCTTATTGGCATAGTAATTTTCGAACATGTCATGCGGGGCACTGGGGGGAATATAGAGGACTGCCTTGAACTCCACATCTCCTTCGGCATTAAAGTGGGTCCATGACAATGGCTTATCACTGCTGAAATCCTGTTAAATGAAACAAACAGCAGATCAGTGGCTGGACATGGGGAATTTGGAACTATGGTTGCTTCTTTACCAAAAATACTATGAATGCCCTTGGGAAAGAAAGTGATGAAGGTGTCCAGCTAAGACAAAAAGAAGCTTCTTGATTCAGACCAGTTACAAATATATGTACCTTTGCCAAAGAATGGTAAAACTTGTCATACTCCTCTGGGGTGACATCTTTTGGAGTCCGAAGCCAAACAGCCCTTACATCATTCAAAAGCTCCCAATCCCAATGTGTTTCCTTGATTGTCTTTGTTTTTGGCTCTGCAAACAAACCAGGTAGAGACAATTGGAAATTATGCTTCATCCTCACTAGGTAATGTGATCCAGGGTTAACAAATCCACTTTCCATTCGCTGTACAAATAAACTTCCCAGCAAGGACTTCCTAAAAACCTCTCCTGACAAATGGCAGCATCTTTCCTGGCTGGTTCTCTACAAGTACCTATTTTAACCTCAACTTCCTTTTAACACTCTCCTTAACAAACCTGCTTGATCAAACATACCAACCCTCTATTATAAAAGTTGTCACTGCCACTGCAAGAAAAGTATTTGGTCACCCTTAGCCCCCCCACAATGTTGAGTTACTAATTTAGGCAACTATCATTTAGTATTACAGCTTCTGCTCCAAGTTGCTAACTAAATCGCTCTCAACAAGACCAATGCCTCCAGAAGCTCAGGCCAAAGAAGTAGACAGCGAGTGGTACTCACTCTTCTCTCCTTCCTCTTCTTCCTCTTCAACTGTTTCTTCCTCCTCCATTGAATCTTGGTCCACATCTGGTATCAATGAACAACAATACCATTTCACCAAATCTGATTGATTCTTCAAGTACAAAGCCAACCAACCAGATTTCTCTGCTGGTGACCTCCATCAGGCAAATCAACCATGTGTTGCCTCATTAAAACACAGTTGGTGACAAAGTTTGTGGTCTATGTTACAATCTGGACACCAAAGATTCTCCGTCAGCTTGGCAAACTATACATCACGAGGGCAGCACTTACAAACACAGAACAAGACAAGTGAAGAGCCAGTAACCGATGCAATGTCAAGACTGTGTGTTATCAGGGTTCCATTATCCTTTGCATTCTCACGAGCTACGAGAACTGAATATTTTAAGGTTACAACATAACTTCACGTAAACATGGCTCACCACTGATCTCCTCTTTCTCAGTCTCCTCTTCCTCATTGGCAGGTACTTCAACATCAACATCTTTGCTTGCCCACAGGTAAATGGGGAAGTTTATGAATTCTGAATATCTCTTCACCAGTTCCTGTAGGTTCAGAATACAAAGAGTCAGACTGCCACACATTGTTTGACTGCTAGACAACTTTCGCTACAGCCATCACTACCAGCATATGTGACAATGTGATTTGTCTATGGCTTGTATTTCCAATACATAGTCTACTTTAAGGTAAAATGGTGTGAAATTCTTCACACATGGCAGCAAGGGATTGTTTCCAGCAAAATATTGGATATCCTCTTGTGCAGTTGTGCTGGTTAACCCCACTAGTCAAGGGCATTTTCTTGAAACTGGGAAGAGACGTCTGTGAGACATTAGTAGAAGGAAACATCTTTTCCAAATTACTTACCCGCAGTTTGTCCTCTTCTGCATATTCACTGGCCTCCTCCTTGAGATGAATTCTAATTTCTGTACCCCGACCAAGGGGCTCATTCTCTGTGTCCTCAGTAACCGCAAAGTTGCCGTCGGCTTTTGACTCCCAGATGTATCTGACAGGGTGCAACAGAAATTACCAGTAAACTCAAATACCACTGACCAAACAATGCAGAGCATGGGAATGAATAAGGAGACTAGTAGATACCTCCATATTCACAGACACGGATTCAGTCGATGGCAATTAGATATGCTACCCTTGTGCATGTGCAATGTCCACTTCATTACAGGCCAGGGATAGGCCTCAATTTCCTTGGTGAGAGAACACCACATGCTGACCTGGTGCTTTCTCACACTGTCCTAGCACTAAAAACTCTCAAAACAAAGAAACACCTACAGCTTGGGCTAGTATAAGTTCATATCAGACCAAACTGATCCAAAGCCTCAAAACAAAAAGGTTCTATGAGATCCTGAGAAGCTCAAGATATATGACTATTACAGTCAGTAGCACATTCACACATAATTGTAAGTGATTAAAAATGTTTTAGCGAGACTAAAACAGTCTATTCCAAAGACCTCCATGCCTGTTAAAAGAGGCATTATCAATATAGAACGACTTACTGTTTGTCATCATTGTGTTTGCTGACAACCTCAACATAGTTGGCAATCAAATAGACGGAGTAGAACCCAACCCCAAACTGCCCGATGAGATTAAGATCACCTCCTTTCTGCATCTGCTCCAGAAAAGCTGCGCTTGGAAAAGGACCATCTAAAAGTTAGTCATGTTCACCTGTCTACAGATAAATGGGAAACAACGAATGTTTTTTAATACCATGTACAAGCTCTGGCAGTAAGCCTAATGATTTGAAACAACAATACAAAATCCCTGCTCCTTTAGTTGCCTGTTGGTTCAACATCCTATGGAATTCCTGAAGTGATGCACCAATAAACAACCGACTGTAGCCTTGAAAAATATAGCAACACACCTCAAGATAAGCTGGAGAATGGTATCACTGACATATTCCCACAACTGATGAGACAATACTTCCAAATCAAATCTTATCTCAATTTGCTTAAAGTAGGAGGCAGATGGGCACTACACCTGATGTCCCTGATTTCGCAATGGTACCAAGATTCTTGATGAGATCTTCCTTGGTCATACCAATACCCCGGTCTCGAATGGTTAAGATCTTTTTCTCCTTGTCCAACTTGATCTGTCACATTACAAGTACGAACAGTCCCGCAGTGTCCTCAGTTCAGTCATCCTTCACATTGGAGGTGACTAGCATGCCCCACTTCCAAATGTCCAGTTGACATTTCTGGGCAGTCAGTTGGTGTGGTTGAAGAAGTGGCCCCTTCACTCCACAGATGTTACCAACAGTTGAGAGAACAGGTTCTCAGACAGGCAATTTTCAAGTCCATAACCTCTTCGGGCTGTACAATGCCCTGTCCAATCCACATGGACACTCAAGTAGACTTTGAAAAATTAAAATCCTTCCTCCAACCCCTTCCTCAAAAGGAAAGCAACACATTCTCAGAATATGAGACTCATGTGCATCCTCTACATATATGAGGGCAATCGAGGGACAAAAGCTTACATGAATATCAAGTTTGGCATCATCTCCTTCACCGAGAATAGTCTTATCGGTGAGAGAAAGGAAGCGAATCTTGTCCAAGGCCTGCATTCATGAAATTGTCAGTGAGTAACAAGCAGACCCCATCTGTAGGGCACCCCAACATCTGTCTATGATCCCTAAAGATAAGGACCATTAACGTTAGGTCCACCTGAGATGCCGTCCTCCCTAGAACAAGAGCTGTAAACTCCACTGTCATATGAAGTGCTGAGGAATACCAACCTTTGGAACTCACAGTGTAATCTCTTCCCTCCTTGAAGGCAATGAGGAAAAAGAATATACACATCATCACATCACGACCTGTACTTGCATAGTAAGAACAGAGGTAAAGAGAGTTTAGCAATGTGTTGAGAGCTTTGACACTTTCAGCTCCCAAAGCAAGTAGTTCATTACTGTTGGCAATGAACAATCAACCTCACTAGTTTACTGTCTGCATGATAAGAGCTGTGCCAAGCTTCAATAGAAGCTCGATATTTCACAATAGAACCTACATTCTTACATTCAAGTTGATACAATCCATGAGGTGGACAGAAGTTAAGTACAGGTACTCACATCTGAGGCATTTGAGATGAGTTCTCGCAAGAAAATGTCCTTATTGCTGTAGAGAGAGTTGATGATGATATCCATCAACCTAGAAACCTCTGCCTGAAACTCATACTTCTCCGTAGGAGCCCTCACTGTTTTGGCGGACATGGACTCACTTTCTCTGCATCAGAAAAATGGTGTTCCAAGTTTTAGAATCAGCTGTTCACAAGGTATTTTTGAATGATCAGTCCAAGAGGAAAAGCGCACTGCTGGACAATCCCCAAAACCCCCAAATGGATTGCGAGGGCGTGCGAGTATTTGTAGCTTTCCTATGAAACGACGAACACATTTTGCTTCTCTCCGCGATGTTTTTATGGACAACAATCAAACTTCTCATCGAGAGAAAGTGAGACAAAAAGGAGAGAAACCTTTGCACAACTTCAGCATCAGTGGTCAAGCCACTTGGCACACCCCCAATCTTTTCCTCAACTTTTGGAGCATCTAGTACTTCTTCCACTCCGCTTTCTTGCGCATTCACTCTTGCATGTGGACCTGCGAAATTGAACAGCGAGTGGTAAGAGAATGCACTCATAAGACGTTGACTGCCGTACCCTTGTGGCCATAGACCCCGCGCCAAGTTCGGGCGAGTGGAAAGAGAGAGGAAGACAGGGACGCGCAGGACCAAACACAGAAGCAAAAGCATGGAGACTGAGAAACGCATGAAGAGAACAGATCTTTTTCCCTCCCCCAAGAAAAACCACAGGCTGCCTTTCCATGTGAACATAATTTGCTAGGAAAAATACATCTCTGACAGACAACCATCTAGCATTGTGTTCTTGTAGTTCATGGTCCTTTTCTCATCGCCATCCGACAACACTGGGCTTAGGCAAATGCCTCTGATGACGACTTTTCTTAGGGACGGATAGATTAAGATTCCTCCACCAAACCGACTTCACGTCCTCTGCAAGCTAATAAAAGCTCTGGGAGCCACATTGTTCCTTGCAAAGACCTGGTCCGGTTTCTCTCTCTACCCCTATTCCAATCCCAACCCCTCATCCTCGTCCACCCTCTAAAGCCTCAGCGTCTGTCTCCCTCCGCCTTTCATTCTATGACTTGCACATGTCCTTCCATTCGCCAAGAACCACAAACAAAATCCCACTAAAGTACGTACTCTGAACTTGTAAAAATGCAAGCGTGAGCAGCAGACAGAGCGCTGCAGCAGCTGCAATCCGGGCCATGGTCCACCAGAATATATTCAACACTGTCCTTCTCTTTTCACACGAAATAGGGATCACGAGCAGCACCTCTCTCTCAATCCCCCTTCTTCTCAGACTCTCATCACAATCAAGTTTTTCTATTCTTCATCGCAAAAAACCGAACATGTATACTCCCTTTTCTCTCCTTCTCCACAGATCAATGCAGCGCCTCCTCCGATCAATGCAATCTCGCACATCAAAGCAGGATCTAGAGACGAGCCGTTCCTGTAACCTCAGCCAGTTCATCTGACTGCCAGTCTCCGACCTCCGGATAAACAAGCAAACCCGGAAGTCCGGACGCGCCACTAATATTTTCACAATATTACTTTTATTCCCACATGGATGTCATCCACAGAAACAAACATTCATCATCCATCGACGCGGAAACGCATCCCCGGTCGACGACAACGGCAAACGTGGGCGCGTCGCCGGCCGGCGGCTCGCCCTGCCGGTTTCGCCAACCGGAAACCACCGCGTCACCATACGCAGTTCGGACCAATGAGAAATCAAATTTTGTGCTGGGACCTCGCTACAGCCAATCTCAAATGGTAATGAGGTGTCACGTGGATCAGTCCTTTCTTGGTTTTGTTTTGTGTATGTAAATTTGGGGACATTTCTGGGGGGTGTTGACGAGTGGAATAGCGTCACTTCTGCTTCTTGTTATTGTGTCTCGGCCAATGAGAGTCGTTTATTTCGAGCGGGGGTGCTGAGGGCCAATAGATGGCCAACACGTGGCTACATTGGCGTTGCAGCAGCACTCGGCGCCAAGGCGGTTCTGGCGAGAGAGAAGAGGGATATAGAGTCTGGAGACGCGGCCTTGGAAATGCAATGCTCTTCTCTGGCTGACTGTCTAGGGAATTCCAAAAATGCCTTGATGTGAAATGCATCACAATTCAAGTGATCGCCCACTAAAAGTACGCAATTCAATTGAACTGCAAAAACTACCTTGAAAACGATTCAATTGGATTGTGCGCACGCAATTCAATTGAATCGTCATCTCACAATTCAATTCAATTGGCGATGGTTCAATTGAACTACGAAACTCAAACCTAATTCGCAATTCAATTGAATTGTAATCTATAACTGTTTAGTTTATAAAATACGTACTCAATTCTGTATATACAATAGGCATATATCCCTATCAAATACATTGTACTGTTTAAAATGCAAGCTGCACTGCCCGTCTTTTCTTTCTGTTCGTGGCAAGGCGCCCGTGCTCGCTAAAGCTGAAGTTGAGCGAGAACAGCTCGTAAAGCGTTTGGATAGGTGTTGGTGGGCCTCAAAACGAGAGGATCAAAGAGGTAGAGGAGGAGCAGCAGCAGCTGGAGTAGCAGCGGCGCCTCTCCAAGTTGTTCAGTGTTACTCTTTTCTCTCAACACACTTTAGGGTCTAGGGTGGAGCAATGCGTCTGCTTGAGCGTGGAAGCCTTGGAAAATGGCAAAGGTCTGTGGTGTCCTGGGAGTCGTTGGAAGTGTATTGGATGTCTCTTAGTATGTTCACCATGAGCCGGGGCTCTTGTGGCCCTCTGGAGATTATACAGTTTTTTTTTTTCTTATCTCTTTCCCTCTTTCTGACAAATTGCTCCTTTCTCATGTTCCTGTTCTGACCCTGGCTGTGCATGAGTGCTTTGGCAACCTTGGCCTGAGTTCCATAGCTTGGGGAATAACCCCAGAACCAACGCTGGGAGGGTCAGACTTTTTGTTCTGTGCCATCTGAAGGGTATCCTATGACACAAAGGTCAATGCGTGTGTCCATTATGCGCTCATATAGCAGGGATTGGAAGCTTAAACACTAATACAAGCTTTGGGATTGGTGTGTTAGATGTGTTCATTACTCTGACTTTCTGTTCTCACAGGAAATTGCAGAGTCAAAAAGCATGGGCGATCAGGCGTTGGCAGAGCTGAGGGTAAGCAAGGTGAAATTTTCCTCCCTCCCTTGGGATGGCTAGAAAATCCAGAGGAAGATATAAGGTCTAGCCTTCGCTCAATTTATAGCACCTTTGACTAGACCTTGACATGGTTTGCAATTGGGAGTCTGCGCAGTCACACAAGGTTTTATTACAGCATGGTCAAGGTTCTCTGGAAACTTTGATGAACGTCAGGTTTCTTTAATTACTTCTGAATAATCCTCTGATTTAGATCATACAGCAACGGGAATCAGATGGCGAGTGCTAGGGATGGAGCAAAAGCCAACACAGAGCTTGTGAGGAACGAACTACGAACGGTCTGTGCATTGGTTGAGCGCATAAGTTCCCTCATCGTGACATGGGTAAGACATGGGTTGAAGTGCTTGAATGTGGTTGGAGTCATCCTGGTCCATCGGTTTTCTAAATATATGCATTATTCTTTATCCATTTTTCTCTCAGTAGGAGATTGTAATGATTTTCGGATACATTGTCCAGGGTATTCTCACCAAAGAGTGACCCTCGTCAGGAACATGAAGAACATTGTTCCAACATCTCTGTTCACCAACTTTCAAAATCTTGAGGCTGAGCCTAAAGCCCTGACCCTCACAAAGGTTGTGTCTCTTCCCTTTTGTTCCGCCAAAGTGGGCGCGGGGTTATGGCCATAAGACTACAACAAACAACGTCTATGAGTACATTCTTACTTAGTAGTCCCCTCATATGTGGGCCCCAAGCACATCATCTTTTACTGCCAAGACATTACACTCATAATCACATTGTCTGTCTCATACCTGAATGTTCCTTCAGAGTGAGGGTGAGGTGGCAAGGCTTAAAGAGGCTGGGGAGCAATCAAGGGAGCACATTGCAGCGCTCCATGCTGCTCGGAAAGGGTGGCTTTCATATCACACCAAACAAAGGTGCCTGGGGTCTGGTGCTCGGACCTGGACCCTGCTAATTGATGATGAGTCAGCAGGGTTTGGGAGAGAGCAGCATGGTCATTTTTGGGGGGGTTAGGGTGGTTAAACTTGAAAAAAATAGAGGGAGGAGCAAGGGGATGTAGTGAGCAGATGGGGGAGGTGGGGAGAGAGAAAGCATGGTTCGGAATGTACTTATACATGTTTGAACAAAGCATTGTGACCATAGACCATAGTTGCGTCTAGTTTGGATGGAACAAAAGCAAATACATACTACTTTTGTGATGGGGTCACTCCGGTTTAAGTGTAACTGACTGCCCTGTAATAAAAATCTTGGTCGGTTTGAATGTGGCTCCTTGGAAAGCCCTTCGCACAAGTATCAACTTGTTCTGTGTCAGCTGCCCAATATTAAATCCCAACAGAGCCAAGGCCAAGGCCAAAGTTTTAAAGTTGGTGAATACAGGTGCAAGACAGCATGAGATATGAGGCTGCCTGCAGAATCATTCACATCATAATATAAAGCAGTTTGTTGTAGAGGGAAAAAGAATAATGAGATTATGTGTGATCATGTAACTGTAGCTAGACAATGGAGTTGCAGCCAACAGTATCGACTTTGTGACTATAACGTTCGTCTTGGACTTCTCTCCAAGTAAGATGAATGGCTTGCGAACACATTTTGCTACGGAGAGTAGTTGTTGGTTTCAAAGTACCTTTAGTTCATTTACTAGATAGCCTATGTGAAGTTCAGTCACATAAGTCTCTGGGGAGTGTGTGAATGGTACAAAAGCAGTTGGCAGCATGAATAACAACCATTTTGACAATGACAAGGTAGTGGATTATTTAGTACTTTATGTGGAAGCAATGTTGAATGAGTTTGTCACAATGAAATCAATTGCCAAGGCCCTTTCTTTTCATGATGTACGACCGTTGAAAAGATTGTTATCAGAAATCCAAGGGTCTCCTTTCAAAGTCCATCATCAACTTAGTAGCCAACGCTTGTGTGAAAAGATTTGAGAGTTACTTCCTATTGAAGAGAATGGGACAAATTGGGAATGAGAATAGTGCAATTTGCCTTAAGGAGGTCAAATTTGCGGATTCCTTGAAGGAAGGTGGGGGAAGCTTTGAAAATCATCTCACCTTACCATTATGAGCGTAGGAGAAGGGCACAGGCAATTCGGAGGACTCAGTATAATGTGACAATGCCTATGGCTTTATGGCACATTGATTGTAAGTATTTTATCTCATGCATCTTAATGTTCTTTGAAGATGCACATGCAAGACGTTTGCTTGCATTACATATCGTACAAAATTGTATGCAAACTAAAACATGTATGCAATTCGTGATGCAGCTTAAGACAAATTGGTTTTGTTTGGTCTTCGAGTACATGGTGGCATTGATGGGGCCTTTCGTTTTGTTTTATTGGAAAATGTTGCAAGAAACAAGAAAGAAAAAACCATTTTCAAATGATATCACAATGCAGTTTCCAAGTTTGGAGCACCTTTATGAATTTGCTCTGATTTTGCGGGAGAGTACTATCTTATAAAACAACACACTAAAGCCACGCGTTCTGAAACACCCAATCCTTACTTGTTGGGTCTTCCACACACAATCAGGTTAGTGTTGTATACAATTCTATCTTGCATATCAACTTTATGTTTCTGTCATATTTCTCGGTTCATCTCTATTAATCATTGGAAATTTAGTTGTGTGTGATTTTGTGCATATTTCTAATATTTTGTGTGGTGTGATCCCCACATTAGAGGATTGAACACTTTTGGCGGCATCTATGGGAGACGGTAATGTTCTACTATTCTAGGCAATGGTCAATGATGAGTTATTGGATATGGATGATCCGTGGCAACGAGAATCTTTTATTCACGTATATATGCCCATTGTACAAGGAGCTATTTATGAATACGTGAAGATTTGGAATGGACATCTTGTTCGCACGATTAATGAAAACGGTCGATATCGTCAATCACATGTTATTGCTCGTTTTTTACGTGAGTATAAACGTTTGCATGGATAAGCTCATGGTTTTATCTTGTTTGTACTTTCATTGTTAAGCTATAATCTACATTGGAATGTTATTCTACTGTGGTGATGTGTTTGATCATACAGAAGGACCATCCACCTTATTGATGACCCATGATTTATTGAAGACTCCCAACACATTGGTAGCCAAGACTTGGGGCCTCGTGGGAATCAAAGGTGGCGATGTGCAGCTAGTTTGCATGATCTTCCCACCAAAGGAGCTGAACTCATTCCTGACATGATTCGTGTCCGTGCACAAGCTTATGAAATTGGAAAGGTTGGGAAGGATTCGATCTTTTGTTTTCATCTCCACTACTACATGTCTCGATATTGTGACTTGGCAACGCAAGAACATAAATATTTTGATCCATTGGACCTCATTGGTAATACTGTGTGGAGTACGGAAGCTCTCCATTGTTTAATTACACAAGCTCTTGTATGTATGAGATTGTGATTAAGTGAACAAGTGGGACAATCACATTCAAAGAGTATTGCTTTATGTAATGTACTTTAGGGATTTTGTTTAAATATATCCTTTCATCTTCGGTTACTTTTTGACAAAGTGAATCCACACCATTTATTATTGTTTGGTATCATATGGGGCTCAAATCCTGCTATATTGTCATGTTAATGGTTTATATGAACGGGGGTTAGTTTTCTTATATAAAGAGAGTGGTGGTTTGAGCTGACTTGTATGGGCTACCTCGCGTACATCCAAAGGGTGTGTACACTACAAGCATTCGTGTCTTTTCCGAATCGACTGCGTGTCCGAAACCACTGTGGGAACAACTTCGCAGTCCACGTTACGACTGGAGAGTTGCAATGGACAAGGCAGGCCCACGAGGGCATTTCAGATGGCGGGTAGAAGTTGGGTCAATGACTCCGGAGTCGTAGCAATAATCGCGGCTATTTAATTCAATTACGTAAATAGCCAATATTTAAAAAGCGGCAATTACAAGTGGTTTTAAGCACTGGAGAAATGACTCGAAAACCAAAATCCGTATTCTTAATAAATTCAGTTTTGTATTTTTTTAATGGGGGTGAATATTTAGTCGTTTGTACCACTCCTTTAACAACTAGGCATTCATTGCACACCTTATTCAAAGATGCAATTTCCGTGAGTGCTGTACGTGGCTCATGACGTGGAATATTTCAATTTATTTTAGCTCTTTGTGCGCCTCATAGACATTAGGGTTTAGCCTCTCGTTGGTTGGCAAGTTGTTTTAACCCCTAAAGGACGAGCTAATTTTTGGGAGTTTTCCCAAAAAGTGGGCTATACCCTCCATTGCTAAGTTGTAACTTCTTACCCCCTTATATCCAGCTGGATGAAACGTTCCATTCCATCCCTACCTACTACATGAAGGTCCTCAGAAAATTGTAGCACTTTTGACCATTCCATTTAGTAGATTATAACAAAGGAAAATTGGCCAAGTTGAAACCATGAACAAAAAAAGAGAGGAAATTTTGCTTTGACCATGCAAGTTTGGTGATTTTACATTTTTTCTTGAAGAAATGGCCTCCAAAATCTGGATAAGGGGCAACCAACAGGTCATCTCCTATCTCAGACCAAAATGCCAAAAATATGGGGGGCTGCTTTGTATGTGAAATCTGGGGGGTAAATTATCTTGTTTTGGCTTCTTTCCCAAGTACACCCATGAGGTGACATTTGTTTTCCAATTCCTCTGGTAAGCAAGTGCACAGTAATATTTCATGGTGCCTTGTCCAAATCTAACATTGGATTTCATGAAACCCTGGCACTTTGCAAAATTCTAGGGAGTAGAGCTTTTATGATTTTTTGCTGCTATAAATTCCCATATGTGCTCCTCTTTGACATCTACAATTTCATCTTCAAGGTTCACTTCCATCATTATCATCCATGGGAATTGGAGCTTGGCAAGTAATCTAACGCGACCCGAATCCGTCGTCCTTTAGGGGTTCATCGTCGGATGTAAAAGGATCTAAGGGTTGAAGACTAAGTAGGCCCTTCGCTAAAATTCATCTCAGGGTTGGGAGAGTGATGGAAGCTTTGGAGAGATGTGAGCAAGTGATGCGGGAAGGACTAAGACCAAAGCTGGAATTGTACCGGATGTTGCTGTGAGCACTGCTATAGTTGGACATGCTATAATTAGACATGTATGCCAAATGTGGGAACATCAAGGATGTGAAGGGATTGTTTGACCATATGGCTCAACGAGATGTGGTGTCATGGAAGGCAATGATCGCAGGATGCACAACAAGGGCCGTGTAGGGAATTCCAAAAAGGCCTTGATGTGAAATGCATCGCAATTCACTTGATCACCCCCCTAAAAGTGCGCAATTCAATTGAATTGCAAGGGCAATTCAATTGAACTGCTAAAACTAGCTTGAAAACAACCCTAATTTGCAATTCAATTGAATTGTCGGCACACGATTCAATTGAATTACGAATTGGCAATTCAATTGAATTGTTGACTGCAATTCAATTGAATTGCAAGGGCAATTCAATTGAACTGCTAAAACTAGCTTGAAAACAACCCTAATTTGCAATTCAATTGAATTGTCGGCACACGATTCAATTGAATTACGAATTGGCAATTCAATTGAATTGTTGACTGCAATTCAATTGAATTGTGAATTTGCAAATCAATCGAATTGCGAATTGGGGTGAAGCATATCTGAAGCATTGTGTGGGGTGGGCAAAAGAGGTTAAGCCAAAAATGCATTCATTCAAAGATGCAGAGTGGAAAAAATTACCACTCGGGCTGAGAGGCTTATTACAATGGGCACAACCACCCAGACACCAAAAGTCCAGACAAGCTTAACCGAGATAGAGGGAGAAGAGGAATGAAACGGGGTGAGGCAAGGGAAGGAAAGAGAGCAAAAGACAGAACGGAGCAATGAAAAACACAGAAAGAACAGGGTGAAAATTGAAACTGTCTTAAGTTTTGAGTCCCCAGCACATCGGTAACTCCAATTGACATCGCCCTCATCACCATCAGCTGGCGAGTGCCCAAGCTGGGGGATAGTGTCTTTCAAATGAAAGCATGAGTATGAGGAGCCGAGGTCGCCACCCTAACCCCTGGAGAGATCAAAGGTTTGGAGAAGTTGGAGATGCTTGGATCACTGAGAAGCCAGAGCCAACAACCCTCCCCTCAGTCATTAGATCAAACTGGATAAACTGGATAACACTGATTTAATATTGTGGGGTTTACCCTCAAAAACCCCAGGAACATATGGATTTGAGGTGGGATGGGTGTAGAAAGATGTAAATATGCGGCATTTGGGCCATTTTGGTTAGGTGTGTGTGTTTGCTGAGAAATCTGTGAATTTGCATTTTGGTAGATTGGCTGGCACCTGGGGTAAAATAGTAGGGTTGATCCAGTGCTGAAGAAGTTTTGTTCAGTTAATGGCCTTTGAAGAGAACAATGCCACATCATCCTTGCAAAGCAATCTGCCTGGAGCAATCTGCTGGAGACTGTGTCCCCCAGCAGTTCATTCATTGAGAGAGAGGAATCTGTGTTGAGTGGCAGAAAATTGTAGAAGATAGAGGCCACAAGATCCTTTTTCTAGAATGGTTAGCATAGATTAGATTAAGTTTAGTATGTAGAAAAGGTAGACAAAGGGTAGTTATCTGAAACTACTTTCCCTGTCCTTGTGTTTTAACTCTCCTGTCTTTCAAGTACGGCAAACAACGTCTTATGAGTACAATCTCCTGTCTTTCAAGCGCGCAGAAGAAAACATCAGATTCCCCCCATAAGTAAGCCCCACAGAGAAGTGTTGATGGAAACAATCGTGCTTTTAACAATCGTGCTTTTTGTCATGCTTCCGCCTGTGTGCCATGCCTCAGGGTGTAATTTCAGCTACTCCCATAGGATATGGCCACTCACTTTAACAAGTAGCACATTGCATCTCAACATATCTGCAATCCGAATCCAAAACTCTCTACCTTCCACAATCACATGAAGGCCCAATTAAAAATTTCTAACAATTAAAAACTGTACACCAACACAGAGGCAGATCCATCAACCCTGTCAATGGCAAAAACAATGCAAGAAAAGTTTTGACCTTTCGGCTCCTTAAATATGGCTGCATATCATCTCATCTCAAGCGAGCCATGTCTGCAACATGAAACTACAGAGTAGCACTATTGGGCTCCCTATTTTTACCTTCACTATCTAAGGCAAGTTATTTGCTACAACCACTTATGGCTCAAAGAGTTACTGTTCAAACCTAGAATATTTACCAAAACCTGCTCCCTTCAATGTAGGAATTTTGTAAACCGGACACCAAAACTGTAATGGCTATAACTTAGATGCAGTCAAGCTGAGGAACAGATGAATAAGGTTACTGCTGAAATGGATAATATAGAAGTGGCACAAGAATGGGTGCCACAGCATGCCTTGGAGGATGATCTGGAAAGTGTATGTGGTCACTAGATCAGGCCACAACACACATGACTCTTGGGTATCCAATCAAAACTCTAGTGGCAATCCTGCCATGCCACAGCCTACGAGGAGGTAGGCTGTGGAAAAGATATTCATTGAGAGGGCCAGAGGGGAGGCGCCAATGACCCTGGAACGGAAGGGAGGCTCAAGAGGATTCGGAGGGTCACAGGAGCAATCCTTCCAATGGTTTACAAAATTATTTCCTCGTGTACACTTTGAGTGATAGTTTTATGGGGAAGCACAATGCAATTCACCACAACCACCTCATCCTCCACGGCCACATCTTCCCCTGGAATTAAAGGACCCCACCAATGTAGTCATAATTAGTACGTTTTTTCAAAGTGGAGCGCTTTCCAGGTGAACATAGACGAAGTGCCAGCTTGAATGGAAAAGAAAGAAGGGAGGCAGGGAGGAAAGAAAAACAGGAACATGAGGAGATTGCTTTTTTAGCTGGAGACACTAGGGAGAGCAATGTACTTATACACCATTTCCCAAGAATGTTGCCTACGACATATCCTAGAACAGTCCCCACAGGATGAACCTTCCCAGAGCCATTTAAGGGGCAACTCAACAACTTCATCTCTCTCTACTTTCTTTCTAGAGATCAAGTACCATGAAGCCAATACATGCAAAGAAGACAGTCCAAAGGGCACCAAAAATGCTTACCAAGAATGGCAATACCTAACTTGGCATTGTAATCCCCTCCTCCCTGCATCATCCCCACATAACATTGCCACGAAATTTAGCACAGTTTCCACTGGAGTACTAGAAATAAGAAAGATTCCAAATTCTCACCATTCTCTCTCTCTCTCTCTCTCTCTCTCTCCCTTTGACAGAGAAGAACCGGGGAACTGCCGTGGCATCACGCTCCTCAATGCTGTTGGCAAGACATTCTGCAGAGTTATAAGTACTCGTCTCGAGGTTGATCTGGAGTCTAGAGGTTGTTTCCACGAAGGCCAAGCTGGCTTTCGGCGAAACAGGGGCTGTGTGGATCATATCTTCACTCTAAGCCAGATTATCCAGGGAAGGAAAAAAGAAGGGAAACCCACTTATGTTTTTTTCCTGGATGTCAAAAAGGCTTATGACACAGTGTGGAGAGATGGCCTATGGTTCCGCCTCTGGTCTTGTGGGATCAAGGGAAAGATGTGGAGAGTTGTCCACAACTTGTATGCTCACACCAAAAGCTGTGTCACTGTTAACGGACAGAAGTCCAACTTCTTTGACATAGACCAAGGTGTAGCTCAAGGATGTACTCTCTCCCCTCTGCTCTTCAATCTTTCATCAATAAACTCCTCGAGGATGTGGAAAGTGAGGGATTTGGGTTAAGGGTGGGTGATACCACCATACCAGCCCTTATGTTTGCGGATGACTTCGCAGGCATAGGGGAGACTCCAACCAATCTCCAGGAGTTGATTGATTGCGCGAAGAGATACTTTGATCTTTGGGGGCTAGAGGCTAATGTCAGCAAATGTGCAGTGGTAGCATTCAACGACAGAGGAGAGGGAGGAAGTGATCTTAAGTGGCAGTGGGGTAGCCAAGAGATCCCGGTCCTCCCTTCCTACACTTACCTGGGCGTTGAGTTTTCCTCCAATTGTAATTGGGATGCACATATCCGGAAAGTTGTTCAAACTGGCAAGGGCAAAGCTCTGGGGCTCACTAAATTTTTCCACTGCAGAGGGGTCAACTCTGAGGTTAAAAAAACCATGCTTTGTCGCGTTATTAGACCTGCCTTGGAGTACGGATCTGCTATATGGGTTGATAACTCCAACCAGGCTAAGTCTCTAGAATCCATTCAAGTGGGGGTGCTTAAGGAGTGTATGTCAGAATGCTCCAAAACAGCCAATGTGGCTGTTCGGGGTGAGTTTGGCATTCTGTCCTTAAGATCCCGACGAGATGAATTCAAGGTCAGATGGTGGGGTCAGCTGCAACATATGCCCAACACCAGATATCCTAAGTTAATCGACTCTATATCTTGGAAACAGGACCGCCCTGTCAAACAGGCTAAGTCCTGGCAGAAGAGAGTAGAAGAGATTCTCAAGGACCTGGACCCGCGAGCCTTGACCCTGCTGGATAAATCTGACTTAGAGGCTGTAGTGTCCTCAGCCATGTCTGTTGCCATGAGATTGTCTGATGAAAATGAAGTTAGGCAGAAAACTTCCCTGAACTTGTTTCCAGTCAGTGACATGGGGGAGGACATCTTGGATGACCTCAAGGGTCTACCCACTCTCGGCACTAGACTGAAATTTAAACTCAGGGCAGGAAGCCTACCTTTGAACAGCAAACAGAAGCAGAGAGGAAAGGGAGAGTGCAATTGCCTGCTGTGTGGGCAATCTGAAGACAGTATTCACTTTCTGATACACTGTCCGGGGTTCTGTCACCAAAGAGACGCTCTCTTCAACTCTATCAAGGGAATTGTGCCTGTTCCCCTGTTTAACAATTTTGAAAGTCTCAAGGCTGAGCCAAAAGCCAAGGCCCTCCTGAGGCCTAGTTTTTGGGCAAATCACACACAGCAGATTGATGCTTGTGTGAAGGGATTTCTAGAGGATATCTGGAAAACCCGGATTAATTCTATATATGGTGGTAAGTCACACTACCAACGTCAGCCCCTGACAGAGGTAGGTTCTGTCCCTTTTGTTCCCGCTCAAACTGGGCACGGGGTCAATGCCCACAAGGCTACGGCAAACAACGTCTTATGAGTACAATCTCTCCCTTTGCTGGATTGGTTTTCTAGATTACTAGGGTCTCATCAATCTTGTTGATGCCCTGAAAAAATCCATGGAGTGTTGCTATTTAATGACACCTACAAGGATTGTAAACTATTTTTCCTTGCTGGATGTCTGTTAAAATGGGTAGATCTCCTAGAGTTGGATGATTATGTTTGAAACCTTTTGATTCAGGTTGCCATTTGATGTCCTAGTTCCAAAGGTTCATGCACTTTACTATAGTGCTAAACAGGTGGCATTCCAAGGGTGTGCCATAACAGCATAGACGGCTTGTTATAGCTTTCCTTTATTTTGGCAGCTCCATTTTGGGGCAGATGCTAAGCTCTTATTATAATTGCAGAGCTGTACCTCTCTCTTGCAATTAATATCCTTGGCCACTTGGCTTCCCCTACTACACACACCTATTAACTAGAATGAGGGAGAGGAGCGCTTAACCTTCAGTATAAAAAGGGTCGTGGTCTTCACTCTTAGCCACCTTCTGCAGGTGAAGTGGCTGTGCAGGAAGGGGGACCGCCTGTTGGTATCATGGCACACTTCAAGGTTCTCTCCCTACCTTTCCAGTTTTGTCTTTGATGAGATGCCTTGCCATTGCACGCATTCTCACCCTCTGAAGTTGATGTGCTTTGAAGAATAGACATCATTTTGAGCTTCCATCTCTGAGATGATGTTCCTTAGAGGCCTTCTTCTCTATCCTGCCTGTAGATAAGCTTGGTTGAAGTGGAAATCCATAACAAGTGGGCTGAGCTTAAGAAGCCTACCATTCTACAACAGTCACCAAATTGTTGGTTGTGTGGGTGCTTGTGATGGGACCAGATGAGGTTCCAGCCCTTTCTTTTAGGCGTTACTCCTCTACAGGCTCGCAGAAGAGACTTCAAAAGGCTAATTCTTTGCCTCTTTGCTGGGTTTTTTATTGTCCTCAGTATGTGCTGCTTTTTGATGGACTTAGGAGTTTCAGTAGGTCTCATCACACCCCTCACAGGCTGTGGTGGCTGTCGTCAATCGACATTTCTATTTTATGGTCCTTTGGCTAAATCTGAAGTACAACTCTATCAAATGTGTATTGTTATGCATCTACTACTCCTTAAGGTGTCACAAAGGTGCAAGGTATCTACTGACCTGTACTTTGTGCCCTTCTAGATTGGTAGTTCTCTTCTAGACATAAAGTGATGGCTCTCTCTCTCTCTCTCTCTCTCTCTCCGTCCTCTAGGAAGCCTATTGCCATTGGGTGGACTTGATACGGGAGTACATTAATGTCTCTGTGACTAAATGCCGGCCTTATGACCTCGTGTCTTTGTTTGTTTCGACCTGAAGTGCTTTGCTCCAGGTAAGGTAGTGCATTGGATTTAGTTGGAAAGCTTGGGGCCTTTCCCTCTTTAGAATATGCCTACACGGGCCATTCCCTGCAACTCCCTGGAGTGTGATCTCTGAATGGTAACAAGCGGACCCCTACTGCTTGGGGGCAGCCCCTCCGCCCAAATTGGGCAGTTGTATGCTCTGTCTAGCATACTCGGCACTTGGGCTAGGGTTGGTCCTCTTCATTATGGAATTTTTGTATGCGCCACTTCCGAATCGAACGTTTCACAGATCTCTTGGTGTTGGGAAAACACCTTTTGATCTCAGTCCAAACCAGGAAGTGGTCAGAGGTACCAATATCAGTTCTGTCGATCAACACATTGGCACTCTGGGGAAACAAATTTTTGTCCATTATGATATAATCCACAATGGAACGTTCCCCAGTTTGGGCTTTCTCACGAGTCCACTGCACTTGGTCACCTTTTGCCCTATTGTTCAAGGCCAGAAGCTGAAGCTCTTCCAGACAGTTAATTAACCGTCTGCCATTAGAGTTCAGCTCGTCCTCACCAAAAGGCCCAATGATATCATCCTGATGGAGACCTTTACCCACCCGGGCATTGAAGTCACCCAATAAAATCACCTGACCTTTGGCAAGGAACGAAGCACAGTCTAGCTTTACATCTTCGAAGGCTTTGTCTGCGTCAGCACTAAGGGTCCCCTCTGTGGGCATGTAAACACAACCCACAAAGAGGTCCTTCGTACTCATGCCGCCCTTCAGTTTCAGCTTTAGCCAGATACTATGCTCGTACCTCAAACCCTTGTTGATAATTTCACAATTGTCAAACAAGAAATCACGGACAAAGAATCCAACCCCTTTTTGACCGCGTTTGGCAGAGGCTGCCTTGAGAGTACACATCCTGCCCATTTATAACCAATGACATCTCCAACCAGTTTATCCGACGTTTCCCAAGTTTCTTGCCCAGCACAGATATGAATATCATTAGTCCGAAGAACTTGTCCCACTTCGAGTTGTTTCCTTTGGTTAGTCGGCCCTGAGAAGTTGAAAGTGGCCAGCCGCAAGCCAGCCCTTTGCATGTGAATTGTTTGTCGTCTAGGTAGCTTAAGATTGCTCCTGGATGGCCAACCGTTCTGCAAATGGGGGACAGTTACCCCGTGTGTAGATTTTGCTCGTCTTGTGTAAACTTTGAGAATTGGTAAACCATTCAGAGTACCAAATCCTTCAGTTACACGACGTTCAGACTCCGCACACTTAGGGACAAGTTGTCCGTCTGACTTCTTAGTGACAATTACCCCATGTATAGATTTTGCACGTCTTGTGTAAACTTTGAGGATTGGTAAACCGTTCAGAGTACCAAATCCTTCAGATACACGACATTCAGATTCCGTACACTTATGGGCAGATTGTCTGTCAGGCTGCTTGGATTCAACCTCGTCCAGAGCATCAAACCGATTAGAAACTCTCAAGTTGAAGTCCCTGCCCTTGGTTGGCTTCCTAGAGCGCCCCATTGAATCACCAATGTCTAAAACCGCCCTCCAGCCAGTCAAGGGACGAACTTCTTTGAGATTGAGTTGATGTGAGACTCTATTAGAAGCATTTTTGGGCATTGCAACCTTCAAAGTACCCCTGTTATCAAGTCTCGAGATGGAGCCATTGGCCATGAAATCCAAGCCTAAGCTAGAGCATGTAGTTTTAAAGGACACAGCGTCCATCCTGGGATTCACCCCAAAAACTACACATGAAGCCCTAGATTTGGCATAAGTAACCAATTCCCAGGAATCACCCTGGGGAGTGTTGCTGTTGACAGTAGGTAATCTAATGATTGTTTTCGTAGCTGAGTATGTCCAGGCCTTGCAAGAGGCTCTTCCTCATTTTGTCCATTCGCTCCAAGACCTTCAGTCTTGCGCAGACAATGCAAGAAATGAAGTCGAAAGAGCAGTGGATTCTTGGGAGAGTTTCGTCTCCTTTGCAGCTGACAAGATCATTGGGAGGAAAAAATTTTCACTGCAGAGGGATTAACTCTGAGGTCAAGAAAACCTTACTTTGCCGCGTTATTAGACCTGCCTTGGAACATATCCACATTGGAGGAGAGAGAGTGAGAGAGAATGTACTCATAAGACGTTGTTTGCCGTAGCCTTGTGGCCATTGACCCCGCGCCCAGTTTGAGCAGAAACCAAAGGGACAGAACCTACCTCCGTCAGGGGCTGACATTGGTAGTAAGACTTACCTTTATAAATAGAATTAATTTGGGTTTTCCAGATATCCTCTAGAAATCCCTTCACACAAGCATCAAATCTGCTGTGTGTGATTTGCCCAAAAACTAGGCCTCAGAAGGGCCTGGGCTTTTGGCTCAGCCTCGAGACTTTCAAAGTTGGTAAACAGAGGTACAGGCACAATTCTCTTGATAGATTGGAGGAGAGCTTCTCTCTGGTGAGAGTACCCCGGACAGTGAATCAGAAAATGAATATTGTCTTCGGGTTGCCCACACAACGGGCAATTGCACTCTCCCTTTCCTCTCTGCTTCTGTTTACTGTTCAAAGGTAGGCTTCCTGCCCTGAGTTTAAATTTCAGTCTGGTGCCGAGAGTGGGTAGACCCTTGAGGTCATCCATGATATCCTCCCCCATGTCACAGACTGGAAACAGGTTCAGGGAAGTTTTCTGCCTAACTTCATTTGCATCAGACAATTTTCTGGTAACAGACATGGCTTTGGACACTACAGTCTCTAAGTCAGATTTATCCAGCAAGGTCAAGACTTGCGGGTCCAGATTCAGATCCTTGAGAATCTCTTCTACTCTCTTCTGCCAGGACTTAGCCTGTTTGACAGGGCGGTCCTGTTTCCAAGATATAGAGTCGATTAACTTAGGGTATCTGGTGTTGGACATGTGTTGCAACTGACCCCACCATCTGACCTTGAATCATCTCGTCGGGAGCTTAAGGAAGGGATGCCAAACTCACCCCGAACAGCCACATTGGCTGTTTTGGAGCATGCTGACATGCACTCCTTAAGCACCCCCACTTGAATGGATTCTAGAGACTTAGCCTGGTTGGAGTTATCAACCCATATAGCAGATATATGGTTAGTAAGCTTGGCCACTTTTCTCATTTGAAGAGGAGCAGGCAAAAGCTGAAGGAGCTGACTAAACTATGGCTACAAGTAAGGTATCCATTCAGACTCCTTCAACACTGTGATGGGCTGCTTAGTATGGCAACACACAGGGTCCTTGCTTGAGTACTTGGTCTTCCTTTTTGGGAATAGGTGCTTGTTGTCATGCTTACGTACATGGATAGATTAAGCTCTACTCTGATTCTCTGAATACTTTTGCAAACCAAAGACCTCTATGTGTCCCCTTGCTTGAGTACTTGGCTCTAGTGACACATTCCTTTCAGGAATGGGTGCTTGCTGACATGAGACCGCCCCCCTCCCTCTGGAGCATGGGCTGAAATAGGTGCTACTGATTTCTGTACCTACTGAAATGGCTGAAAGGACCTCCCCTACCTCTCCTCTCTTTGCTAGTATGACCTGTTGCAGGGATGACATTGATAACAAATGTGAAGGGGTTTAAGCCTGGGGGTCCACAGGGATCACTAACCTGTTGGTTGGTTGGTTGGTTGGCTGTGATGGATCCAGGTGATGCCACTTCACCTTCTTTTGTTGCAGGAAATGCTACTAAGGGCAAGAGACTAAGGGAGTGAGGCTTTGAGCTCTCTCAAACCTCAAATCTGTTTGTATATGTTGATTGTACACATACTACTGCTGTTTTTGCTCTGTTTGGTTTGATGGATCTATGAGCTTGCAACACAGCACAATGTATTTAGTGTTTCCTTGTCTAGCTTTGACATGCTATGTAACACTCTCTCCCTCTCGCCTACCGCTTGAAAATCTCGAGGCTAGGCCACAAGCCCAGGCCCTTTTCGGGTCTAGTTATTGGGTAAATCACACACAGCAGATTGATGTTTGTGTGTGACGGGATTTCTAGAGTATATCTGGAAACCTCAGATTACAATTTTCTCTGTGACTGGTAGTGCAAATACAGCCACATGTCACAGCTTTGTTGGCATAAGTGGACAACATAGTGTTGGTAGTATCAACACCATGCATTCTCGGGTAATGCTAATGCCATCTTCAATCACTCCTCCATCCCCTTTTCAGGGTAGTAGTTCACTGAGCATTGCAGGACACCCCAAATTGAATGTAAATTTTCATACCTGGTGGGTGACGCTACCTCCTGGCCTTTTTCCGTGATCCGCTGTAGGGTTTTTATTGGGTGGTTGATGCTTCCGGAACTGGTCTCCAAGATCTCATCATAGCTAACAGTCCATTTGGGACTCCCTACTCCATGAATATAAAGATTACGCTGCAATAGATATCTCAAAAATTTGGACTGGACCTGCTATTTGGACTTGCTCTTGCTAAAGCAAACGTAACTTATGGTGTCACTTCACCCTGAAGGACTACTGGAAGGTGGACACCTTTATGACATCCAACAGACTTATGTGGTTTTGAACGGAAAACCACTAGGAACTCGTATTATGCCCGAACCACTGGGCTATCTATTGAATGTGTCTCTTGTATCATTATATACAACGAATTCATTGTCTTTAAAAATGGTCCTCTTTCTACCAGCCCCTAAGCCTCAAACTGCTGGCGCAGCAAGAGATATACTGAATGATGTGTTAAGCAAGCTTGCCTGGACACGGGCCCATCTTCCAATTGAAGACTTCCATCCAACTATTGAGTGCATCACAACTGCATTCTCCTGCAACATATTGGTCCATCATGCAAATTCCAAATACTGAAATGTCAGAGCTGTGTTAAATGTTGTTAAGATTATTCCCACATTCGCATCTTGATGCCATGAAGGTGAAGAATTGCCTTTCAGTAGGAATCAGTCAATCAGGTGTTTGATGGAGAACAGCTTCTAGATTGGCAGTATCTCTCCGTCATAAGGAGCCATTAGATGTGCCAACTTGGGTGCCAATATAAATTGTAATGGGCATTCCAGGCCCTAATCAAACTTAATCTAAATTCTAATCTTGGGTCCTCAAGATTATACAAACGAAATGACTGTATCAGAAATACGTGCACTTCTTTTAGGGGAGTATATGTACTATACAGTCCAAGTATTTAAATATTGTGTGTTTCATGTCTTGATGTTAAATCAATGTTAGTACTCAAAAGTGCATTCTGCAAGTCTTCTACAAGGATAGATACAGATTTACCAACTCAGGTGTCACATAACCAAAAAGAGGACCCACCATCACTTCAACTCCATCGAGAATAATGCACCCTATTAGCCGAACTCCAGGGCCAATACGTGCATTTGCGGAGATTGATACATTGGGCCCGAGCTGGAAACCCCCAAACAAAGCGACCATTCTCAGTACATACAACCAAACCTGCTGTTTTATAAATTTCCTTACCATTTCCAATCACTTTATGCTCTTATGACAACAAACTGCGAAAAGATGACCCATGCTTAATTCAATAATGTGTTGAAGTGGAGCATTAAGACCTTACCTTGGCTGTTGCATGAACTTTAGCAGATCGATGGATGAAGACATCCCCTACAATTGTTGGCAATTTCTTTCCATCTGCAGTTGCTAAGAGCTCAGGTGTGGTCCACTGGTACTGCGATAAGTACAGAGATGAGCACCGCAGCGACATCCTGCCACCCAGCCCTCCTAGTGAAGGCAATTACTTTTTTGGAATTTACTTTACTGTTAGATTCCATGCACAGTAGTATTTCCAGAAGATAACTGTCACAAGAAATGCTTGCATTATGCCCAGTGGTTTAAGGTTGAGACATATGCCATAGATGAGGAAAGGAGTTGCCAGCATTAGCCCTGCAGTGAAGAAGAGGGTAACACATGTACTGAAAACCCATCCCACTGTCATACCTACCCAGGAGTTTTGATTTGTTCCCAAAACTCAGTAGTCTCAAAAGTGAAAAGCTTCTTCTTGCCCGCCAGCGGTGTGAGGATGTCCTGATCTAGCCTCACAAAATCTGTTGGTGTTCTGCACCAATGCCACATCAAATATGTTATTTAAAACTCTCTCTCCCTCTCTATACCCTACCATGTCCCTGCACCTCTGTTCACCAACGTTCAAAATCTTGAGACTGAGCCTAAAGCCCTGGCCCTCTTGGGTCTGATTGCTGGGCAGCTCACACACAGCTAGTTGATGCTTGTGTGAAGGGCTTTCGTGAAGATATCTGGAAAACCCGAACTAATTGTCTTTATCAAGGTAAGTCACAATACCAGAGTGAGCCCCTCACAAAGGTAGTTTCTACTCCCTTTTGTTCCGCCCACACTGGGCACAGGTCTATGGCCACAAGGCTACGGCAAACGATGTCTTATGAATACATTCTATACCCTACCATGAAACCCTGGTGGGTGCAAACCCCACAAAAGGCTCCGGAGGGTTAGTTCCCCCCGGGGCCAGTCCCAAGGCTGTGGCAAGCCAACATTCGTGGGTCTTATGAGTACATTCTATACTCTACCACTGTTCTGCTGGGAGCGGGATCTATGGCCACAAGGCTATGCAAACAACATCTTAAGAGTACATTGTATACCCTACCCCTTTCTGACGTCCCTGCAACGTTCGCACATGCATTTGCATCTCTCCTGCATAATCCTCCCTTCTTTCTCACTTTATGTCGATATTAACAAGCATTTTCAAGTAAAACCCAGCCTTGCCTTGGCCACCATAGACGGTTATTGCATGGGGAAGATATGAGATCCAGGACATAATCGCGTCAATGAATAGCCTCTACCTTGTGGCAAACCCCATAAAGTGAAGCACTTACTTGGCAGTAAAATAAAGAGCCTCAAAGCTGGACACACGCCGGAGGGTGGCTGGCAGGCAAAAAACAACACCAGAAAGCAAGAGTTAACGCAAACCTTGGCCATTTTCTGAAACCCATGTATAGCCATCTGGAGTCTTCGTCATCCAGCCACCTTACCCCTTATTACCCCTACATAAACTCGATGTGAAATTGCAGTGTACTGGATCAATTTTTGCGTATCAAGAAAACACAGAAGTACAACCTGCCAAGAAATCAAAACTCAAAATATTAAGTATGGATTTACAGGCTGTTGCAAGGCAGATCATCCAGGTGTAAAAGAGTGTACAATTAGTAACTGACCTCTGTCTATGTGGGAAGATGCCACATCCTTGATGGCCAGAAAAATGTCAGGTGTGAAAATGTAAACCCCGCAATTGATGAAGTCACTCACCTGCAGAGTCAAGATGTCAGTAACCCACTTGATAAATGACGGCCAGAGTTGGATGTCTCCATACATGGAAAAAGTTCCTTTGTGGTGGAGGGTGGTGAGTGCACTGATAACAGTAATCCTTAGACAAGATCGAGATGAGACAACTGCAGCTGTAAGCCTTAGGGGATAGGACCTCTCTAGGCTGCATAATGAGCTTGAGATGGACCGCTCTAGCTCCATCATCCCCACGAACATAAGTGCGAGGTGGAGAAAGAGAGAGAAAAAAGGACGAAGAAAGAGAAAGAAAGGTTCAACCAGGTCCTCATTGGTGTTTCAACTCTGTTTAGTGGCATCTGGACACAAGCTGGTCTGCCTTCTACATCAGAGGGGCTTACAAATGTCTCCGGCTTCTCCGCATAGTGAAGGAGCTCTCCAGTTTGTGGATCAGCCACAAGTTCGCCAAACTCGCTAGCCACCTCCTTTGATACCTATAACCCATCGCATCCCAGTCAAATTTCCACTGGTTCCAGAAATCACTTGTTTCAGGTGATGCACTTGTGTCAGTGGGGGAAAGGTGGATTGGCGGGGTGGAAAACATGGAAGAGAAACAGAGATGGAAAATCAAAATACCCAAGCCCAGTTTACACAGACAGACAGACAGACAGACAGAGCGAGAAGGAGAGACATCACCTTCTTAACTAGGAGGGTGCCCATGCCTCCATGCTTTCTATGAGCCGCTGCAGCAGGCACATCAGCATAGATAATGAGAGCTCGCACAGAATCCCATGGCATAAACAACTCTCCTTACCCACAGTTTACCATCTTGTCTCTGTCACTTTTTGCCCCTCTTTCTGAGTGCAAGCTGCAACCTCAAGGAAACTTTACAACTGAGGGGGCACACATCGCCAACCTACCAAGCATTTCAGTCAAAGGAAAGCTGCAGCACACGTCACAATTCAGCACGACAATATCATCCTGGACATAGCCAACACTCCCATCAGTCCAAAAGTGTGACTACACACACACTCTCTCTCTCTCTATACATATATATATATATGGCTCTCTATAGGCTACGGCAAACAAGTCCTATGAGTACATTCTATGGCTCTCTATCTCTCTTACGAGTACATTTGGCTCTCATACCGTGGGCCATCAGGCCCCATGTAGACATTATATGAGCTTCCTTCTCTCATTCTTTCTATTTTCAGGGGGTAATCCTTTTCGTCAGAAGGCTTCAGTTATGAGGAGCAGAGGTGTTTAGCACTCTGTCTCCAAACATTGTTAGGCGGGAACTTACCCAGTCTGTAAGAGCTTCAGCTTTTTAGGTTTAGTTGACTTTCTCATTCTTCTTCTTTCTTCTCTCGCACACACAGTGCACCTCTGTTTTCTCAGTTTGAGAAGCTCAAGACAATGCCAAAGCTGCAACATTCCTTCAGCAGGAATACTGGCACCCAAATGATGGTATCATACATTTCTTTAGAGGGTCTGGAAGGCCAGAATCAATCTTATGTGTAAAACAAGTCCCGCTACCAGAGAGGGCATTCTCAGAAAGTATTGGACTTACTCTGCTCCCTTCACCACCCACTTTCTACTCTGCCAAACCGGTATGGGATTTACGGCCACAATGCTACAACATGCATATTCTAACGAGTACACAGCTCTCTCTTTCTTGCTCACATAATCCTTTCTCAAATAGGTTTGACACCAATGTTCAACAAGTGGCAATCAACCCAATTACTCACAGTTACCAATCCCAAAAAGCTGCAATGAACTGGCAAATCATGAATGAGAATGCAACAATGATGGCAAATAGTGACGTGACATTACAGGATCTTCCTCCATAAGAAGATCTCTGAAGTTGTACAGGCCACCTGCTGATCCATGTGGCCTATCCTCTCGCAAGTACCTACAAAGCACAGAGTTTTGAGCTGTTGGTGTACAAATAAGAGCATTCACGGCAGTAAACCCTGCTATGTTCGGTTGGTGGGCCTCACATACTTTACTGTCCTCCCAGAAAGTGAATGATTCCAGCCAAAAACTGAAAATCTGAGTGCTCCTAGCCTCAGAGGGCTCCTGCATCTGCCAAGAGTTGGACACTTACTGACCACTTGAAATGCAAGTGTGTGGCGACCATCCAAGATAATCTCACGTGTGGCTAGCTGGACCACATAGTAGGCCTCCAACATAGGCAATGGGTGCATGTAAAGCGGGACCATGCATTCCGTGGCCCAACCACTGGGCACTCTGTAGTGCGGGAAAACAGACAAATGGTGGTTGAATCGTGGAAAATATTCCAGACTATTTGACTCTCAACAATGCTCCACATGGACTTACCTCACAGGAACCTTAAGCTCATTCGAAAGAGCCGAGATGTAAAGAGTGAATTCCCGTTCTTCATAGAATCCTATCAAGAACACTTGAGCCAAATCTGGTATCTGTCAACCAAAAAACAACAATTTTAGTCCCCATACCTGCCATCCTCTCCCTAACCAGTATATATAGGAATACTGCCTGAGGAACATCCACAGCAACAAGATAAACTTCATACTAGGACTTTCTCATGGAAATGTAAGTGAACAGTCTACAGACAATCCCTACGAGTCGCTTAGTTACAGCTCTACTATGACAAGTTGACATCTAAGTCTTCTTAAATCCATATATATAATGTTTCACCAGAAGCAACTGCTCCAAGGGTTGAAGAGGATAGATCCTGGAACTGTTTTTACACTTGGACTGACTTCACTGCATGCTGTTCCTTACTCCTCTCTTCCCCCCCCCCCCGGGTCTTTGTTCTGGTATGTGGAGAGACAGCTATATGTACCCCATGAATTTAGGTTGCTTTTGTCAGTTGCCACAGACCCCAGCGAATCACAGCAGAATGGGGAGGGATTGGGAGGACAGCAGAATGGAGACAATTACCATTTTCGCAAGGTTCCTCTCTGTAGAGGTCTCACCTATTCTGGGTTTCTAGCTTTTACTCAGCTCCTGAGGCAACTGGGAAACCCTAACTTATGTGCCTATTCCAGACTGTAAAACGGAAAAGTCAGTGGTAATGAGAGCAGTGTTTTTCTTCCGGCCTAGAAATATCCATTTCAACCATTTTCCAGTGCATTTGTGAAACATTTCACCAGATTTTCGACCAAATTTTTTTGAGAAAATAAACATTGAATAGGAGTAACTATTTTGTTTCGTATTCACCATTTGTAAGCTGTGAAACTCCAATGGACAACGCGGTAATATATTCTGGGAACATTCGCATTTGAGTCAATTGTTCCATACAAACCTCAGGTTTTTCATGTTTCCAGCTCTCAAGATTAACTTGGTCCATGGAGATGCAGCTATTTACCTTTCTGTCTTCCATCTCTCCTTAGTTTGTAGCTTAATGCAAAGTGAAGCTTCTACTATGTCACTGCAGTTTACATAATTCCAAGAAGTGAAGGAAGACAGATCGAGATTTCAAATGTTCAATGCATGTACCTTTTTGCAAGCAAGAATTGGATGGTGCACCATCGGTTGGCCTGCTAACGGGAAGAGTGGCTTTGCAAGATTTAGGGAGAGTGGTCTAAATCGGGTACCTGCCAAGAGCTGTCTTCAATAATATGAAACCGGCACATTGGAGAGAACTAAAAAATGAACCACAATGCCAATCTCCAAAGCTGGCAAGATGGTCATCTCTCTCTGGAAATTCAAGCTAAACTGAGGGCTCTCTCGTTGGAAGAAGAAAGTGACTCGGGCCAAGGTTCACAGGGCCCAATCAACCAGTATCTCAAAACTTAAGCCTCAACTTTGAGTGAATTTGTGATACAATCTGGATGGATAGCAGAACTGATCTGGCTCGAAGGAAAGTACCTCTACAGTTTATGACAGTGCCTCTTCTTACTATTCTTGCCCTCTTATTCAACATTATGTTTCGTGCTTTTGAGTGTCCGGATAAATGGTCGGTCCATCTCAGAACTACATGACTCGCAGATCCGCAGATGCAGACATACCTTTTGTTGGACCGCCGACCATGATGACTGCAACAGTCTTCCCTTCAGACACTACCATGGCTGGTGCGTCATGGCCTGTCTCAACTCCTGCCATAGCTTCAGCCTCCTAATCGCCGGGTCAATTTGGCAACCGCGGCAGAAAGAGAACGGCAAATAGTCGACTGTGGACTACGAAGACGTTGTAGGTTGTGAATAGCTAATGCTTCCATGGACTTCACATCCACCTTCTCAGCTGGAATGACGGCAGCTGTCTGCCAAATTGCTCGAAAACAAGAAATATGTCTGCAGACCGTCCAAAGTTCAAACGATCTGAGCCAGCCTTCGAAGCTCTTACCCAATTGTTCCCGGGATTGTAAGTAGGATATATCTCCTGCTTACTGTAGGGAGTCAGGCCAGAGCCACGACCTCTGTCGTCTTCATGCCGGGTACCAAAATGACACGCTGTTTCTACTCTCTGCGTTAGAAATTATTGAGGAGCGAAAGCGACTTCCACAGCATATCCCTTCTTATATTCATCCTCGAGGTCACTTTCTCCCTTATGTAGCTGCCATGGCAAGTGATCTGTGTCTCTCTCAGATTCTTGCACGGAGGCGCAAGTCAATCAACCACCCAATCGACCTGCAACACACATTCATGACTGCAGAGCATACATGTACACTCACATTAATCACTCCTCCACTCTGCAATCTAATCTCTGCCTCATCTCTGCCAACCAAGCTCAATCACTCCTCCCCAACCTCCCCTTCTCGACGCCCTCTGGCCTCGCAGTCAATCGTGGTAAATCGGTTTTCACCTCCTCATTTGTACCTTCCTCTATTCAGGCTCTTTTTCTTTATTTCCTTTTTGTTTTTTTTAATGAAAAGGGAGTGAGGCCAGGCTGGAAAAATTATTTGGAATTATTAGGGGGAAAATTTTTAAAACCCCCGGGTATTTTCCTATATTTTCTAGGTTATTTCCTTAAACCAAAAGGGGACTCGGCGAGCCCTGTTTTTCCGTATAATGTGTATGTAGAAAATTTAAATAGATAAATAAAATAATATCAGTTAATATTTATAATTAAACAGTCGACTGAGTTATGAGAGTCAATTTTATGTTTTCTATAATTTCGACGTGGCAGTAATTATTTTATATAATATAAATAGGGCAGAAGAGTGTCAGGGCCAATTAATGACTTAACGGTGCCTAGAATATTCTAAGCATCAATCCATCCCCATCTGACCATGTGCTCCATTATGATTGAGGTGTGATGGTCATGATGCACCATACACGTCGCATGATACATGACCCCACATGTACATGTCATACCACCATCTTGATTTGCGGACACATTATCCAATCAGTTTAGGTTTTTATTTTTTTCATAAAATATTGTTTTCTTAAATTAAAAGCCATGCACATCGGCTGGTAGCTCAGCGGGTAAGTGCACAGTGTGACGCCATGGGTGGTTCGGGGTTCACACTTCACACCTAGGGAATTCCAAAAAGGCCTTGATGTGCACCGCATTGCAATTCACTTGATCACCCCCTAAAAGTGCGCAATTCAATTGAACTAACCGTAATTTGCAATTCAATTGAATTGTCGGCACACGATTCAATTGAATCGCTAGTTGGCAATTCAATTGAATTGCTGACTACAATTCAATTGAATTGTAATCTATAATTTTTAACTTATTTCTGTATATAATATATATATATATATTTAAATTATACATATATACATACACAGGTATAAGCTAAAAATACATGTTGCCCGTCTATTCTTGTTGTCCGTCTGTCAATCCTTTGCCCGTGGTAAGGCTTGAGCCCAAGATAAGCCTAAGATAAGCCTAAGGGAGAGCGAGAGAGGGAGAGAGAGAGAGGAAGTCACGAAGCGCTTGTAAAAGCGGGATTGTCTCTCTTTGTGGATGTTGGTGCCAATATATGGCTATGTACATATACCAAACATGATACCAATGTAAGAGTATCAACGTGTAAGAGTTTGATATATTAAACTTATATAGAACACACATCCCAACTTCAACATGATACCTTTGTAAGGGTATCGAAATTTTTGATAATTCTCAAGATGAACATATTTTTTGTTTTCTTTGTCTTGGGCCAGATACTAGTGTTAGGGGACTACATGGTGATGCAGGGGAAGCCTTTCATCATTTGTCAGGTTTGATTTTGTCTGTTTTTTTCGGAGCCAGCCATGTTTCTTTTGCCAGTGAATCAGAGGAAGCTACTGATCTATCTCCGTCTCTGGCTCTCCCTTCCTCGCTGAGGCTGGCTTCACAACTCCACAATTTCCTCAAGGGCACAAGAAAGAGGGCCAGCAAGAATAGACGGGCAACATGTATTTTTAGCTTATACTCTTATATGTGTATAAATATAATTTGAATATATACATGTACATATATATTATATATTATATACAAAAATAATTAAAAATTATAGATTACAATTCAATTGAATTGTAGTCAGCAATTCAATTGAATTGCCAATTCACAATTCAATTGAATCATGTGCCGACAATTCAATTGAATTGCAAATTAGGGTTAGTTCAATTGAATTGCGCACTTTTAGGGGGTGATCAAGTGAATTGCGATGCATTTCACATCAAGGCCTTTTTGGAATTCCGCTGCCCTCCCATGTGTGTGGATTGTGTGTGACGGGATGTCTGGGCGTTGTTCGTCCTCTAGGTCTCATGGCCCATGAATGGTTAATTCTTCCCCTCCTCAAGGGCCTGATTTGTGGGCTATCGCTCCAAGGTTTCAATTTTTTTTTAATAAAAAAATCCATAGGCAGTTACTTTTACTGAAAAGGGGAGGAGTAAAGTAAAGTTTGTTTTAATGTCCAGTGAATTTACAGAGCCTACTGCTGCCCATCGAGGGGCCAAAGGGGCAAAGTAAAACCCCCCCGAGACACACCCAGAACGAGCCCAGACAGAATGAAGAGCAGCGATATTTTTTGGAAATTTTGGAAAATAGCACGAGTGGCTGCTGAGTTTTGTAGAAATAGCCGCATATTCTGTTCATCCATTGAAATTTGGATAGAATCATCCTCCTCTGTACTTTCATCCACTGATATCATCCATATTTTGGCAAATTCATCCATTTTTTATTTTTTATTTGGAGAATTTTGGTGATTTCATCCATGAAAAAACATGGAATTTGTGATAGAGTATTCCATTTTATTTTGTGAGGTCGAAATTTGGCAATTATTTGCCACAAACAATGGCGGTGAAGAGAGAGACGGCAATTGCCAAAATATATATATGAGAAAAATGCGAGCACCCGCTCCCCATCAACCGTTTACGTTCCAAGTAAGCCTCAACCCTTCTATCTCATTTATCATATATTCTACTTATGTTAACCCCTAAAGGACGAGAGGTGTTTTGGGGAGGGCCTCACAAGCCCCCCACTCCAACCCCTGCATTGCCCCCCGCCGCAAAATCCCACCCGCGTGGCCGCTGCCACCTGCCACGTTGACGGTCAACTGTCGTGCCCCCCCCACTCCACCCAAAATCCTACAATTTCCAAACTTCAAAAAATTCATGACGGCAGAGTTTTTCTCTGTTGGGGGCGCCATAAAGACCTGCGTGTGCAGCTCGTTCCGCGCTACATTTTTCGTTCAAGCCGCTTGTTCATCGGACTTCATCCGTGCATGCTACGGATGGATGAAAAATTGGGCCGACCCGATTCGGGTCGGCTCGTCGTTTAGGGGTTAAGAACCCTAGTAGATGTAGAATCTTATGCCTCAAACCCCATAAACCTCATCTATCTGGATGGAATATCCTCCTTTCCATCACATGAAGGTGTATTCAATATGCTATTAGGTTTGGATCTTCTTCCCTTTAGCATCCCAATTCCTCAAGTTAAGCTCATCTTACTCTCTAAATTCTTCATGGAGCTAGTGAGGAGGCCTAAAGCAGCTCGAACTGGACTTGAGCCCTTCACTCGTTTTATGCCAATTCCTCCCCACATACATGATGCTAGTATCAATCAAGAAACATACATCATGCTCAAGTGGAACTCCGTAAGCCAATGTCTAAAGCTTCTCTTTATCACAAATGGATCTCCTCCGCTCTACCCTCGGACAAAAGGACCAGGTTTCGTTTCTTCTGCAACATGCCATCATTTGAGTGGACACATACCCTTAGCCTGACACAACCAAACGATGCATATTAAACCATCATCTTGGAACATTAGGGGGATAGGCTCAGATCATTCTAGTTTTAAGAAAACCAAGTAAATAGCATGGCTCAATCCCAGCCTCCTTGCCTTGGAAGCCATTGTTTCCTTGAAGAGCACAAACTATGCCATAGCAAGATACTTAGACTCACTGGCCACCTTTGGCCTATTAATACAGCCCTGTGGATTAAGCCTTCCTCTGAGGGCTCAAGAGGAGGAACGGCGATCCTCAGGTATCCCCCTCACTCAGACAATACCTGTTCAAAGATGACATTTGGGAGCATGGTATGGTACAATTATGTAGAATGGATTTGTGTAACTTCATAAGTAAATAGATGAGTCGTGAGACTACAACATGCACAGATGGCTACTTGCTGGCAATTTTAACATGGTAGAAAAAGAGGAGGACATGAGGGGCAAGGGCTCTCCTCACCTAAGCCCCGAGAAAGAAAATCAATGGTAGTTCTTGATTAATACACACAATTTGATGGAGATAGAGGGACCCCAATAGACCCGAATGGGATCCACACTTTCTTCACTTGGACAAATAACCATAGTATGCAAGATCTGAGTATATATGGCTAGACTAGATAGATTCTACGCTTCAATTCCCCTAGTAATCAACGTACTTGGTGCCACATGAACCAATAGCCCTAGGTTTTGATCATGCAGTTCTAGCCGCCACCCTTTCTCTGCCTTTGGTGTAAAAGCAAGGTAGGGGTATCTATGAACTAAACACCATCCACCTTAAGATACCATCTAATTTCAAGTTAGGGTTGGAAACTGCCTGTTCTCAAGTCGACAACCATCTACTCTGCTCGATCATCAAGTTCCGAGCAAAGGTTATTGCTTCTTGCAAAGCCAGCCATGGATCTAAGCAAAGATATCTTTGTACAACAAAAAAGACGCACCCTCGCACTAAAGACATGTTTAGGGATTTGTCAGAAAAAGATAGAAGCAAATTCTTGTGATGACCACACATTCTAAACTTACCTAGTTCATTGAGATACAACCTGGGAGATTGTCAGTTCCTTCATGAACAGAGAATGAGGATGCAGGTCGGCATCACCTGGTCCTGTAAAAGGGAGAAAATGTCCAAATATTTCTTCAAGAAAACTAAACTTAGGAGATCGGTTCAAAGAATCTTGGGACTCTATATCAATCAAGCAAGAACCAGATCTTCGAAGCAGGCAAAAGAGACGTGTGCAATAGCCTTTGCACATTTTAGTAACCTATTCAAAGCAGACACTCATGATCCTCAAAACCTCCCACAGCTCCAGCACTGCCTCTCACTCATCCCCCCCTAAGCTGAATCTGATAGAGTCTGCTTTCATAGCATACATCTTTATGGAACAATAACTGGAAGACGCACTAAACCTTATGAGCAACAACAAAACACCCGGTGTAGATGGTCTACATGTGGAATTCTTCCTCATGTTGCAGAAGACTTCTGCAAGGTGGCTAACTCAATAAAAACCTGCAACTTGATGTCAGGTGCTATGTCTCAGGGCGTGATCACTCTCATGTTCAAAAATGGGGATAGGGCTAATATTGGTAACTATAGACCCATCACCCTCCTCAAGTTTCATACAAGATTATAGCAAAGCCACTAGCTCTGAGAATTCAGCCCCTCCTCCCATCTTTAATTAGAATGGGACAGGTTGGTTTCATAAAAGGTAGATACATTCTGGACAACGTACTATTGGCTCAATTGGCCTCTTCCTACGCCTCTGAATCCAACAAAGCCCTGGCCTTATGGCTTTTGGGCTTCGAAAAGGCATTTGATAAGAGGTTTGTATTCCATGAGCCCATGAGCATGAGCGGAGCAGTAACGCACTCAGGTTTCATGCGCTGACCAGCAAGAATCTCCCAATAACGGCAGTGTACGGGAAAATAAAATTTTATTCATATAATTATTAAAAATAATATAATATAATTATATCCAATATATTGGCGACAACTGTAATGAAACAATGTTGGGTTCACATGTCCAAGCATAGATTCTTCTACAGTTTGTGGGCATAACTGCACCGATATGGAAGGCGGACCCCCATATCCGCGGAATTACATGTAGTATGACCGTTAAGTACAATGTCTATAACCGTGGAAACACTTGCACGAGCATACCCGATATTGGAATAAAGGCACAATTATAGTGAACAGGGGAACTCACGAAACTTGAATGTGGAAAAAAAGCACAGTTATAGGAGAACAGAAGCATGTCCACACCACCAACGGGAAGCAGTTTCGGATTCCCGGAGGGAATATTGTTTGGGGTAAGTTAGGCAAATACATGGCATGTCATACAGAATGAAAAAACGAACCGAAATAGTATTGGGCCACGGTCATTATAACGAACAAAACATCTAAACACCTCAACACAGGCGCCAAAATAGAGTGCAAAGTTTCATGAAACCGAAGACACACTAGTACGGATTAACGTTTTTATGACTATGGATATCACTACATTTGCAGTGATAAGTGCTTTTTTATGACTACCTCACTCTACAGTGACAAACACGAAGTCAGTTCTACCATGACTACAGAGTGATAAGTGCAAAGTCATGGTCGTCACTGAGGACGTGGCGTGGGATAGTGATGTAGGGTTTGGTGATGTAGTCATAACAAAAATAACTACACGACTGTAAGTTATGACTATATCACTACAGTATTGCGCCTACATGGAGAGCCCTCTGTGTGACACGTGGGATCCTTGGGATTTGATATGTGTATTCATCTCCATATGGTGCAGTGAACTACACGACTACACGACTACATGTCATGACTACCATGATAACTACATTACTACAGAAGTCCGCCTACATAGTTGTCTGCGTGACACACGTAATCCCTCTGCTATGACACGTGTCCAAATCGTGAGATGGAGTGTAGTGATGTAGGCGTAACGTTATGACTACATGACTACATTGTGTGACTGCACTGATGACTACATAACTACTCAGTATATCGTTGAGGATGACATGTGGCACATTTCCTGAATACATGTATGACTACATTACTATGGGTGTGACTATATCACTACAACACTACATATGCCACATGGTCTTGTTGGAGTATGTGTGAATGACACGTGTTGGTCATGTAGATTTTAAAATTTGTTGTATATTATTCAATTTCAAATGACTAATTTAAATAATAAATTAAAGTAAATTGATATGAAATCTAAACAAACCATGTGGAGCTCTCATAAGCACAGCAATTGGCAAAGCAATTGGCCCACTATATCAAGACACACCCCCTCTGCAGGGAAGGAGAGCCTTGGTTAATGACCAAAGAGTGGATGCCCAATCCTGCTGGCAGTTGCAAAGAGTGGCAAAGAAAGATTCTACCACCAACACTGTTGCATAGACTGACAGAAGCACCAATATGATACAGTCTGAAAGACAACTACAATCAAACATGTCATCCATAGAATAGCAACATCACAACCACAGCACATACATTCATGTGGTGTTCAAACCAGTCTTTGTATATAAATTCATAAAATAAACTTCATTGTTCAAGCACGATGTTGCTAAGCACTTACCTAGAAAAAACTAGATTCAACAAATACTGCTAGAAGTAAGGGCTTTATTGACAAACAAAGCAGTAGCACTTCTTAAACCTCATGTCTCAGTAGCTTCAAACTCCAAAGTGTGGTGCTTCCTACCACATCCCCCAACACAGTATGTTTCTTAACATCGTTGAGATATGGTAAAGGAGCGTTAGTGATGTATGCCTCTTTCATGTATATAGCTGCATACTGAGCTGGCACGGCAGGGTAGCCCTCACTTACCTTGCAGCCTTGCAGAGAACATATAATCCCTGATCCAACCTTTGTCCGTTTGGACATCACGTTAAGGAGCCGAACTTGGTCACCCACCTTAAATTGTCATCCCAGCACCCACCAGCAAAAACATTGAGTGAAAATACCATGCACGCTAGACTACGGAGGTCCAAGCATTACAGTACTTAAGTACCGGGAGGGGGGTTGAAGCTACTAATAGGGATGGATGGAGGGAGGGGAGGGAGGAAGGGCAGGCAGGAAGGTCTACGGTCAAAAAGTGCAGCAAACAACATACACACACATACACACATACACACACGCATTTCAATTTCTTTCTCTCTACCTACCTATCCAAAAGGCTATGCCAAACACAAGGTTTTATGAGTACTTTCTGTACCTACCCTTGGCAATAAACTGAAGTAAATCCCTCACAATGGTCTCCCACTAGATGCGGAGTCTATGACCACAAGGATACTGCAAACGTGAAGGACGGTAGTCTACACTCCTGTGGCCAGATAAACAAAATTGGAAAAGATATCCAAGGAATGTCATTGATACGTTGAGTACAAGGTCATGGACTTACACCAAGCTGACTTTCAGGCGGCTGCGAGAACTGCTTGAGAGCGCTACTTTCCAGCTCCTCTATTGACTTGTTGACAGCATGGAGCCGCTTCATCACAGGTCCCTATATCTCAAACCATTACAATTTCTTCATTGGCATTACAACCTGAAATACGCTAGTTACACAGCTCACTCAAGAGAAACCCAGAGCTCATGCAATTCACAAGCAACCCAAGAATTCCAAATGTGGACCAGACTTACAGTACATTGTTATACCTTCTGACGATTACACTGAGCAGAATTGTAGGGCTGTTGTCCAAAGAGAGGCTCAGACTTCAAAAACTGTGGAATACTAGGAGTCTTGCTTGCCCTCTCCAAGAACGGCCACAACACATTGAGTAGATAGCCATCTTTTGGCCTTGATGATCGCATTTTCCATGGCTTCGGATGTATCCCACTAAATGGAGGATTGTTTGATGTCTTTCTTGGTGTGTCATCAACAAGAAGTGTCTTCAGGACCCCATTCTGGCCACTCTGCCCACACTCTTGATAGGTTCTTCAAATTCAAATCATGCAGATAATAAATCATAAATACATCCTCAGCCTTGCTGCTAGCAGCTGACACTGACGGTGTGAAGTTTCCAGCAAACACCTGAGCCCTACTTATTACAGTAGCTCCAATTCTATATTGCATCTGCTTCTCTCTGTAGTCCAACAGCCATTCACCTTTTTGTCTCCATTGTCCCACCATTGACTGGGGTCAGAGTGTTCATTTCAAAGCTTCTCCTCATCTCAGTTATCTGTTTCTGGATACTTCCTGCGGCCACATCGGTAGTAACTTGTCAAAGTCACTCCAAACCACCACAGATCCACCCAACAAGCTAACTTACAAAATTCAATATGCATCTCAGGGCCAAGTCTGATGAGAGGGCAAAACAGGCTGAAATAGGTCAAAGAAGAAGGTGCCCTTGCCACATTGTTCTTGACCTATGGAGGATTTGACCGACCGTCAACCCAAAATGACCTCTTGTGTGTGTTGTTTGTGTTTGTAGTCAGGTAATGTCGGATTGGTCTATGAGAACCACCACGGTGCAGCTGAGTAGGCAGAGATTGAAACACGGCCTACTAAGACCAAGCTGACTTTCCCAAGAACCTTGTAAACATCAGGAATACCAAATCATGGTACTAACAGGAGCCAAGAGCCCACCTTTGCAGGATGGACAAACTTCTTCACATCGTACATTAAGAAAAGCCACACCTTGTGATTGCGGCTGTCCCACCATCGTGAAGGATCTTAATAAAACTCATGCCAACTCACACCACGAACAAGCTAACTTGCAGAATTCTACATGAAATTTTAGGGACGACTGTGATAACAGGGCAAAACAGGGTGAAATGTATTGAAGAAGGTACCTTCATTAACAGCGAATTGTTCTACCAATTGTGTTGCTGCCGCTTCTGTTTCCAGGATGACATCTAGTACAATTCTAGCTTTGATAATGTCACTATGGACCTCTTTCCTCTTTTCCAGAGCTCCCAGGCTTGCACACGCATTCCAAACACAAACAAATGTAATGTGGTTGGGCTTCACCGCTTCGCACATCATTTGCTCATATGTCTCCAAAACATTCCTACCACACCTATGCTTGGTAAATCCTTCCAACATAATTCTCCACGTGATAAAAAAATCATTGAGGCATTATGTTGAACACTTGGTGAGCATCCCTGATGCTCCGGCACTTAACATACATGTTGACAAGGGTGTTGAGTATCAAAAAAATTGGCGTGAATCCACTTTGGATAATGTGAGTGTGCACCTGCTTTCCACCTTCCAGACCTTCCATCTTGATGCACTTAAGCAAGAGACAGACATACATATCTGAATCTGCTGACATGCCTCTTTGGTTTAGAGTCTGTAGAGCCTCTGTCAGGCTGCCTACCGCACAAAGTATCTTTACATGCCCAGAAGTGCCAGAGGAGGCATTTGTGGACTCCCTCTCTTGATCCTCTAATTTCAGAAGTTGTGGTCATGGTTGAGGTGCATGATTTTATCAACTGTGCCGCTGCAGCTGTTGCCTTTAGTTGACCATCTACCCATGCAGGTTTCTTGTAGCTACTAATCCACCTGGAATCAAGGTAATCTGGAGCTTGAAGTCCAGCCCTCTTGGATGAATCTGGACCCACACTCTATTCCCGCTCCTTCAGCTATCCATGCCTCTACACAAATCATGCATACATCCTTGCCTTGCAGCTGATAATGACAGCCTAGATTTGTTCTAGGAAACACCCAACTTACACTAGTTCTATACTGAATTGCATCTGCTACTCTCCTGTAATCTAACAGGCATTCACCTTTTTGCCTCGATGTCCCACGATTGACTGGGTTTAGAAAAGTATTCATTCCACAGCTTCTCCTCATATTTGTTACGTGTTCTTGGATACTTTCTTGTTGTCACAGTGGCAGTATCATAGCAAAGTCACTCCAAACTATATTCACTCAACCAGCTAACTTGCAGAATTCAACAAGGAAATTTAGGGCCGATTCTGATAAGAGGGAAAAACAGGGTGAAATGTGTTGAAGAAGGTGCCTTGATTACCAGTGCCTGATTTTATCAGTTGTGCTGCTGTTGCTGCGGAATCCAATTGACCATCTACCCATGCAGGTTTCTTGTAGCTATTGATCCACAGGGAATCATAAGTAATCTTGTGCTTGAAATCTGGCCCTCTTGGATGAATCTGGACCCACTCTCTATCCCTGCTCCTTTAGGTATCTCTGCCTCTCTGTTCCAGCAAACACCCTAACCCTACTTATCACACAAGTTCCTATGCTGACTTGAGCTTCCAACAGGCATTCACCTTTTTGCACCAACGAGCTAACTTTGTAGAATTCAACCTGAAAATTTAGGGACGACTCTGATAACAGGGGAAACAGGCTGAAATGTGTTGAAGAAGGTGCTCATAGGTCTCCAAAGCCTCCATCCCACGCCATTGCTGTGCATATCCTGCAATCATCGCACTCCACGACACCACATCTCGTTCAGCCATTATGTTGAACACTCCCTTTGCATCCTCGATGCACCCACATTTTGCATACATGTCCACGAGAGTACTGTTCAGAATGACATCGGGTACAATTCCAGCTTTGACAATGTCACCATGGACCTCTTTGCCCTTTTCCAATGAATAGTCACCAATGTTTGATGCTCATTACTTGTTTCCTAATAATGTTGTGGAATTTGTTGCAGTGAGTGCCACCCACTTATAATTAAGGAGCCTTGTTCCAGTTCCTCATGCAAACATGTCGGTCATCTGCTCCGATCCTGGTCATACATTCGTGTTAGCTTTGTATATGAAGCCCTGTAATCTCAGTAAACTTTCAGCTCCTTGCAATCATTAGATGTTGCATGATGACACTGGTGAGTGTCTCTCGTCATTCTTTCTACAAGTAAGCCCGTCTTGCAACTGCAAACATTCTCTACTTCTGAGTGTGATGGGTAAAGGGGAAGGAGGAAGGTGGATTTTGATAGGGAACAGAAATAGGAGAGAACACATACCAACCACAGGTTCAGAAAGGAATAAGAGGGGGCAGTGGTGCGCATGTCAATTACAATAATTTACTTTAGATGATGAGGCTGTAACATGTTGAGGGGGGCAGCAAGGCTGCCGGCTCTTTTGCTGCACAGCAATGACTCAAAACCGAACTATTTGCAGGATGCTATGCAAGTAAGGTCATAGATGCCCCTCACAGAGAACAAGGGAAGAGAAGGCCGAAGTGAAGATGTAAAGAGAATTTCCTGCAGGATTACTGCCTTCTTTACACTCTAAATGAATGGTTGAGCTGCTTCTTTTGAACACTTTGACCAATGAAGCAAACTCTCCCTTGAGCCCTTAGGTTTGGCTACCATACACATAACCAGGATTAACATGAATGACTTCGAGCATCAGTGAAGATTTCGCAGTAAACTCTGACCTAAGAATTTCAAGGGAAAGTCCAGCACCCACTAGGGCAACTGCTGATGGATTACATTCTGTGGGCAACGTTAGCTTCAGTGATTAAGTAGCTTCAACATGATATTCTTTCAGATTATTCTACTTTCCAAACCAAGCATTCTTGTGTCACTGTTGTGCCCACAAGCTAATGGCTTAAATGTGAGATAGAGGCACAAGTGTGTCTGGAAGAGCTCAATCTGGACTCACAGCAGGTGTAGGTCTGATGGACTCAACCGTTAGGCTTGCACATGCATTGCAAATGCAATCAAATGGATGTGGTCGGGCTTCACCCCTTCCGCCATCATTTGATCGTAGGTCTCCAAAGGTTCCTTCCCGCAACGTTGTTAGGCATACCCCGCAAGCATCGTCCAACCATACCGTTGCAAACTCCCTTTGCATCCTCGATGCACCCACATTTCGCATGCATGTCCACGAGGGTATTGTTCAAATGACGTCAGGTACAATTCCAGCTTTGATGATGTCACCATGAACCTCTTTGCCCTTTTCTAGGGCTGCCAGGCTCGCACACGCATTGCATATACAAACGAACGTGATCAGGTCTGGCCTTACCCCTTCCCGCATCATTTGCTCATAGGTCTCCAATGCCTCCATCCCGCATCCATGCTGGGGAATATCCCGCGATCATCACACTCCAGGACACGACATTTCGTTCAACCAAATTCTCAAACACTCCCTGTGTATCCTCAATGTCCACGAGGGTATTGTTCGGACATCGGGTACAATTCCAAATTGACAATGGCACCATGGACCTTTTACCCGTCTCCAGGGCTGCCAGGCTTGCACACGCATTGCAAACTTAAACGAACGTGACCCGGTTCGGCTTCACCCCTTCCCACATTATTTGCTCATACGTCTCCGAAGCCTCAATACCACACCCCCGCGCTGTGCATATCCTCGCCCTTCCTGCATCATTTGCTCAAGAATAGGTCGCAAACCCTCAATCCCACGCCCCTGCATTGCATATCCTGCGATCATCGCGTTCCATGACACAAGTTCTCACTGCTTCGGCTCGATACTACGAAAACATATGATAGCGCGGGAGACAAAAGGAGGCTAAGTCCCAGCCCTCTGTGTTCACGGCTGAACGTGGGCAACCCTAAAGCAACTTTTTCAATTTTTTAACTTTTTGCAACTTGTGTCATTCCATTGACACAAGTGTTTCATTAAAGATAGATGGATGAGGTCATCCAATGGATGAACCCATTCATGTATATGCCTTAAGATGCCACGTGTGGTGATGTAGTCATATAAACAGAGTTGTGAAACCTCTTGTAGTCATGTAGTCATAAGCTTCTATGGCATGTCATCAATGTGTAGTAGTGGTGTAGTCATTTAGTCATAAGCTTATATGACACGTGTCTGACGTGTAGTATTGCGTATGACTACTAGTTATATAAACCAAGCCTATATACTTGGTCAACAATGTTTGACCGCGGCTCCTAGTCATGTAGTAAAATGTATGACTGCATTAGATTAAAATATATTAAAATGCACCCAACAAAGGGTTTCATCACTTTGTAGTCACATATATAGTCATGGTTACCAAGGTTTATATCATCCGTAGTCATAAAAACGTTAATATGTAGTAGTGACACTAGCCTTAGTACATATGTTGAAATACTATGAGAACCTGGTCTACTCGACACGAATAGAATGGACATTGACTCATCTGGAATTTTGTTCTTTACGATAATGGGTCCATACCAAGAAGCTTAATGACCTTGTTGAAACTCAACGTTGGTGCATGTATGAAGTCATGTGTTGGTGGAGATACACTTCAAGTGTTTCAGGTAGATATAGTACATATGCTTGCATGGGTAGAAGGCGCATGTCTTCTTCTTCTCCATTATCAAGAAATCCGGACAGTTGCAGGCAAGATTTTCAGAGGTGGTAATAGTGTACACCTCTTTGCGTGCAACCGATCCAACAGTGGACACTTGGTATACCCGGCCCCACCCTGGCACAAGAACGTCTTAGTATCCCAGAAGTGTACAAGCCATTCCCACAGCACTGGTCATCCTGGTCTCGTTGTTCTTTGACGGAGGTCGTCTTCTTTTTACTCCTCATCGCATTGTAGCATGTGCTGAATTATCCCTCCCATGCCCTCTATTCCGCGTGTTAGAGGGCCCCGCAGGTTCAGGGCGCCCCCCTAGCCTATGGTTTGGTTCTCGGTCCACCATGTTAAAACCTGTTGCAGTGAGGGCATCAACCTCATCTTGTGTGAGGTTAGTCTCCTTAGACACAGGCCATTTCACGGGGAAATTTGGCATTTCCTCTATGCCATATTTCGGTTTCCCCTTAACACAAGTCTTGATATTATCCATACAGAACCAGAAGTCTTTGAAGCTCACATCGACAAACTTGGAGTGAACAAACCTTTATGTGAACATTGGCGCTGGAACTGTTCCCAAGGGATTGCGACGAATCATCTCATTGCATCTCTTATTCGTATCAACTCTTATAGCACAGCACCTTCCCCGGAAGGATGAGTGGGTCCTGCTAATTCTCCACTGAGAACGAGGGACGTCCCGTTCGACAATGGGAATGCCGTGCTGGGTCACAACAGGGGGTTGCTCGGGAATTATGGAAGTCAAACTTTCTTCACTATGCCCATCGTTAGAGCCACCGGAAGCCGTGTGCGACCCAATTGGACTCAAACTCCGGGGGGTTATCTCTGGCAAGACGGAGGGACCACGAGCCCTAGTTCGAATGTTGACATCCGGTTGCCAGGAATCTTCCTCTCCTCCAGGCCGCTCGTTAATTATCCATCAAACTGGCCGAGTGCGCACATCCCCCTCCAGAAACTCCCCTATACGATGAAGCGGTGTCCCCTTAATTGTTGATTTTACTGCTTTTGCCCATTTCACAGGGTCCTTTGAGCGGCTAGCCGTGCGTACCAACAACTCTTCCCTATCAGGTCCGATCCCCCATTGTTTTCCATTTTGGAACTGATAATAGGCAGATTGTTGCTGAATGGATCTGATGATGTCCTCTGTAGTCGCTGTCAGCAGGTCAACCAAGTGAGTAGCGGATGACGCACGCCAGGAGGAGTGCACGGACTCCGCCATGTTAGTTGTTGGCATATCTATGTCAGAATCAAGTGTCATATCCTGCAACACATATGAGCAAGGAAGTTTAGGAATGGAGGAACGAAAAACTACATGTCTAAAAAAGAACATCAACCACTGATTAAATTCTTGTACGACCGGACCTGTCGCATGTAGTTTCCAAATTTCTGGAATCGGTAATGCCACTATGCCATCCAGCTATCCATTGACGCCAGTTCTTTCTTGCCCACAGCTCCAGAGGATGCCCACCAAGCTCAGATGGAGGCAAACTCTGAATCGGCCTCATCCAGAGTTGGGGCATCCCGCCACGCAAGACACATGGCGCGATGGGTGGCCCTATGTTGTGTTGCAATGTACTTCGTAGTATACTGTGTCAAACTTTGCAAGAAATGAAAACCACAAGACCTCTCCCGACCATGTAAGGGCACTCCTGGACCCTCTCCATATACCCGACGCACTGCGGCCCAATTGTTGTCGGCCATGAAACCGCAAAATGTGGTAGAGGGTATCCTGCCTGTAACATCTGCTCGTTGATAGCCTCCCAAAATATGACCTCCAACTCTGTGTCCTCCCCCCTCATTTCACAGATCACTATAGTCATCAGTTTCCTGCAGTGTGGCTCATAAACATGTGCTGCCATTGTGACCCAGGCGTGGCCCGTTATGCGTTTGATGTGGTCGAACATGACCCCACAATGAGACAGGTCCCCCGACGTCATGCGGTGAACCAAGTCGACGCCACTGCCAGGACCACATGTAGACATCTTGAATATGTAGCATCTATCTGTATCCGAACCCTGACCTGGAAATCGGCTCCCGTGGATGAAGTCGTATACTGGAATGCACATCCAGTATCATCGACGTTTAACCATCCCAGTTCATCCAATAACAACGCAGTTATTGGATGTAGAAGGACTACGGCAAGTAAACATCTATCCTTCGGAAGCAGTCAGAAAAAGGTTATTGTATTTGAAATGAGAACTGAAGGATGGACAACTTGAATATGACTCACATACATCCAGAGGATCCGTCCAATAACTGCGCAGTTATTGGATGAACAGACAGACTTCTAATAATAATAATTGCGACGTGGATAGCTTTCATCGTCGCCAACCTCAGAGGTGTTGGACGCCTAAGGATCCAGGGTGTCACGTTCATCCTCATGCATAATCCAATAACATCGCATTTTTTTGTTACCGACCCATGGAAACCTGTAACTGCGCAGTTTTTGGATGAAAACGGGCAGGTTATGGACGGATAACGCCAGTGAGGGGTCACATTTACTGCTATGCTCATCCTATAACTGCGTAGTTATCAGATGAAAACGGGAATGTTATGGGCGGATAACGATGATGGAGGGCACTTTCATCCTATGCCTCATCCAATAAGTGTGTCGTTATTGGATGAACAGGGGCTGGGCCAGAAGATCATCCTTCCCTGACAGCAAAAGTAAAAGTATGACGGCTCCCGAAGGGAGCGTAACTTACGGTGTCTCTTCACCACAAGGGCCACTGCCTTCCAGCTGAAAGGTGGACAAGCAATAACTGCGCATTTTCCTGTACACTCTTTCCTACACGCACCGATTTTCATCCAAAAACGACACTGTTATTGCTTCTCATGCAAAAGATGCTATTATGGCCCTGTCCCGGTTTATCCAATAACTAAGCAGTTATTGCTTGTCAGAGACAAATTATTGTCTAGCCTAGTCCCCTTTCATCCAATAACTGCTTGTTTATTGGGGGAACATGAAGATGAATATGACCCATATCCTGTACCCTGTCCCTAAGTGCCCATTTTCATCCAATAACTGTGTTAGTTATTGGATGAACAGGAGGATGAATGTGAGCCTATCCTCTAGCCTATACGTGCCCGTTTTTATCACAGAGCATGCCCATGTGAAAACACATATGGCCCACTACCTTTACAGGGTGCGTTCGGTTGGGCAGGCTTCTCTGTCTGACTACGAAACAAGTCTGGACCTTGAAACGTTGAGAAATGCGAACAAAAAGCGGACCGCACCTGGTATCGTCTCACACTCGCTGCCGTGGTGGAGCACATTTTCTCAGTAAGCCATGTTCTACCTACACCTGCTTTGGATAAATGTTGTTTCAATTCCAATTTTGATTCACATTGTCTTTGTTTGTAGTTGGATATGATGCAAGATCTTGACTATGCGAAGAGGCAGTATATGGAGACTGATCCAGACGTGCAAAAGACGTACGAAGGGCTACGAGCAGTATTGGAAATGGGGAAGGCTCGGTCAAAATCAAAATACAAATCGAAGATGGTGAAATATGTGGCCATAGCGGATCCTGGACTTGGGGAAGGCTTCCTGCCAGAGATATCCATGCATTACTCTAGGGCCATGAAACCGGAAATGGCATTGGAGAAATTGCACCAGCTTTCCACAGCCCTGGTCGATGGGGCAGAGAAGGTACTATTTTCTTCTGAAATTGTGCTTCAAGTCTTGCTGCTCTCCATCACAAGTTCTAAATAAATGTTTGTCATTTCCATGCAGACATGCTGGTTGCAGATATGGAACTCGAACAACGCCAATAAGCTGATGTGGGGATTTCCAGCGAAAGATCCTACAGACAAGCAAATGGACGTGTGGTTGAACAAGATGACATGGTGGTTTCAGGTGCGTGGCTTCCAAATTTTCACATACCGTACTGACCTAGCTTATTAGGCACTTCCGCCCCTAATATTTAATAAAAATGGAATATTATTAGGCAGATTTGTTTTTATTATTTAGGCACCTCACCTAGGTAATTTCCAAACATTAGGCATGTATTACAGTCGACCCTGGATAATAATCAACAATTGTTTTTTACCTCTCTCAAAAACTATTGTTGAGGTAATTTTCTTTAAAAAAAGCATAATGGTCTTGAAAATAGATATTACCTCAACAATAGTTTTTGACCTCCCTCAAAAACTATTGTTGAAGTAATTTTCTCTTAAAAAAACATAATGGTCTTGAAAATAGATATTACCTCAATAATTATTTTTGACCTCCCTCAAAAACTATTGTTGAGGTTATTTTATTAAAAGAAACATAATGGTCTTGAAAATAGATATTACCTCAACAATTATTTTTTACCTCTCTCAAAAACTGTTGTTGGTAATTGTCTTTTAAGAAAAACATAATGGTCTTGAAAATAGATATCACCTCAAACATTATTTTTGACCGCCCTCAAAAACAATTGTTGAGGTTATTATATATATATATATATATATATATATATATATATATATAATGGTCTTGAAAATAGATATTACCTCAACAATTGTTTTTGACCTCTCTCAAAAACTATTGTTGAGGTAATTATCTTTTTTTAAAAACATAATGGTCATGAAAATAGATATTACCGCAATAATCATTTTTTACCTCCCTCAAAAACTATTGTTGAGGTTATTTTCTTTTTAAAAAACATAATGTTTGATATGTGAATTATTTGAATTAATTATGCCTCTCATTTTACAATAATTGGGACGTTATGGCTCACGCACGAGCTGACCGGTGGGCCCCGCGCACGGTCGCCCGGCTCCCCCCACCCGGACCCCCTTGCCCGCCGCTGCGCGCGGTCGCCCACCTGCTGCCGCGCTCGCGCTCCGCCAAACCCAGTCCGCTGCCCGTGAGTCCAGTTCCCCTCAGTCCGCCAAACCGCCAATCTGCCGGCCAGTCTGCTATGCACGCCAGTCTGCTGTGCCAGTCCCCGCAAGTCCACCCAACAGTCCGCTGTGCCCGTCTGCTGCCCCCTAGTCTGCCAATCTGCAAGTCCGCGCCGGCCGAAGGATCTGGATCGTCCATTTTGAGAAACCCATCCGCGCCATCCATGTTTAGGGCATGGAAGATCGTAACACCCTGCCACGAACTCGCCCACTCGTTCTTATTGTCTCGTTCTTGCGGCTCTTTGTTGTCCAATGTTGCGGAGGTGACTTTGCACGCATGCGGCTGTTGTTCTTGTTTATGGCGATTTTAATGACGATGAAGGGTGTGCCTGAACATGAGAGGGCTGGCGGGGCTCTACAGCCACCATCGTGCATATGCTTCCACTATTTTCGTCCTCGTTTTGTGCTGACGTGCTTATTTTTTAGGACGATATGTGGAAAAATTGCATGCGTTTACGGTTTGTGGTGTGTCTCCGAGTCCGAGCTCCTTCGTATGGAGCAGGAAACCATTGGTAACACGATAGCGGAAATCGCGGAAGCATATGCACGTGGGGGCGTGTATACATTGCAGAATTTATGTCCACCGATGAGACTGTTCATGGGAGGACGTCTCTGCCACCACATGTCTAGGAACTGCGGAGAGTGTGAACGGAACAGGATCTAGTCCGAAGGTCCTCAAATATCCAGATGCACCTCCTGAAACTCATATCTCAACCACTACTGTCTCCTTGAAAACTGGACAATGGGAAATGAGACGTAGCCTGAGAGATGTGGATTCACGTTGCTTGTGGATGTTCGAGGTCCTTACGACTGCAAATGCGCGTGGATCAACAGGCTCTTCGACTGCGTCTTTGTCAGTATTTTCTCTAAGCAGTGTGTTGTGCCATGAGTATGGGCATATGCAAGTCTGCTGGACGGATGAAATGCAACCACGGCATGACGGCGACGCCAAGCGTGGTTCTGATGGGATATCGTCTGGTCTGCTGGACTGTTGGTCTGTAAGGATACAAGTCTGGTATGGCGTGAGTCTGTTCTTCACTGGACTATTGGGCCGTCACTGGCTGCCGAATTCCGAAGTGTCTTCTCTCGTCTTATCCCCGAAGTCTCTTCTCTCGTCAGTCTGTTGAACCGTTGGTCAGCTGGAAGTCCGTCTCTTCGGATATGAGTCCGTTTAACAACTACCTTTTAATTATCCGCATTGTCGTGAGTCTGCTGAGTCGTCGGACTGCTAGTCTGTCCGTCTCTTCTGATATCAGTCAGCTGGACTGTCACAAAGTCAGTCTACTGTGGCGCAAGTCTGTTTGCGCTGGGTCTGTTGAGCCGTGATTATTATCACGTGTAAGTCTACTGGACGCGGTTTACGGTTTACTCCCGTATCACCCGGCCGCCTAGGGAATACTTTGTCTTTTGGGATATTAGTCTGTTAGAAATCAGTCTATTGTCACGCAAATTACTCTGCGCCAGTCTCTTCGTCAGTCTGTTGAACCTTCCGTCTGCTGGACTGTCCGTTCAGTGGCATACGAGTCTGTTGTTGCGCAAGTTTGTTTGCAGTGGGTCTGCTCGGCCGTTATGTCATTAGGTTTAAGTCTGTTGGACGCAATAAATGCAGCGACAGCGGTAAGGAGGCCCAGTCACGTCGCGGCACGTCATCAGACTCCGCACTCGCCTTAGTCTCTTCGTCAGTCCGCTTAATCTCAGTCGCCAGTCTGTCCTTGCGGTGGTATATGAGTCTGTTGTGGAGGGTACTGGGTCTGCTTGGCCGTCTTTGTCATCAGGAGTAAGTCTGCTGGACTTGATGAATGCGACGACGGCAGACTGACAATAGTCCCACTCATCCCGTCTGCTGGACTGTCCGTGCAGTGGCATACCGCCAGCACGTGTGAGGGGTCTGCAACTATTTAATGCGATGGCGGCCAAAAAAGGGCGGCAGTGAAATCTCGCCACGTCACCCCGCACATACAGGGTCCACTTCCCGCTGGACTTCTTTCGCATTGTTTTGTTTAGGGCCCGTCCACCTCCCATTGGTGCGAGCCCGCTTTCCTTTGTGCGTGTTAGGTTTTCGAGGCGTGGACAGTCGCGTGAGCACCGAATCGTCGCAACAACCGTCGCCTGTTGCCCAGTGAGCTTTCCTCTTTGTGCTTTGTGCTTTGGTTTCTTTCCATTCTCTTTTCCACTCTTCTCTGCTTTCTTATTCTTAGTCTGTCTGTTGCTCATTGCCGCTGCATCTCTTGTCTGATTCTGCAGCCATGGAGGATGCTTGTGTAAAGGGTGGAGCAGACTGGTTGCATTTCATGCACAAGTCCAGGCTAAAGGAGCGAAGGTACTGGTACTCACCTGAGGAGTATGATGCAAAAATAGTCGAAGCATTCTTAGACCTCCGTGCAATCAAGCCTGCAGCAACTGGCAGAAGGATAAGCTCCACTGTCCCTTCTGTAGTGAAATTATCAAGGACAAAGTGCAGCTAAACCGCCATTGTGTTGACACGGGTTGCAAAAACAAGCGCTATATCCCACTTGGCTTCAAGCCGTGGCCAGTTCAAAGTTCAATGAGGGTGGTGAATGCGGCCACCGCCAGACTCCGTGGCGCAAACCCAAAGGCCTGCACTTTGGCGGAGGTGCACGCACGGTATGGGGTGCAAGATGTGCATGACCTGACATCGCCATTGCCTGTGGCTCCCAGAAAAAGAAAACTTAGTGATGGGGCCCAGAAGAAGGAAAGAGAAAAGGCTGCAAGGTGGGAGGCTAGGGCGAAATCTCAACAGCAGACTCGTCCCCAAGGCAGTCGGAAAGTGTCACGGGCTGTGCCAGGGAGACGGTCTACACAGCAGACGCAGATCATCAGTACTTTGAGTGAGAGCCATTCTGCTGAGCCGTCTGCAGACATCATTCGGAATGATGAATTCGTAGGTCTGGGAGGTGTCTCATCTCCCGTCGACATTGTCTTACCTGACCAGTCAAGGGTTCACGTGGACGAAGTCTAGTCGAAAGAGACTACCAGTGGAGTCTGTCCTGGCACATTGCGCCTCATACCATTTGGGCTTCTCCCATCGGTGTGCCCACCAGTGGACGATCCAGACTTCTTCCGTTTTTTTCTACAGTTTCGCCCAATCCGGACAGCTCAGCAGAACCATCTAAGCAGCGGAGGAAAATTGGTTGAGCTCCCTTAAAGATGAGGAGGATGTCTGTGTCGACGACGACGACGAGGTAATGCCCAGTCTGTCCCCATAGTTGGTGTCTGTTGTCATAGAGTCTGTTGGTTCAGTCTACATGCTCGGTCTGCTGCGTCAGTCTGCTTGTGGACTTGCTGGTCAGTCCCCTGTTTGTGGACTTGCTCGTCAGTCCCTGGAGTTTGCTGGTTCCTTTGTTCTGTGCCACGATGCTGGTGAGTCTGCTCGTGAGTCTGCTGCTAGTGTGTCCGATGCTGAGTTTTTGGGTTTTCTGTCATATACCAGGATGAACGAGCCAGTATTCGGGAGGCCTTGTGTGCTTGGCGGACGGTGAGCTCGGACCCTCCTTTAGCAGTGAATGTGGTGCGCCGGGAAGTGGAGCGGGTGCGGGAGTACATCTTGTTTAAGTACCCTGGCTCAGCAGACGCCATAGCAGCACTGGACTCTGCAGACAAAGCACGTGCCAACTCCCCGATCAACACCATATTCACTGCAGACTCGGTGGACACAGACCTCACCCAATCTGGCATCCAGCAGACTCTTGCCCAGCAAACTCTTTCCCACCAGACTCACAGTCAGCGCAGTCTTGTCCAGCACACTCCCATGTACCAGACTCTCGTCCAACATACTCCCATCCAGCAGGCTGCTTTGCAGATTCCCAGCCCGCAGACTGCTATTTATGAGACTCCCAACCGGCAGACTGCCACCCAGAAGACGCCCATCCACCACACTGTTGTCCAGCGGACTCCCAGCCAGCAGACTCTCATTGTCACGACCACCACGGGACTTTTTTGGTGAACAAACCTTTGATAAGTGGAAGGATAGCAAGGTGGTTAATAATCTTGCACGAGTTTGAGTTCGAGGTTGTTTACAAGCCTGGTTGTTTGCATCTTGTGGCAGATCACTTGTCACGCCTATCAACAGGAGAGCCAGCCACAGGAGTAGACGACCAATTACCTGATGCGAGTTTATTTGCAGTGGAGGTGCAGGGAAATGCAGATGACTGGTTAGATTGGCAGTGGCCAATCAGATACTACCTTACTCATGGTCAGTGCCCACCTAGTTATGGAAAGGAGCAGAGGAAGAGAATCGCTATCAAGGCTTTACCTTATACTATGGTAGGGGGCAGAATGTATAAGCTAGGACCTGATGGAGTACTTAAACGATGCTTGTATCACCATGAAGTAAATAAAGTTTTGGAGGAAGTTCATAAAGGAGTGGCTGGAGGTCATTTTGGAGAAGAGACTACCAGTAGAAAGAACTACTTGAAAATTACTGGTGGCCTACTTTGTTCAAAGATGTACACAAGTATTGTAAGAATTGTGATGAGTGTCAGAGGCTAGGACCATTGCAGAGATCTGGGAAGATGGCTTTGCATCCTACGATGCCTACTGAACAATTTCAGAAATAGGGACTAGACTTTGTTGGACCAATTAACCCACCAGCCAAGAATACACAGAACAAGTATATAATCACAGCCACTGATTATACTACAAAGTGGGTGGAAGCTAAAGCTCTGAGGGACAACACAACTAAGTCCACAACAAGGTTCCTGTATGAGAACATACTTACACGATTTGGCTGTCCCATAGAATTTATCAGTGACCAAGGAAGTCACTTCATTAATGAGACCATAGAACTATTGACTAAAGAGTTCATGATTGTGCATAGAAAGAGTACAACTCACAGGGTAATGGGCAGGCAGAGGCTACCAACAAAATACTATGTACTATCTTGGCTAGGATAGTCTATGCAAACAGAACAGATTGGGATACAAAGCTGCTGACAGCTTTGTGGTCATACAGGACTTCATATAAAGTCACCACTAAGTATACACCATTCCAATTAGTTTATGGTATGGAAGCTTTACTTCCAGTGGAATTCTTGTTACCTACCATGAGATTTGAATGGGGAAGGAGAATGGAATTGGAAGATTCAATTAAGGTCAGGAAACATGAATTATACCATGTGGAAGAAGTACGTGCTGATGCAGCTGATAACATGACCAGAATTCAGATGAAGAGGAAGGATCAGTTTGATGAAGGTAAATTAAAGACTTTTAAGATGGGAGATTTGGTTATGTGGTTGCAAAAGAAGGGGAAGATTAAGGCTTCTAAGCTTAAATCACCATGGAAAGGACCTTATGTCATACAGAAGATGTATGATAACAACACCGCCATGTTACAAACCATTAACAAAGAGATATTGGGAAGAGTCAATGCCAATAAGTTGAAGGGATACAGTGGTATCCATGACAAACCATTGCAGCACGATTTGCATATTGAAACATAGAAACAGTCACGGGCTGCACCGGTAATACCAACGGAGCATGAAGCACTTGTCGTAAAGCTGAATGTGTATGGCCTGAGCAGAGAACACGGGTGTTCGCATAGTTATCACAGCCCACCACAGCATCACACAGCTTATCACAGCCCATCACAACATCACACAGCCTATCACAACCCACCACAGTGCCACACAGTTTATCACAGCCCATCACAGCATCACACAGCCTATCACAGCCCACCACAGTGCCACACAGTTTATCACAGCCCACCACAGTTTGACACAGCCTGCAACAGCCCAACACAGCCCACGCGGGTTACACAGTCCATAGGGTCAGTGACAGGTGGACGTGGGTTAACGTTCGAAAAGTGGCCGGCCGGCAGAAGAAAAGACAGCTTGGAAGTCAAACTCGGAGAATGTGTCACGCGGACAGGGAAAGACGAAGGCAGGTCTAGAAACGAACACGTGGTCGCCAAGGCGAAGCACACCGCAGTGCATATATTGCAAAAGCGAATGTCATCATGCAAGAAGACAAATTGGGCTATCAAAGTACCTACCCGGTACATCAAACCCAACTATTTGTGGGCCCATTAATGCATTCAGGGCAAGGGTAACGGAACCCTTTACGAGTACAGAAAAAAAGGATCTTTGCCGCATGTGCTATCCTAGTGGACATTCCAGGGGGGGAAGTCCACTGAGGGGAGTTAAATTAAGAAGTTACCCAAGGAGGCAACAGCCAATCACGAGCGAGAATTACATGCAGGTGGTTTCCTCCAAAAAACAAGAGCAAGAAATTAGCAGGGTTATGAGCGCGAGAGTCGTGGTGGCTCCGAATAACCAGTGTCTCGGCAGGAGAGGCAATCAAAGCTATAGCTTTGTAGCTATGGCGGATATTACAGATTACACGCTCGTTTTACTTCTCACGCAGTGGCACAAGGACGGACAGGTTGAGAGTACATTCTCTCTCACTCGATACTTGCAAGCCCCAGAGGCTTACACGCACTTATCCGTTCCATTCTGTGCCAACCATACCTTTATGCTCTATGCCCTGCAAGCTTTTCTTTCAGCTGTTTCAAACAAGGCCTTTTTGTTTGTGTAGAATGAAGAGAGTGAGGGGAATGGAGGATATCAGGGTGAAGAGCACCACGATACTGCAGAAGCAAACAATTGCTACACCGCAGGCAGTGCAGCTGCTGAGGGAGTTGCGATTGGAGGGGCTGCTACGCAAGGACTGGTCCTTGCATCATCGGTAGTATATGCTTCAATTTCTTCAGAACTTTGAGCCTAGGACGGGAGTAACCCAGGTGAGGGGAGTAGATATAGAAATTACTCCCCAGTACCTACAGCAATTGTTCGAATTGCCATCGGGTCATGTGGATGTGGATGAGCACAGGGCAAGATTGCAGATAGGGAATCCAAGAAGGAAGTTTCTTTAAGACTCAAGGTTACGCTTGCACCAAAGCCGAGTACCCAGGGCTCAGAGACGTTGGCCAAATACTGAACGTTCTGTTTGCCATGAAACAGAACCAACAGTATTTGAGCAGGTCATTCACAGAGGAGATACTAAAAGCCTTGCGAGGAGAGGATGTAGCTTGGGCAGAGTTAATGTACAATGGTCTGGTGGAAGAGATGAAGAGGTTACAGGGCACTGCTGCTAAGTCTCCGATCATCGTGTCTGGCCCAGTCATTGCTCAGATCATTCTTGACTCTTGCATACTTGATGCGCGAGAACGTAATGAGATGGGAGTGTTTGAGGCAGCAACCATTGCAATGGAGGAGCAGGGTTCTTCACATAGTGAGGGTGGACTGGCAGAGCAACACCAATCTAAGAGACAGAAGAGGGGTATGACTGTAGTGGCGGATCCATTGGCTTCAAGAAAGCCGCAAGATGATGTTTCCCAAGCTCTTGTGCAGGATGGGGCACAACAACACAGAGGGCTGTTATTACTAAAAGCACGACCTTTGGAGAGGGAAGAAGAAGTCACTTCGGTACCATAGCCATCACAGCCAGTTGAATCGGTTGTCTCTGAGGTACCTCAGTTAGTACATGCTGTTCCACCAGAGCCTATTGCTCTGGAAAGAGAAGGGTTGGACATTCCCACTACAGAGCAGGTCGTGGCAGAAATTGAGAAGGGTGACCTTCTCTATGAAAACTCTGGCTTGGTCAGGGAATCAGTGGTACCAGAGGTGCAGAGTCTGTCCAGGGAAATCCCTACTGTGCATGTAATACCCACACCTGTGACGGAGGTACCAGGGGCAGAATATAAGGACACTGCAGCACCTGTGGAAGATGAGGTGGTTCAGGAAGAGGATCTGGTGGGGCAATGGCCTGAATGGTTGGTGAAACATCACACCGTGGAAGATCAGGGAGAACAGCAGCAAGTTCACCATGATGACCCCCAGCAGGCCATGCTTATGAGTTCCATAAGGCAGGACACTCAATTTGTTGGGCACTTATATGAAATCAAATGTTCCATCTACCCAATTGGCAGCTTTGAGGGAGGAACTCAGGAAAGAGTTTGAGACTCAAATTGTCATTGAGTGTGCTAACAAGGTAGATGAGGAGATCAATCTCAAGTTACAGCAAGAGTTGGAGGACACAAAGGCTGCCTTGCAGTTGGTTAAGGGACATTTGATTGAATCACTACAACAGATCGTGGTATTTATGACTGTATATATGACTATTCTGCAGTCATAAACGGTACATATGACTTCTATGACTGTAAGTCGTGCAAACCAAGTCAATACAATGAGTACAGGATGGTACGGTCCGTATGACTACAATCATATGAACCAAGTGATATCTCTCACTGCAGTCATATATACCATATTGTAGCCGCCGCTGCCGCGCCACGTGGCGAGGCGCATTTGATTTTAAATATTTCAAAAAAAAAAAAAAAAAAAAAAAAAAAAAAAACATATGTCAAACGCCGCGTCGCACCGCATTGTGCCAGATGGCATAATGCATTTTATAATGATGAAAAAATCACGTGGCAGTCCATCTAGGGTACCACGTGCTATCCCTAGCTCGCCTACTAACCCTAGGGCTATCTTATCCATTTGATTGTACTTAGAGGAGTTTGAACCTGCAACCTCTTTACTATAAGAGTTATAGTTCACTACCTGTTAACCAATACACCCATTAGTCATTCATATGATCATATGGTGTTTTAATTGTATTATACACACCAAATTATAAAATCCCCATTAATCATCATGACTATATAACCTCATCCATGTACACTGTAGTCATGAAAATGACTATAAATGGTGAGCTAAATTTGGTCAATTGTCGTTGACCAGCCTTCCGCCCATTCCGGAGCCATGTAGTCATACAGACGACTATTTAGATAGTCGTTCATATGACTACAGTCATATGAACGACTACGGGAGGTCAATTTCATATAAAAACATGGTGCAGTCATGGTCAAAGTCATGAAAACCATGACTACCACGGTTTGGCAGTCATAACTACCGCGATCTGTTGTAGTGGAAGTAGGTCTCGAGCAGGACCAGTTGCATGAAGCACATAAGCAACAGTTATAACCATTGCAGGTGAAGCATGAGGGCAAGTTGCAAGAAGTGAACATACTACATACAGAGTTGGAGGCAGTACATCAAATGATGACCATACAATGTGCTACACTCACAACTGCTCTAGAGCAAACTGCATTAGAAGTTAACAGACAAGGGGAGAGATGTATGATGGCAGAAGCTGAGATAATAGAGCAAGAGAAACTCATTGTTGATTTGCAGGCTACAATCTGTCGCAATGATAATACTTTCCAACAGTACAGACACGTTGAAACTGACCAGGAGAGGTACATCCTGGAGTTGCAACAAACAATCATGGTCAATAGAAATGAACTTTCTAACAAGGCTTGGAAGGAAGCCAATAATCTGGCTGTTGCCTATGCGAGCATGGTTGAACCTCATGCAAAGCGCATGGAGGCTTTACAGCAGCAGTTAGATGTGTACAGACTCACAGAGGAGCAGACTCTCAGGGTGCCACACATGACTTGGTGGATAACCACCTTATGCAGATATGGTTAGCACAAGGGCCGGTAGAAGGCAAAGCACCAAGGAAGCTTACCTAGGGCGAGATGAATGAGCTCAGATTGCAGGTGCAGAACATTGCCACAATTACTATAGACAATGTCTATAGTAGGATAGCAGAGCTACAGGAGGATGTGGAAGGCCTGCAGACTCAAGTGAATGACCTGAGTTCAAATATTGACAAGAGAGTCTTTGTTCCTGAAGAGCAGCTGATGGCTACTTATTTACATGCCAGAACTCTAATTTTTCAGTCTTCTTCGCAGGGGGTGCAAAAGATGCCAGTGGTAGAAGGGCCAGTGGTACTAATACCACAGCAGGTGCCTGTGCAGGTAGCTGACCCTGTTGCTACTACAGCCAAACCACAGCCTGAGGTATGGGGGGATGCTGCTTTTAACCCACCTAGGACTCATGTTGCACGGGAGTACAGTCGGGCTATGATTATGCCCTTCAACCAAATTCCCATTGTGCTGGATTTGGCTTAGAATGAATTTAGTCCTCCGCAATCGTTGGTACATTACTACCAGATCATACGCATTTGGTTGCCAGTGGCAACTCGGATTAAGGTTCTTCCGAACAATCGACCCATTGAGGATCATCACTTTGCAAGGTACTGGTCTGAGGCAGGTACCATGCTGAAGGAATTAATTGCTTTCCAGGTTGTACATGGGTACATCTATACCAAGACCAAGGAGGTATCTAGTATTGTCATGGGCTGTGGATTATACTATGCTGTTTGTTTTATGGCACATTATCACATTGAGCAGCAGAAGATGCAATCACGATTTCTGAGTTATTCCAGTGGGGATCATTGGGTCTTACCTTCAGTGCCACCTCATATGTACCTATATGATGCAAAAGTTATGATGCAGAAGGATTCCCAACTTCGTTCATGGTTTAATTCGGCTTGGAATAATTTGGCAACAGAGAAATTCGTCCCTGCGGATATTTTCTTTAAGGGACATGAAGCCTGGAAATATTTACACTGTTCCAAATTCATTGGCACGCCTCTCACCTATACGGCTAAGGAGTTCAGGGCGTTCACTAATTTTGCTTGCAAACGCTTACAGCAAGTCGTACAGTTTAAACTTCCAGACATGGTGGGCCCACATTGTATGCCACGCAGGATTCCCGAGAAGCCACTTAAAGTTCGGCCATTAAAACACCTAAGGGGGGACGAGGATTATGATACTACTGTTTCTTCAGAGGACTCTTTTGACTTGGCAGAGGACTATGCACTTCAGATGGCAGAGAAGAAACGACGGGGATCTCCTATGCCTGAGGGTTACCTTGTTATCAGCCAAAGGAGGGTCAGACATTTCCAGGTAGTGCTCAATCGTCTCCATCAGCCAGTGACAGGACTCGGGCTCGCACACGGAGTCCTTCACGAGACTCTCACCGACAGAAGGGTGCTCGCTCACAAAGGTTTGCTGATCCCAAATAGTAAACCGTGAGGACACGGCTTTTTGAGAGGGAGAGGGGGTACCCTTAATTTTTGCGCAGACTGAGACCAACAGGAGCCTTAGGGGTGGCAGGCGCAGGCTTTAGGGGGGGTAGACAGCTCGTCACAGTCTATCACAGCCAGACACAGCTTTACACAGCCCGACACAGCTTCGCACAGCCAGTCACAGCCCGACACAGCTTTACACAGCCAGTCACAGCTCGGCACAGCTTGACACATCCTGTCACAGTACATGGGGAACAGTTATCATTGACAGGTAACGACTGTGTGGGAACGACATCTGCAGAGGGAACGTGTTACTTCAGGGGTGACGGTTAGTTAGTTAGGTGGTTAGAACAGCTTGCGGGTAGATTAGGCAAGGCGGCAACAGGAAAGGGATCACTTCTTGAGGAGGCGACTTGTTCAGGGGAGGAGGAGACGTAACGGAGAGCGGAAACAATAAAGAGGAGATGATGACTTGATTGAGGCTTAATTCATGCAAGCTGTAAAATTATACAATAGGATAGATTAGGGACACCATGGCATAAGCATGATACATGATTAATCTTAATCCAATACTGAATCGATACAAACATACTGTGTAGAGAGACACAAGAGAAGCTGTGGAATGAATGCATGATTAATTGGAACTTAGTAGATACTGAAGCAATCTGATGCTTCAGTATACACGGTAAGGTAAATTGATAACATGAAGACAAGAAGGAATACAAATAGGAAGCACAACCATGATTCACTAGCTGTAGGTCATGACTGATTGTTCTGAGTGGGCTGAGTGCTTAGAGATATCCAACTATTCTATCTTGGAGTTTCCACCTCGGATAGCAAAGGGATGGGTGAGTTAAAGCCGATCGACAATCCCGACCGGATTGGGTGCCAGCAGACTTCCGAACAGTCCCCTCGGCGGACTCGCCTGCCAGCGGACCAGAGTGCGGTCGCAGCAGACTGGCGCACGTGAGTCTTGTAGTGGACTGCTTGCAAACAGTCCCCTCCGGCGGACCTGCTGCAAACGGACTTGCTGGACCAGACTAAGGTCGCAGTAGACTGACGCACGTGAGTCTTGCAGTGGACTGCTTGCGAACAGTCCCATCGGCGGACTCGCCTGCGAGCGGACTTGCTCGACCAGACTGAGTCGCAGCACACTGGCGCACGTGAGTCTTGCAGCGGACTGCTTGCGAATAGTCCCCTCCGGCGGACCTGCCTGCCAGTGGACTTGCTGGACCAGACTGATATCGCAGCAGACTGGCGCACGTGAGTCTTGCAAAAAGTCCCCTCCGGCGGACTGGCCTGCCAGCGGACTTGCCCTTAAGAGACCGGCAGCAGACTTACCCAGACGTTGCTGGCAGCACACCCGAGCAGACTGACCTTGCAGCATACTTGCGCAAGTGAGTCTTCCAGCGGACTTCGCTAGAGGACATTACCAGTGGACTGGTTTGCAAGCAGACTTGCAGAAATGAATGGGCCAGACTTGCAGCCAGGACTGCATTGTATGGCAAGGGACTTGCCGAAGAGACAGACAATGGACGCAGACGACGGACTTGCACGCGAGTGTACAGGAGGGTACGTGAAACTTACGTAATGACGTTTATTTTGGCGTCGGCATCGTCCACAATGAAGGCATTGGGTCGCATTGCGAGGAGAGAGTCCCGCAAGGCTGCCATCAACGGCACCAGGTCTGTTGTCTGCTCACGCGCGCATATGATGTACGCAACTGGTATACCGTTAAGCCATTCGTCGAAGACCATCAACGTGTACAATGGGAACTGTTCAAATGCAAAATGTTAGATGCTGCCAGTGTGCGTACATCCACTACTTCTGCAAGTGGATAAATTGTGAAATGGATGAAGAGTACCTTGTGGTGATTTGTCCCGAAGGTTGCATCGCATGCAACGATACGGGCATGGCCTAATTGAAGCATTCGCTTCTTCTGCCACTCAGTCTGTATGCCAATTGTGAATGTTAAGTCGCCATCGTAGTGCTTGAATGTTGGTGCCAATTTTTCCTCTTGATAGAAGAAGACCGATTTCGGGTTCTGGTCTTTCCACATGCGGACACTCTCCGCATCGTTGGCATGTTTTTTGAGCGTTTGCCACGCCCGTTTCTCGGCCAGGTTGCGCACATCCTGCTCTAGCAAAAAACCGTCCCGTGTCCATGCATCCCCCAACCCGGTGTTGTTCATGACGTGCTCTTTATGTTCCATCATGATTTGGGCGACTGACAGGCCTCGGCACAGACACTCCATGATCCATGCTTTCAATTCCTTGCTAATGTGTGGTGCGTAGGCGTGGCGAGTGTTCCAAAACTCAACGGACTTCCCATGACAGGGGTTCCATTTCGCGTCTGTATGCTCCATATTGTTGTAGTACGTTAGGACACAAATGTCGGGGGGAGATGGGGAGCATGAGATAGCATTGCTGGACCTTGAAACAACACTGGCAACCACGCTTGTAAGACTCTCCATATTCCAACTTCTTTCTCCTTGGGCCTTTATGAGGGTGAGATGTTCCAGCACCCAGAAGAGGTCCTCCACGTTTCAGTTTCGGATCCTCCACTATCGCATTGTTGGTGCGCTTGTCATCAGGACCATAGCAGCATTGATACCTGGACATAAAAATCACAATGGATATCCATCGACTTCTGGAAGCATGAAATCACAGAACGTGGGTACGAAAAAGGGCAACAGACATGCAATCAGACTACAAAAAGACGATGAGGATGGAGCACACATGATACTGTTCAGAGAACTGCTGGCTCTTGACTCTTTTAGCATGCCGGGTTGCACTTTAGTATGGACATTCACCCAAACTGAGTGGGGTAGTCCACCAAACTCTCCTCTCCAAGAAGAAAGTCATCAACTCTATCCCACGGTATGCAGGCCTTCAGAACATTCTGTCTGACACACAGTAAGTCCATCTGTGTGCTTGGGGTCCCATGCCAATCATTTTGCTGATTCATGCACTTTCAATAGACTCAAATAATAATACTTCCATTCTTTGTGCAGGACTGATTATTCTATTGAGCGGGAACCCCCTTCCCTTTGTCTCAGGGGTGTCATGAAGCCGTTCTATGCTCAGCCGGATTTCTTCCCTAGCCCAGTAAAGAATTATGAGTTGCCATCCTACGCCGACAAGCTTGCAAGGACCTCTATCAGACGACACCCTAAGCCTAGTAAAGTGCAGCGTGTTTTGGCTGCATATAAGGATAGAAAAAAGAGGAAAAGATGTCTAGAAGGGCCAGAAGGCTTAGACCTTATGTGTTAGAATCAGCATCGGAGAGTGATGGTGAGGATGATTCATCAGAGGTCCAGTGGAGGGTTCCTGATGGAGAGGACGGACATTTTGAACATAGCTCTGGCAGTGCTGGTGGTGAGCATGATGCAAATGCCACTAGCGATGTAGATTCTCCTATTGGGTCTTCACCCTCATCTTCAGGCAGTGCAGGTGCTGGTTCACACTACACGGCGGGTGTGGGTGCCGCAGAGTCTAGCATTCACGGTCTGCCTAGCAATTGTTGGGACTTGGAGTTTTCAATTGCAATTTCAATTTGATTGTGTTATGGAAATATGCTTCACCTTCTTCCAGTTTAGGTTTTTCATCACGGACTCTGTATGCAGGCGCACTGCTCATAAGTTATAGGGGTTTGGAAGGTTAAAGGTTTGGAAGGTTTTTTGACATGTCACAACACAACCCCCATTTGCATTTCTGAATTGCTTGTACTATCAACAATACACCAAGATTTTCCTTAAAATAGCCACACCAACTTAATACCTCTGTCAATTCAACAATTCATCAGTCAATTCATCATCAATTCAACAGTCATGAAAGTGGAGAGCTAAGGTACAAAAACATTACAACTTAGGTGTATTTATCTACCCTAATTCCGTGGAAAGGACACCCTATTTCCGCGAATAAAGCTAAGTGTGTTACACTGTGAGCATGACGCTCATGCTCATGAAATAGCAACCCCCAGGGCCTCTCGCGTGTCATACTTGTTTGAAGCATGATGTATTTGCTGCAGATCATTTTGTTTGTCGGTAACAAGGACAAGCAGGCCTAGACCTGATGGACAGCTGGTGAAGCTCCATCGATTGGAGTGGATGTCTACAGATGATGGGAAGTAAATAATCCCTTCTCCCAAGTACCATTGAACTCATGTGGCTTGGGATTCTCATGGATCAGCACTGCTTGAAAAAATTGAGACTTTGAACGTTTGTAATCCATATATCCTAGCACTTGGAATGAAAGTGACCTAGGCTGGATATGTTAGTTGAGTTCCTCAGTATGCCAAACTTTTTTCAGAGTATGAATGTTTTGAGTGGCCTTTTTCCTATAAATCAAAACAAGGATGCAGAGTCAGCCTTTTGATATTCAAGAAGCATGATACTTGAGCACTCCTACCTGGCTTAGACATGGAAATACAAGGCATTTCTCACTAAATTTATGTGAGAACAAGTCTGGTGGAGTACCTGGTCTGTTTTTTTAAGCTAAGCTATGACTTGACCTTTTTGGTAGTTGTATATACCCCCGACATGATCTGGTCACTACACTTTATCCATTTGTGGCTATATTGTATAACTGGTGTCTAAATCTTTAGGAGTCATGTGGTTGAACAAGCTGAACCACTGGCTACCTTGACTGGCACTGTGTAATCTTGGTGGTTTTGACAGCATGTGTCGTGCGCATACATATCGCTACACAACTACATCGTTGTCCAAAACCACACAACATATGTGCACACCAAACACTAGTCTATCACTAGTCCACCACTAGTGCACCACTAGGCTGCCACTAGACAACCACTAGTCCATCACAATGATAAGGAAATGAAATATACAAGCACACAAGCTCTCTCAAACTCACACACTTGCAAATGAAAACATCACTCGTATATTAAGTCGAGCCAAGTGCACCCCACGACATGGGGAATCCACACTACGGCGCCATAGCTAGACGCGATGAGGCTCAACTCAAGAAAGATGAGCCCACCGCGATCTGCCGTGAAGATAACAACGCCAGGTGCCCAAACATGTATTGGTCCCTGGATTGACACTTGGGTCAATCCCAAATGTCAATATATAAAAGCTAGCTATTTCCTAGCTAACTTCACACTAGTGATAAAATAACTTGACAGCTGTCGTGCGCATACATATCGCTACACAACTACATCGCTGTCCAAAACCAACAAATATGTGCACACCAAACACTAGTCTATTACTAGTCCACCACTAGTGCACCACTAGGCTGCCACTAGCCACCACTAGTGCAGCCACTAGTCCAACCACTAGGCTGCCACTAGCCACCACTAGTGTAGCCACTAGTCCATCACAATCGCCCCCCTAGTTGGCGCTTAGGTCCCTCTAAGTCCAGGTAGCCACAAGATGTGATAGTGGCCATAGCCTCACCAAGTCCTCCACCACTGTCCCTACTACACTCAAACTCAATAGATCAAGAGGCCGGGTACAAGAGTTGCCCCATCGTTAGTCGCCGTCTTGCAACCTGTGAACTTGAGCCTGAGATCTTGGGTATTGACTCCTATGAGCTTGGTCTCCCATGTCTTGTGAGCTGCCACTAGTCATATCCACTGCCACTATCCCAAGCAGTGTGGACATAACCAATCTCCATCAGGAACCCTTTCAAGAGGTGGTGTCAAGCATCACATGTGCCAACCTCTTGAGCATCAATCACACACCAGCATAGTGGCAGCACCACGAGCATGCCCACATAGCATGCAACGCAATCCTGCAGGTACCACTGCAAGGTTGGGATCTATCCTCCATCCACATGTGGAAGGTGACATGACGCACAATTACGCACATGGTCCTTCCATACCATGCCATCTCGACCCTCCAGAATCAACATTCCTGAAGGCAACACCTCCCTGACCCTTAAAATCACACGTCCTGCTGTGACATCTAAGGTCGTAGGCGCTGTCTGCTGCAAATACACATAGTCCCCAGGGTAGAAACGCCGAACACCTGGCCAATATCCCCCTCCACGTATAGTGGCATACCTCAATGTGTCTCGGTATTGGGCAATAGAAAGATTCTCAAAAGCCATAGGCATGACTCTCTTGAACAACTTTGCCCGCTGGGCACATGTTTGTGTCCACACATCCGGATCATCAAGGTTGAGGACAACTGCAGCCTCCCTGCGAATAGATGCAGACAAATCCGGCTCTCGGCCAAAGAGAAGGAAATATGGTGAGAAGGAGGCAAGTGATGCTTGCTTGCTGAACCTGTAGCCCATGGCTAACCAAGGTACCTGAAGATCCCAATCTCCTAGGTGTCCCTTTTGCAAGCCATACTTGCGCAAACCCCTCTTCACTGTCTAAACAACTCTCTCTGCCAAGCCATCGGCCTCAGGATGATCCCGAGAAGTGGTACGGTGGTCTATCAAGGCTTTATCACACAAAGCCTGAAACTCCCCCAAGAACTCTCTACCTTGGTCTATGAGTACCTCAGCTAGAGCACCGAATCGGCTAAGCACACGATCCAGGAATGCATACGCAACCCCCTCACTAGCCTTGTCAGGCAATGGAACCAACTCAATCCATTTGGAGAAGTGCTCCACCATCACTAACACGTATCTGTGGTGACGCATCGTCAGTGGCAAAGGCTCTGCGAAGTCAAGACTCCACCTGTAGCCCAATCCCATGATTGGTAAAGGATGCAACTGTGGTGTAAGGGCGTTGAATGAAGCACGCACCCTGTCACACACCATGCACCTAGCCACGAACTGTTGCACCTCTGTGTGCATACCGCGCCACCAATACTGCCCCTGCAGTAAACTATGAGTGTGTCGCACTCCAAAATGCCCCAACTCCTCATGGGCATGCCGCACTAACCGTGCACGCTGTGTTGGGTGAGGCACAATCCTCACCCGACCATCCTCCCACACTCGAAGCAGGTGTATCCCCTCCTACTTGAACCTCTTGGCTCGTTGTAGGATCCGATCCCTCTCCTTGGCAGTCACACTAGCTGCCGTGTCTCTAGTGCGGAGGTAGTCAAACACAACCAAATCCTCATGTATATCTCTGGCACCACCTGACTCATCACTAGCCTCAGGGTCCTTAGACACTCTGTCTACAGTCATCCCTGTTGTAGGTCCAACATGACCTCTCGATGCCAAGATACACAAAAATGCAGATGCATGCCATCCTGGCACCATCTCCTCGTCCGTCTCACCATGCCACCGAGCTCCAGTGTCATCCTGCTGGCTTGTGCATGGATTGCGACTCAATCCATCCGCATCCCTATTGACCAAAACCGGTCGATGCACAACCTGAAAGTCATACTCCTTGAGTATAAGTGCCCACCATGCAAGCTTCCCCGTAAGCTTGTCTGACTCCATCAACCACTTGAGTGGCTGGTGATTCGTGACAAGGGTGAAGAGATTGCCGTATAGATAGCACCTGAAGTGTGCCACGGCCCACACTGCAGCTAAGCACTCCCCCTCATATGAGCTATACTTAGACTCTGCAGCGTTGTTCAAGCGGCTAGCATAAGCCACTACGAACTCTCTTCCCTCATCATCCACATGTGTGAGCACCGCTCCAAGCCCCAGCATGCTCCAATCTGTATGCACCTGAAAGGGACGCCCCTTGATAGGTCGTCTCAAGATCGGCGCCGAGGTCAACCTCGCCTTGAGCTCCTGAAAAGCTTGCTCTTGCTTATCTTCCCACTGCCACTCCTGGTCTACCTTGGTTAGCTTGGTTAGAGCCTTTGCAATAGCACTAAATCCCTTGACAAACCGTCTATAGTAGTTTGCCAACCCCATGAAAGCTCGAACTCGGCTCACATCCGTGGGACGTGGAATCTGTGCGATGGCCTCTACCTTAGTCTGCTGCACCCCTAATCCTCCAGGATATATCATGTGGCCCAGATACTCAATCTGGTTGTGGAAGAACTTGCACTTCCCCGGATGTAATTTCAATCCATGCGCTCTCAAGCGCTCAAACACCACCTGAAGGTGTCTCTCATGCTCCTCCACGGTAGCACTAAAGATGATGATGTCATCTATGTAGCAACGAGCAAAGTCCACCCCTGCTAGAATCCTGTCCATGACTCTCTGGAATTCTGCAGGAGCGTTCTTAAGCCCGAATGGTAAGAATCACCACTGATATAGGCAATCCTTCTCGTGCTCATTGATCCCCCAGAATGCCGTCTTCTGCTTGTCCGCCTCCTTGATCGGCAACTGATGATATCCGGACCGCAAGTCCAAAGTGCTAAAGACCTTGGCATGCCCAATGGCATCAAAGATCTCCTCCGGTGTGGGCATGGCATACTTATCGGACTTGGTCTGACGATTTACAGACCGGTAATCGTCTCTCCGTCCAATTGCCATAGACATCCTTCTTGACTGGCATCACCGTGGCTGAAGCATACTCTCCACCAGAGAGCTCCACCAAACCAGCCTCCCAGAGATCTTGAAATCTCATCTGAATCAAAGACCTCCCCATGTCATTGTATCTATAGGGTCTCCGAAAGATTGGCGTGTCCGTGGCCAACTCAATACGAATCTCCTGACCCTTCAGTGCTCCCAAATCCTTCAAACTGAAGGCAAAGCAATTCCTGTAAGTCCTCAGGAACCGCCGTATACGTCGTCTCTCTCCTCCAGGACAATGGGTCCAATGTCAGGCTCCCAATTGTCCTCCATAACTGCAACCTTACGTCCAGCAGACTTAGAGGTAGGAGACGCGTCCCGTGGTTGCTATGCCGCAACCTCATGAGCAGTATTCCCTGCCTGCTCAGTCAATGACAAAGCCTCATCCTGCCCCATCATCTCATCCTTGAGGACCTCCTCAACCCGAGAAGAATCCCCAACCTCATCCATTACAGCCGCCTTGGCTGCCAACTCCCTCTGAACCTCGAGCACCTCACACGTGTGCCATGGATGTCTACACCCCGTGGTCCTCACCGGCTCGCCCCCACTCACTGCCTGTACCATCTCGGTAGGCAGAGAGACCGTGAAGGGAAGTGCACTCCGCACTCTACGTTGCTCAGCCATAGCCAAGCTGATAATCCAGGTCAAGCAATTTAGATCCATTGCTTGCCCCAAACACTGACGACGTGATGTGCCTCAGAAAGAGAAGGCACCGCCGTGGTCCCGGTGGAAAAACCCATAACCCGCTCTCGCTCGTTGGCATTAGGCTCCACTAACTGCTGCAACTGAGCATCCCACAGGAGGCCAGGTCCACTATCCGGGAAAGCATGCGATCCTGGGAAGCTGAGCAGTGTAGGTAGTGCTGCTCGTGGTTGATCCACCTTGTTGACCACTGCCAAAGGCGAACGGTCATCGTGTCTCACACGCTGAGACTGCCTCCCTATGTCTAAAATGCTATCCACTATGAGGTGTGCTAGCCGCTGCACCCCATCAAATGCATGCTTGAGCAGTGCGGGTGGCATTAAGTTAGTCCACCATAACCGTGGACGATGAGCCCGTGACCCCACTGCAGCTGCATCCAGCAACACTGCTGACCCAAGCCATGACCGGACTTGATGCACACTGGCCATCACCCTGGCCCAAGAATCGCCCATCAGTGGCACAATTCTCCAAGATGTATGTTGGAGATACAGCCTGATGAAGCTGTAAGTGGCGCAAAACCCGCACCATCTCTCAAAACAGACCCGACCTTGAGTCTCGCAATCCATTGCCAGTCCGGCGGATGAACGCCCTTGGCAGGGCCAACCTGCCACTACCAAATCAATGAAGCCAACCCGCTCCAAATCCTGCGCCCCCAGCAAAGAGATGTCTGCTGGCAAGGCCTGCTCATATCCACAAACTGCAGACACCGGCACAACTCAGGGTAATGCTGCACCAACTGAGCAACATGACGGAGTGAGACGCGTCGTGCGGTCTCATCCCTCTCCACATACAAGTAACGCCGTACTCATACACCTGCCTGTAGAACAGCAGCCAACCCGGTGTTGATCCCGCCAAACAAGTCCAGAAGGCAAATGCCTTCATCCGGACACTGCCACACGATCGATATGGTGTCCAATGGTGACAACTGAGGTGGTCCTGGTGCAATCCCTGCATTGTCCTCCTCTCCTGGCGGTACAAAAGCCTCTACCCAGGCTTGTTGCACACGACAATCAGCAACCCACTGCAAATCCTTGCTCGAAACCCACAATGGAGTGTGAGCAACCATGGCAGGCAACTCCGCCATACCATACATATCATCTTGCTCTCCCGGAGTTGACACATCCTCTGAATGAGTATTGCCATCCAACAACTCTCCAGGCCAAGTCACTGCAGCTGTGAATGTTGCCAGTGTTGGCATCTTGCCTCGCTGGGCAACCGCAACTCCTCCTATGAACGTCACAGGGAGCTGCACACGCGGGCCCTCCCCTGACTGCCATTCAGGCCTATAGGAAGCTGACTCCTCCCAAATCGTGAAAATGCGTATCTTACATGACTCTTAACCAGAGCCATAACACACAGCCTCTGATGTGAGGTGTGGCCTTTGGTACGAAGTGATTGTTGAAGCCTTCAAGTAAAGCTGGAATGGAGAACCAGGGTGAAGCCCATGGGGTACAACACTGCCACACCAACAAGGACATCGTACGAGACTGCGTCTGACACAATGGCCTTGGCTCTCATCACTGAGCCATCTATAGGATGATCCGGCTGTAGTCGGATAGCCAACTCACACCGGGTCATGCCCCGAGCCTGCTCTGATCCTCCCAGAGATGTCTGTATCTGGAAAGGGCACGGCTCCATATCCACCTCCGTGAGGCCCAA